>VDFB02000013.1:206840719-206908995 GCA_007258455.2 Sequoia sempervirens | reverse complement strand
TAAGGGGTTCAAATAGGGGGAGCATACAAAGTGATGTTGTTTTTAAAAAAAATATATAACATAGCATCTAATATGCTCCCCCTAAAATATTAATTTTTTTTAGTAATTCAAAAATTTCTTAGATGAAAAATTAGCTAACACCATGTAGTTTATGCCTAATTTTTTACTATTTTTTAAAAAATATATGAATTTTTTACGTTTTTTTTAAACAAAGGTGGTGAGGCCACAAAATTTTATTATATAGTCAAATAAAAGGTTACATGAGATAGTCGAGATCTACACGTATTACATATTGATAAACAAGCATGTCCTGCTTTAGTGAAGCAAAATGGGGACAGTAAATAGTCAAAAACATGCAACCCAATGGATAATATGTGAGAATAGGGGGTTGCCAACCGATAGGGCAAAAACAACATTGAACAGTTTGTGTTCAGTTGTACGTTAGAGGAGCTCATCCTGATAGAGAAAAAATTACAAATTATTTGAATGACATAACCATATAGAAAGATTATGATTCATCAGGCTCCCAAAAGTATTCAAACACCAAAACCCATATTCCTAAAACTGAAACACTTTAGACACCAAAAACTGTTTGTAGTCGATCCCAGAGGAACATACATGAAGTCACATCAAGAGGAAACAATAAAACTTGCACATTTTAACTTCCAAGATACCAAAATAAAAACTTCCAAGAAAACTTAGCAACAAGCTTTGAGTAAGAGCAAGAAACGAATTGTAGAAAGCAGTTGAAGCTAGAAAAGTTAGAAAAAAACACAAGACGACTTCACAAAATGCCTTGTAACTAATCGAATTTAAAAAGAGCTTTCTTCTGATGATGCAATATTAGTGGGAGGTGGAAAATATGGCTCTGTATGGGGCTCAATAAGAGCATGCCTAATTAATAGGCGAATTGCTATGAAGAGATTTTTTTAGTAATTTTGAACTGGACAAATCTTAAAAAATAAAAAATTGAGTGTGCTTACTATTGTATTTTTGCAAGTTAATAAAAAATCATTCTTTTAAATGTGTATATAATAGAGTCTATAATATAAAAATGTAATTTGTTTTAAAATTTTGCGAATGGATAAAAATGAAAAAGAAAAATACTATACAAAGGTTTTCGACAAAAAAAGAAGACACTAGCAAAAGAAATTAAAGATCAAAACCTTAACATATTTGAAATATAGAAAAAATTACATGGTTAGAAAGGTAAGAGAGAGATCAATATTATTATGGTGTTTTTTAGCTCAACATTGAAAGACATACAAACATAATGGAGATCACACTCAAGATTTAGTCATTTTTGTACAGTTTACAAAAAACAAATTTGTCTTTGGGCATTGACATGTAAGTCCAACCCTTTGGATTGAATTTACCAAGGAAAATCTAATCCTAAGTGATGGAAATACCCAAAACAAATACTAATAGAAGTGTGTTATAATGCACTTGCATTTATGTGAAGCAAAAATGAAACCAAGACCTAAAAGGAGAGATAGGAAGATTTAAAAAGGAAGAGTGAGACGTAGAGATATAAAGAGATAAATATAAGAAGAAATAGTAATAGAGATAGAGGGATATATCCCTCCCTCTCTTTATCTCTACCCCCTCTTTATCTCTCTTCCTCTCAAGTTATATCATCTCATTTCTCTCTCACTCTTGCCCGCCTATTTATATCTCCTTATATCTCCCTCTCCCTCTCCCTCTCCCTCTCCCTCTCTATCTATATATAATTATCTATCTATCTCCCTCTTTATCTCTATCTCTCTCTCAATCTCTCTCCTTATATCTCTATCTATCTATTTGTAACATGCCCAAAGTTTTACCCTTTGATTTTATCTATGTTTTTCCCACAAGCGAATAATTTATGATGCCAACACTTAGCAATAATTTTTTTCTTTCCAAACATAATAACAATATGCACATGTTTGAAATCACTTTATTCCAAACTTTCCCATTGCACTATAACGAAACATTACAAAAACCCATGTAGTGATTGGACATATTATATAATTCCATGTAAAGAAAACATTTCACATTTATAAATTCCATAGAGATGGATACATGAATACATAGCTTCTAAGAGCTTACTAATATAGAGATATAAATGGTCTAGATGTTCCAACATTGGTGCATACATTCTAGATTTTCCCATTCTTTGGTGCATGCATTCTACTTGTCCCCAATACTGGTGCATACATCCTCAAATCTTGGCCACCAAATGTATAAGGGAAAGCATCACTCAAGTGTTTTTTCGCCAACCACAAAATTATTGTGGTCCCCTATATATCTACCTAACTAGTAAGATGGCCCTACCCTTCGAAGACGAGATTAGTTTGGTAACCTCATAATACTAGCCTTCCTGGAGCTTGGTGTTGTGTCCTACATATCTAGAGCTTCCATACAGTGGCTACAACCTACATGTATGACAATACCTGCCTAGTATGCAAACCTGGATCACAGTGAATCGACACTGTAAATAGTGGCCACTTACACTACTTTGGCCAAAGTATTCATCACCTAGAATTTAGAGTGGAGGTCACACGTTCACCCACCTTTCTAGCTCAATTTGGTTTATGACCATTCATACTCTTTTCATATATAAAAATAAAGTGATGACATAACAACTTGACTATCTAGGTTATACCCTTTCCAATGGATTATCCTAACCCCAAGAATAACCAAGTTAACCATATGGTATTCATAATGTCACAACATTAAATGGCTCCATTTCAAAAAGTATGATCTCATCAATAAATGGCTTCAATTTAAACGTATGATCTCAAAAATAAATGACCTCAATTAAAAGTATAATCTCATCAATAAATGACCTCATTCAAGAGTATAATCTCATCAATACAAGACCTCAATCAAAAGTATAATCTCATCAATAAATAAACTCCAATCAATTTAGTATAATCAACAACCAAGTGATCATAAACAATATAGTAACTTCTACATTCAGTATGACTCAAATATTCGCATGTTCACAATGTTCACTACATTTGTATATAATTTAGAGGACACTATCAACCTGAGAAGAGTTTTGTGCTTCTGCACCTTCAAGTCCTCGTCTCAATACGACTTTGGGTTGCCAAAGTGTGAGTCCTCTTCTATAATTATATGAATAGGAACAAACTCTTAATCATAAATAAGAAAATAACATAATCAAAATATAAGTTTTATCAACCCTATTGTTGAATATTGATATAACCATTGAGTACACACCCTAACCCTAGGGAAAAGACTCTCTTCCTACTTTCAAGGAGATATGAGTAATCAATGAAGTATAGACTATCAACATGGTTTACATAACATTACAACCTATTGATGATGACATGTCCATCATGCCATCATTTCCATTGTGTTGCTAACCTCATTATCCACAAAGGTTTACCTATCATCATAAGCTAACAATTTCAAGATAGCAATATATTCCACATTTCACTTTTCATGGGACATCCATATAGTCCTAACAAACTAAGTATAATTCTAATAGCATTATAACCATGTAATTGGGTAGATACACAAAGATGAGTCCACTTAAAAGGTGGAAGTTTTGGCCTTAGACAAAAAGGTGAAATCGGCTTCAATAGAATGAGATCTTTTTTTTTAATAAACAAGATCTCATTTTTTAATCATGAATCCATTGTTTAGATTCCGGGCTTTCCCCAAGCTTCCACGTCGTAGGATCCCCATTTTAAAAATTGGGATCCTATTTTGTAATGGTGTCTCGAGCCACCTCGCAAGAAAGAGGATCCTATTTTGTAAAGGTATTTATTAAAAAAAAACAAACCCAACCCCATTTTTACATTTCGGGATCTCGATTGAGCGATGATAGTGACCTCCAACGACCTCAGGTATGTAATTCAACCTTTTCTTTACATTTTGTTCATTTTTTCTATTATTAGTGACTAATTTAAGGTTTTCTTTGCATTCTTTGTGTTTTGCTGAATTTTTCATTTCAATTTAGACCTGCAAAAGAAATGAAACCCTCATTAGTGGAAAATAAACAAAAAACATGTAGACAAAAAAATTGAACCCTAAACCCTAATCAAACCAAAAAAATGTATACATGTACATATATATGTATGTATGTATGTATGTATGTATGTATGTATGTATGTATATATATGTATGTATATATGTATATATGTATGTATATATGTATATATGTATGTATGTATGTATGTATGTATATATATATATATGTATGTACATATGTATGTATGCATATATTTTCCAACTCTAAAATATGAAATAAAAACCCTTAATTTAGCTATTTTGAAACCATTGAAAGATGGTTTCAAAATACATATATACATGCATTACATGTGTACATATGTGTGTATGTATTTAATGTTCAATGACAAAAAAGATATGGGTGCTGCCATAATAGTGTGTCTCACTTTTGGGACATGTTGATTTTTGCTTGAAATCACATTTTTTAGAAAAGCTAATGATTTTAGCCTTGAGAGGTTCCATCTAAAGGGTTTTAATTGAAGAGGGATAGATAAGACCACCTTAGATCAAACCCCCTTGCATAGAACCCCTCTAGTATTAAATGATACCCACAATGGGATCTCCTTCACACCTATCAAAATGCTGGCAAAAAAACATGTTTACTTTAACTTTTGAGGGATTAAATAACATCATTTAGAAATGATATTTTGCAAGATTGTAGCCCTCAAAATGAGCTTTCCAACAAGTATAGCTTTGATATTTTTTTATTTTATTTGTGTTTACTTTTCAATTTTTATTGAACATAGGTTTTTCTCTGAACATCAAGCTCTTCATTCTACAAAGGTGGAAAAATAGTAAACCATTGTAAATTTTTTTCAAAAAATACCCTTTCCCTAGGTATTGATGTCCTTGTTTCACTAAAAAAAAGAAAAAATGAATTTTGATATATACACAACAAGTTAGGTTGTACAACACACACATGTCCAAATTATAGTTTTTGATAAGGAAAAGAAGGTTTTGAAAGGGCCCCAAAACCCTTTACAATGATGAAAAGCTACAATAAAGACTAAGCAATTAAAATAGAAGCCCAAAAAGCCAAAATGTTGACAATAGAAAAAACCAAAGAAACCTATCAGCATACCAACATCAAAAAACATTAGCAACCCAGCTGATCAAGCAAAAGAGTCAGCATCAACTACAACATCTTTTCCAGGACATTAACCGAGGCCATATTTTCCTCTATGACCCCTTCATGCAAATTTCCATAACCTCTTTAAGCTCATCAAAAGATACAATTGCCTACTTCTTCATCTTACTCCTAGTCCTTGTTACCCATTTTTCACCTACGGGCTCAATCAGGCAGGGTAACCTATGCTTTCAGGTGTTCTCGAAGACCAAATGGAGGAACATTTGTATCAAGGTTACATATTTTCTAACTTGTTTGCTTCATAGGTTTCGGCAACCTATTATGTTCTGTGGGTCTCAAGTAAGTTGTAGCCATGTGCAAACTCCTTTTGAATGTTTCTGAATTTTCTCAATGACTCCATGCCCAATGGATAGGTCTAGGCTACTGGTTTCCATGTTTAGCAGGCAAACATCCAGCAAAGGTCGCCAGAAATGTTACCTGATTTTTACCTACGGGCTTATCAGGTGACAAATTGTGTTTCAGGTGTTCATAAAGGCCAAATGGGGAATTTGCATCAAGGGTTAGATCATACATTAGATGCTAAGTCACAAGGAAGTCTATTGGAAAGCCTCGCCTCAGTTAGATTTGGCATAAAACTCATTAGAGAAGAAAGTCGGCAAGACCCTCCTATTGTCTTGCCGACTAGCAATGCATTCTACTTGGTTAAACACCCCATCGCCAGGACATTCAGGTTGCCATGAGTCTTCATGTATCTTTCCGCTTGGAAGGAGGTCATGCCGACAGTTTCACAAAGGTGGCGTCGGGGGGAATGATTTCGGTCAGGGAAATGTCTCTTCGACTATGTAAAGTATCGCCGAAGGTTTTGCCTTCAGCTTGATGTCTCACCGACACATGGGAGTCTCCTCGAAATGTTCCCAGCTCGCCAAAAGATTTTCATCTCGTTGAGAAGTCTTGCCAACCCGACGAGGTCTTGCCGACATGAAGTGGTGAGCGCGGTGAAGGATTTGAGTTCGTCGTGATGTCTCGCTGACCAAATAGGGTCTCGCCGATGGTGACGGAGGTCTCGAAGAAGGGTTTTGCCTTCGACGTAATGTCTCGCTGAAGGCTAGTGGTCTCGCCAAAGAGTAGGAGCTCGAGGAGATGTCTCGGCGACTAGCGAAGGTCTCGGCAAAAAGGTATGTCAATGGGGAGAAAATGTGGGCCTCGCTGTAATGTCTCGGCGAACAAATAATGTCTCACTGAAAGGATGGTGCCTTCGGTATAAGACGTTGAGCTTGGGGTGATGTCCTACCGACTTGGTGAGGTCTCGGCAAAATTTGTGTGCTCGGCAGGAGGTCTCACCGACCAAGCAAAGTCTCCCTGACTGAAAAGAAGGATGCTCGCTATGAGGTCCTACCGAGAGTTTGGTGTCTTGCCGAGATGAGATGAGTTCGCCATGACATCTTGCCATCGATATATCAGCTGGCCGATAGGGTGATGTCTTTCTGAAGAGGTTGCACTCACTGACAGAGGGTTCCGTCGGTGTAATGTCTCACTGACTGAAGGTGGTCTTGCCGAAGCGGAATGAATTCGCCATGATGTCTCACTGACCCGATGACCTTCTACCAAAAGAATGTGAGCTCGACGCAAAGGAAAGGAGTTGGGTGAGAGGTCTTGCTAACCCGTGGGAGTCTCATCAAGAAGAATGATTGGAGCTCAGGGAGAGTGGAATGCACTCGGTGAAAGGTCTCGCTGAAGGATGGAGGTCTCAGTGATGGAAAGGGATATCGGTATGACTCTTGATGGCTCGCCATGAGGTCTTCCCGAAAGTGATAAGTCTTGCTGATGGTCTAGGTGATAGCCACTATGGATGTTGATATGACTTTTGGGCTCACTATGAACTCTTGCCAACGGTTGTGAGCTATGTCGATAACCACTGAAGGGAATAATCACATCGGGGAGACAGGATTAGTGTCTCACCGACATGCGATTTTGTTTGAAAACTTTTGACGCTTGAGGAAGCTTGCATGGCATCTTTTCAACCAATCAGAGGGGACCATGGGCAGTTTGACTGTCGCGACTATCCTTGTGAAGAAGATCAATGGAATGCACCGGTATGAATCTGTTCTGAGATCAAGGGCGATGGAGCAGCTCAGTGAACAATGGTATGGAGATCTAATGGGAAAGTCTCAACCTACAAATAGAAAATGCCACAAGTCTCCATAATAGCTGAGATCTCTACTGGCAGAAGAGGGAGATGGGCATAAATGATAATGCTTTAGAGCATTCAAAGCGGCCCTTCAAGGAAGTTCGAATATAGACATGGAGGACAGAAGTAAATGCAAGTATTACATAAGATCGGGGGTCATTCCTGGAGCGACTCTTCACCTACATGGATAGCGGGGATGCAACATTAACTTCATTTGAAAAGATCTAAGGGCAGATCTTTTTGAACACTAATATTTTTGTAAAGCCCTAAGGGGCCGACACACTTTTGTATATAAGGCATTTTTTCCTCTTTGTAAAGTAGTTCTCCTTATGCTTTTCGAAAGTCTGTGAATTTTACAGTCCTTTCTCCAATTAGCAAACTTTTGTAACTCATTTTGGAGCATAATATACAGAGTTTACCTTGGTCACTATTGATGATTCAAATTTCCATCTTGTTCTTGCAAAGTGTTGTGCATTTCAGGTTCATGATCAAGTTATTTTGTGAATTTCTTCTATTCCTTTATAATTTTATTTATTGTTTTCATGCCTTCCTTTGCAAAAGTATCATTATACGAATCACAAACTATGTTCAAATAATCACACATGGATTCTAATATGTGAAAATCTTTTCCTTTTTTGAAAAAGTGTGTGAATCGAACCTGTTTGTGAAACATTAATGCAAAGCTTACATAATTTGATGTGTAATCTTATGTTCATTGTCAATTTTCAAGTGTAACCTAAGTATTCCATTGCTCTTATTAGTTCGGTGTATCACCATAGGGTTTAGCTTTATTTTATGCATTCCTTCTCCCTTTTCCTTATAGAATCAGTAGTTTAGGTGATACTAAAGGAAGTCAGCCTTCTCCAGAGGTTGACCTTTGTCTACAAGTGACCCATAGCTTTAGAGGTCTTCCCATGTTACACTGAGGTGTTGAACATTAGGTTCAACAAGGGTGCAATTTCAGGTGATAACAGTCCTCAAACAAGGTCCGACCTCCACATCCTTTCCATAGCTGGAATAGACTCTACATTTTATCCACTAGGTTTGAGCAGTTCACACCATCAACTATGTTCTCAATTTCTCCCAGCTCTAGGGGTTTGCCAGTCCAATTGAGGGCTTTCTCATTTAAAACTGCAAGGCCCTTAACAGTTGACTTCAATGAATTATTACTTATGTTGACCACGGTTTTCAAATCCTTAAACAACTTACCAATTCTATCCTCAATTCTAAAAAATCTCTCCTCTACAACTTTATTAACCATCATTTCCAAAGAGGAAATCCTCTCCTCATGAGTAACTCCCTGGTGATCAGCATCAACAACTAATTTATCTAGCATAACATTCATAGATTTTACCTTACCTTTTATAGTCCATTCCTTCTGATTGCACCAGATCATTTCCATGCAAACATTCTTCCAGTTCTTAACCTAGACATTGAGCTCCTTCACCTTTGAAAAATAGCCATTTCACTAGGGAAAGAAAATTCCGCATACCATCCTCAACCATCTTGCAAAATAAACCCATATTAACCTCATCCCAGTTGATAGGAGGCACTTCGTTCGGCTCCAAGTTTTGACCAAGGACTTCCCTACACTCTTCTTTTTGCTCATATTCCTCCTCAATAGGGGAATCCTTGACCTTGACCACCTCCACCTTTATACTATGCTTGTTTGACAAGCTTGCCAAGTCAGGCAACGCTTCCAACTACTCCATCTTCACATACTTCTCTTTATCTTGCAAAGGGATAGCATGAGATACATGGGGATCTAGGTTATGTTCAACACTGTACATCCCCTACACCTCCATAGGCATGGACCCAGACAACATTTCATCCACACTAGGACTAAGATCTCCAATTGGGGCATTAATTTCAACCCCCACAATTTCAGGACCCTTAGCAATAGTCACAAGGGAATTATCCACCATGCCAACCTTCTTAGGACTTAGAGTAGGCTTCACACCTGAACTAGAAGTATCCACATCTTTCACAAACTCCACTTTACACTTGGCAGATAATTTTTCTTTCCTGGGACATTTAGATTTCCTTGTAGAGCTCTTCTTACCCAACTGCACCATGGCATCCCTCAAATCAATGTCTATTTTGTAACCTTTAGACCACACCTTCAATGCTTCAAAACCATCCTCAGACCCACCATCATCCATAGAAATTTCATCAAAATCTGAGTCAACTTCCTCGGAAATCCCTTCCCATTCACCAGGCGAATCCCCTGTCTCATAACCATAATTCTTAACCCCTCAGGGTTTTAGGAGAAATAGGAATTGATTTGAGCTTAATGTGTTAAAAAAAAAAGACTCATAAGGCCCTCATGCAAAATGACCTTCTTAGGGTTTTTACGGTGGTCCTCAATATTTTTTTCCATCGACAGTAAAAGATAAAAAGGAAAAGAGACCAAAACCTTATGACGGAAGTGATTCAACAACATAAAGTGATAAATGTAAATGACAAAGGACCTACCTTCCAAAGTGAAATAATGCATAATCACCAACAAAAAATCCCTCCACAATGGCTTAAGAGACTTACAGGCATACCCAGTACTCCTAACCTCCTAGATCTTCTTCTTCTCATCAAATTTGAAAAAAATAGGAAAGGCTTTCTTCGCAACAAATCTATCATGATAGAATTGTTGGCAAAATAAGAACAAACAACTGAGAGTGGGGGTGAATCAGTTGTCATAGAATAATAAACTTTTCAAACTTAACTTAATCTCAGATCCGATGAATAAGAAATTAACCATAAGCAATTAACACATCAGAGAGACAGAGAACACCAAGACTTTTACGTGGAAATCCTGTTAGGGGAAAAACCATGGTGGATGTTAGTCCACAAGATTATACCCTGTTAAAAGTATAAAGAGAAATAATAAGGGGAATGCACATGCATTTAGGCACACTACCTAGAGCTCAATGCTCAAATACAGAAGGGGATCATTGTCCAACAATACAGAATAGGATTAAAATCCGAAGGGTATGAAATGAAAGAATAGCTTCTCCACAAGCCTGATTATAGTTCCAATTAGGCACAAAAAAATCCTTCACAAACTACTTCACACTTTGCTCGACCTTCTTCACACTCTACTCTATAATCAAATGATATTCGCACATACACGCATAAGAGCACACTTAGCACCTTTCCAACATACAACACCGATGAAACAATCGCTCTTAAATATCTGCTACATGAGATTTCATCAATAACTTAGTCGACCAAGAAAATAAAACATATTTGCAATGTCGGCCCAAATTTACAAATAAAATTTTAATGCGAATCCACCAAGGTTGGCCACAACATAGTGGAGACCCAAATTTAAAACTCCAATCACAAAAAGACTTCAATTAATTTCACCTCGATGATCCACAACATGCTACCATCAACATGTCGGCCAAGAACAAGAAAAATGAACATACACAGGAAAAATTTCCAACCACGAGAACACCGATCAATGTGGACATACCGCAAAGATAGAGCATGATCTAGAAGCATCCAAGAGCACCAAGAAACAACATAGAAACATCTGCATCAACTAGAATTACAATAATTATGCAAACTTCACTCAGGAACACTGATAGAGACCACAAAAACACTGTCAGACCACAACATGATCAAATATATACACGGACCTCTGGAACTTCCGGTAGATGATCTAGATACACTCATCAGAAAACCCTTTAGTCCACAATAGATGAACTTCAAAGTAAAGAAAAAAATGCCTTCAAGACCTGCACAGTTCCACAGGGAACCTGAAACACTTTCTTTTACAATTTTCTCAATATCCTCGAAATATACAACCTCTAGTATACCAAATGCTAATAGTGTTGTCATCAATGACAATCATATATCAGCAACACATCCACAACATCCAACAATCTCCCCCTTTGGAATTGATGGAAACACATGATGTGAAAAATACTATCAACCCAACACACTGACTCTTCTTCTCAACTGCACTTCTCCCCACTAGGCTCTTTTCCTTTGAAATATTTTTCACATTGCACTTCTCCCCCTTTGACATCAATGGAAAAGGTAACCATGAACTTTCCATATACACGCTTTGAATCACATACCTACACATCTAACTACTCCCCCTAAGTAACATCCATGGAAACATCAATCCAAATCAGAATATAGCAATGTAGTTCTCAGATTGATGCAAGTAAATGCATCTTCTAGTTCTTATCAGGAGGGGTAATCACCCCTAGCATTCCTTTGAGATAGTCAAAATTATCCTTCGGCAACAGTTTAGTAAAAATGTTTGCAATCTATTCTTTGGTAGGTACATATTCCAATCTGACTTCTTTCTCATTCACTTTCTCCCTCAAGAAATAAAACTTGATTGATATATGCTTAGTCTTAGAGTGTAGTACCAAATTCTTTGAAATATTTATTGTACTTGAATTATCACAGTATATGGCAATAGGCTCTTCATATATTACCCTGATTTCCTTCAACATCTGTTTCATCCATATCACTTGAGTACAATTATTTGCAACAACAATATACTCTGCTTCAATAGTAGATAGAGAAATGGAATTCTTCTTTTTGCTCAACCAAGACACCAACTTCTTCCTTAGAGAAAAAGCACCACCACTAGTACTTTTTCTATCATCTATATCACCAGCCTAGTCTGCATCAGTATATGCACTCAGAGTGAGATCATCATCCTTTGAATACCAAAGTCCAAAGTCAACTGTTCCTTTTAGATATCTAAAGATCCTCTTAATAGTTACATGTGATTCTTTTGGATCAGCCTAAAATCTAGCAACCATACATACAACATTCATAATATCTGGTCTAGTCTGAGTTAAATAAAGTAATCCACCAATCATTGACCTGTATCTAGTTTGATTTGCTTTGGGAGAATCATCATTCTGTGTTAGCTTGCATCCGGTCACCATGGGAGTACCAACATGCTTTGAATCTTCCCTCTCAAATTTCTTCAATAGCTCTCACATATTTAGACTAAGATATGAATATCCCTTTGTCTAACTGGGTCACTTGTAACCATAGAAAGAACTTCATCTCTCCAATCATACTCATCTCAAATTCATCCTTCATTTCATCAACAAACTTCATGCACAAACCATCATCTCCTCCAAAATAAATGTCATCAATAAAGACTTCTATAATTAATTCTTTATCATGATCCGATTTGAAATATAAATTGCTATCAGCAGTACCTTTAGTGAATCCAAGCTTCAGTAGGTATTTGTTCAATCTAGCATACCAAGCTTTTGGGGGGTTGCTTAAGTCCATATAGAGCTTTCTTCAAGTGGCATACCATATCTTCTTTGTTAGTGAGCTGAAATACATCCGACTGTTCAATATATACTTCTTCTTCTAGTTCTCCATTTAGAAATGTTGACTTTACATCCATCTAATAGACTTTGTAGTCCTTGTATACAGCGCAAGCAAGAAATAATCTAACAGCTTCGATTCTAGCATCATGGGAACAAGTTTCTTCAAAATCAACACCTTCCATCTAAGAATACCCTTTACATACCAGTCTTGCTTTGTTCTGGACCACGTCACCTTGTTCATCCAACTTGTTCCAAAACACTTATTTAGTACCAATCACACTTTTGTCTTTAGGTCTGGGAACTAGTATCCATGTGTCATTCTTTTCAATTTGTGTCAGCTCTTCCTTCATAGCTTCCATCCAATGTTCATCTTGATAGGATTCAATGAAATTTTTAGGTTCAATCTTGGAAATTAGGTAGTATTCTTCTGCAATCTTCCTTCTAGTTTGTACTCCTTTATTCTTATCTCCTATAATTTGGATTTTAGAATGGTTTAGTTTTACATACCTTGGAGTTTTGGAATTTTCTTGAACTTCTGATCTTCCTTCAATACTTGCACTTGTCTTTGGTTCTTGACTACCTTGACTTACAAGAATGAATTGAGGTTGCTTTACCAGAACAACTAGAACAACTGGAACATATGGCACAATTTGAAGTTGATTATGTGTTTGAACATTCTTCCCTTTGTTTGTATTGTCTTCATCAGAATCATATCCATAATATTTTGATGATTTGATAGAATCCTCATCAACTTTGACATTTGCACTCTCAACCATCTTTCTTAGTCTTATGTTATAGCATCAGTAGGCCTTTCTCTTAGTAGAATAACCTAAAAAGATTCCTTCATCACTTCATGCATCAAAATTTCCTCTATCATCATCTCTATTGAGATAACATTTGCTTCCAAAGATCTTGAAATACTTAACAGTAGGCTTGTAACCAAACCATAGCTCAAAAGGGGTCTTACCAGAATTTCCATTAACATTTACCCAGTTTAAAGTATACACAAAAGTGCTTACAAATTCACTCTAGTATCTCTGGGGCACATTTCCTTCTAACATCATTGTTCTAGTAGCATCCAAAATTGTTCTATTCTTTCTTTTTGCAACTCCATTCTATTGAAGGGTTCAGGGAGCAAATAACTATCTTCTAATTCTATGTTCTTCACAAAAAGAGTTGAACTACTTGGAGGTGAACTCACCACCTCTGTCAGATCTCAAACACTTGATTTTCAGACCTTTCTCATTCTTTGCCATAGCCTTGAAACTTTTGGACTTTTCTAGTGCTTAACATTTTTCTCTTAAAAAGGAAACCCATATCATTTTAGAATAATCATCAATAATTAACATAAAGTAACTTTCTCCATGAATACTTCTGACTATGGAGGGACCACAAAGGTCAGTATGTAGCAGCTCCGATAAATCATTTGAATGAAACTATTTTCTCTGGAAAGAGACTCTAGTCTCTTTACCCATCTGACATTCTTTACAAATTGTGTTAGTAGGCTTCACTAACTTAGGTAGATCTCTTACTGCTTGAGTGGAACTTACCTTGACAATGTTATCAAAATTTACATGACACAACCTTCTATGCCACAACCAAGTTTCATCTACTTGAGCAATTAAACAACTCCCAATAGCAGTATTCAGGTGAAAAATATTACCTTTTGTTTGTTTACCAGTAGCAATCATATTGCCAAAACTTCCATGTATCTTGCATCTTCCATTTTTGAATTGTAGATCATAGCCTTTTCCCACCATTTTTCCAACACTCAAAAGATTGTGCTTCAAGCCTTCAACATAAGGAACATCATCAGTGTTATCCTTACCACCAAGACAAATAGAACCTCTGCCACAAATCACCCCAACATTGTTGTCTCCAAATCTTACAACACCACCATCATATTTCTCTAGACTTACAAATTTGTTTTTATCACCAGTCATATGATGTGAGCATCCACTATCAATAACCCACTCATAGTTTTCTTCAACTCACGCTGCAAGAGATTTCTCATCTTTAGTAGATTCAGTAGCCACAAGACTATTTTCAATGGTAGCAATGAAAACCCATTCATCTTCATTTACAGTATCTTTATCATACTCATCATCAGTCACTCCTTCAACAAATTAACATTTCTTTTAGAATCTAGACTTGTTAGGCTTAGTTCTAGGGACCCTTTTAGGATATCTTGATGCAAAATGACCTATTTTACTACATGAAAAACATTTTATAGGTAACACTCCTTCATACTTACCTTTCCCTCTGCCTTCTTTCTTTAAAATCAGTGCTTCCAATTCTTCTACCTCTCTTTCTTTGTCTTCAAGCTGCTTCAGTTCTTCATGATACTTGGATATCTTTCTGGAACTCTCTTCTAGACTATATCTTTGTTTGTTGCTTCTGGATATAGTAGCCTTGAATGCAAATTCAGTCTTTGGAACATATTCACCAAATTCGCTTAATTCAAAAGCAACAAGCTTACCAACTAGAGTGTCTCTTGACATCTTTGTTACTAATCTGAGCTCTTCAATAGAATGAGCCTTCACTTTGTAGGAGGGAGGCAAGGATCTAAGTATCTTAGCCACAATTTCATCCTCATCCAGAGAACCATCGACACATGAAATACCCATCACTATTTCATTTACTCTTTGCATAAAATAGGCGATATTTTAATCTTCACTAATCTTCAAATTTCCATACTTGCATTTTAGACTCTGTAGCTTAGCCATCTTCACCTGTGCATCTCCTTCATATAAAGTTTCCAAATTTTTCCAAATCTCGTGAGCTTTCTATAGTCCTACCACAAGCCATCTCCGAATTTGTCAGAGCACTCACCAAGGCTTCTATAGCCCTAATATTATTTTCAACATCTTTGATCTCATCAATAGTGGAGGGACCATTCTTAGGAATAACATATGGATCTTTTGTAATCTTCTAGTAGGCTTCACTAATACACCTTAGGTGACATCACATCTTGAATTTCCATAGTGAGTAGTTAGTTCCATCGAATCTTGGACTTTCCTTCTTGAATGTTGCCATGCTAGATCACCTCAAGCTTTCAAACTTCTTCAGAGGAACCTGCTCTGACACCAATTGTTGGAAAAATAAGGACAGACAACTGAGAGTGGGGGGGGTGAATTAGTTGTCATAGAATAATAAAATTTTCAAACTTAACTTAATCTCATATTTGATGAATAAGAAATTAACACATCAAAGAGATAGAGAACACCAAGGTTTTTATGTGGAAACCTTGTTAGGGGAAAAACCACATTGGATGTTAGTCCACAAGATTATACCCTGTTAAAATTATAAAGAGAAATAATAAGGGGAATGCACATGCATTCAGGCACACTACCTAGAGCTCACTACTCAAATAGAAAAGGGGCTCACTACCCAACAATACAGAATAGGATTAAAATCCGAAGGGTATGAACTGAAAGAATAGCTTCTCCACAAGCTTGATTAAAATTCCAATTAGGCATAGAAAAATCCTTCACAAACTACTTCACACTTTGCTTTGTAATCAAATGATATTCACACATACACACATAAGAGCACACTCAACACCTTTCCAACATAAAACACTGATGAAACAATCACTCTTAAATATCCGCTACATGAGATTTCATCAATAACTTAGTCGGCTAGGAAAATAAAACATATTTGCAATGTCAACCCAAATTTACAAATAAAATTTTAATGCAAATCCACCAAGGTCAACCACAACATAGTGGATACCCAAATTTAAAACTCCAATCACAAAAAGACTTCAATTAATTTCACCTCGATGATCCACAACACGCTACCATCAACATATCAACCAAGAATAAGAAAAATGAACATACACAGGAATTTTTTTTTACCATGAGCACACCAATCAATGTGGACATACCACAAAGATAAAGCATGATTTAGAAGCATCCAAGAGTACTAAGAAACAACAGAGAAACATCTGCATCAACTAGAATTACCATAATTATTCAAAATTCACTCAGGAACACTGACATAGACCACATAAACACTATTAGAGCACAACATGATCAAATATATACACGGACCTCTGAAAATTTCAGTAGATGATCTAGATACACTCATAAAAAAACCCTTTAGTGCACAATAGCTGAACTTCAACGTAAAGAACAAAAGGCCTTCAAGACCCGCACAGTTCCATAGGGAACTTGGTACACTTTCTTTTACAATTTTCTCAATATCCTCAACATATACAACCTCCAGTATACCAAATGCTAATTGTGTTGACATCAATGACAACCACATATTAGTAACACATCCACAACATCTAACAAGAATTTCCTTCCAAATGCTGAAAGCCCAGTGACTTCTGCAATAAAATCCTCATCAATATTGAATTCCACCCCTTTATACTACAAAGTCCTACCATTCCAACCTTTTACAAAAAAATCCATAGCTTCAGGATTAGGGCCTTGGATTCTTTGCATATACTGTGTTACCCCACCCTTTTTTGTTTTATTGCTTTGGAATTCCTCACACAAGCTTGGTTCAACCTTGCAGTGAGCTCCACCCATGGCAACATGTAAAGAGTAGGAGCCCAACAACACCAATAAATTCTACAAAAACAAAATAATCCTTGCAATCCACAAAACCACACAAGTAATACCCACAAAATGTGGGAGCATATCATTCAAAGTACATCCCTGCCTACATAGCCAGACCATAATTTTATGGGCCTCGAAGTTGTAATTATGAAATGGGTAAGGCCAAGGTTCAACGTGCCAAATCCAACTCAAAAAAATAATGAAGAACCTTACCCCCATATCGACCACCTTAAAAACATGCCACCTGGTCATCATTGTAAATAGATTTATTATTGTGTGGTAATGATTCAAAAGCATCCCAATCATATTTAGCCACCACTCCCAAGTTTGCAAATCCATCAACTAACATGTTAGCTTCTCTAAACACATGAGATATTCTAATCTCCTCAAAAGTATTAATGATAGAGAGAGATTCATTAATAAGATGAGCAATAGACCATGATGGCGAGCACTTCCTCAATAGATAGTTAACTATATTAATCGAGTCCCCTTCCAACCAAAGTTTGGAGAACTGCCTCTACAAAGTGGTTTGTCTAAATTCCCAAAGGGAGCACCACTATAGAGACAAACCTACCATTCTCATCTCTAACCACTCTCCCACAACCAGTAGGACCCAAATTTCCCTTAGAAGCTCCATCAAAATTAACTTTAAACCAACTAGAAGAAGGAGCCTTCTACCAAACCCCTCCTTGGGTTCTTTTATCTTCTTCACCGGATTAGAAAGAATACAAGAAAGATTCCATATTTTTCCCACACACAAATTGTATACGTCTAAAAATGGTCATGATTAAGCTTGTTAATTAATTAAATATAAATTATTTAATTAATTCTCCTAAAGTCATCTACATATAAATAAATTTAATTATTTATTTATATTGTTCATTCTTATAATTCTTCTACCTTAATTAAATATAATTTATTTAATTAATTCTCCTAAAGTCATCTACATATGAATAAATTTAATTATTTATTTATAATATGTTTCTTCTACATTAATTAAATAAATAACTTTATTTAATTAATTACCACCTTCCACATTTTGCTTAATTAAATTAAATAAATTTTCATAATTTATTTATATTTGATTATCATATTATTCTAAAAGTTGAATATTTAAATTCAAATATGGAATATTCTCTTCATCCCATAATTAAATTAAATATTAAATATTTAATTTAATATTTTCTTCTCACTCCATAAATAATTAAATATTTTTAAAATATTTAATTACACTCTAAATTCACTTGTAAAACATAATTAAATATAATTTATTTAATTATGCGAGTTTCTATATCCATCTTCACTTACAAAATAAATAAATTTATTTTATTTAATTGCAAACTCATTCTAAACTTATTCTTCAAAACGGAAAATTCCCTTCGGATCTTAATGACAAAAATTGAAGGAAAAGGGAAACCTTCTATTTCCCTCTCAAACTTACGAAAATCTTCCACCATCCATTCTAACAAGCTTAATCTGGACTGTTAAATCAAATCAGCCAATCGAATCCTTTCAAAGACTCTATAAATGCTGGTGCAAATCCAAGCTTTGGTTACACGCATACACACGACGAACACACAAGCATATGCACAGTTAGCTTATGCACTCACATCCTTTTAGCATTACAACAATATTTTCATCTTAGCATAGTCTTGCATTGAGCATAATATGCATTTTTATTTACATCTCATTCTCCAGCTGTCCATTTTGTTGAGCTTGATCTGCTGAATCTGAAAGCAATTAGAAACAACAAAACGCTGGAGTTAGAGAGAAATAAGACAAGTTCGGGGAAGCTGCAGTAACAATTTGTTCATTCTGTTTTCCTTTTCAGTTTTCTTGATATAATTTCTTATTGATATGTGTTTGAATTCCTTTATAATTGATACATTTTTCATACACATAAAATGGCGCCCACCGTGGGGCAGGAACCCATGAATTTAACATTCTCTGCAAGATTTTTTTGACAGTTTCTGCGTTCTGGAGTTTAAATTTTGGAAAAATTTGGTGTTTTAGTGCATTCGACATTGTCTGTGGCACATATGAGGTTTTTAACTCTTCTGTTTTGCAGGATTTTGTAGCGCATATAGTAGCTGTTGTAGCGCATATAGTAACTATTTTAGCGCATATAGTAACTGTTTTAGCGCATTTAGAATCTTTCCTGTGGCACATATACCTTCTGTTTCGGCGCATATACCTTCTATTTTGGTGCATATATCGTCTGTTTCAGCGCATATACCTTCTGTTTCGGTGCATATATCATCTATTTCGATGCATATACTTTATGTTCTGGCGCATATGTGGTGTAACACAAATACATAATTATGAGTCTGACGCCTTCCACAGACAAAATTCTTTTTCTTTTTTTTCTGGATTTTTAAAATGAAGCAATCCTAGGATAGCCACATTTGGATAAAATGAAGCAATCTAGGATAGTCACCACACAATGATTTTTCAATTAAAATTGAATAACTTGTTTTTGTGAAGCAATATCTTCACTTAGATTAGATCATTGTGATTTGGGTTTTAAAATGAACATTTGTTTGCTTTGTCTGTGGCAATAGGTCTATGCTCTCCCCTTAATTGGGTGATCAGAATACTAGACTTGCCTTTTCAATTTCATGAATTTTTGCTGCTTTAATTACATCCTTTAGAGAGCCTGCCGTAGTGGGAAAAAATACTCACCCTATGGGAATGACAAAGCCAGGCTATTCCACCCCACTATAAAATTTAAAGTGAATTTGGGGAAACCCTCTTTTGTTGGTAGTGTGCAAGATAACCATCCCCAAATCCTTTGTTCTAAATGTTGGGAGGTATCTTGAGGGATTTTATTATTGCCGCACCGAACGAAAATACTTACTATGAACCTAGTGTAGTGGCCAACCGAAGTCAGTTTCTGAACATTCTAATAATCACAGTACAAGGGGAGGGAAGAATCTGCCCCCAAGACACTCACCATATAACTACCAAGGACCGTTTGCTCAGGGGATCTAGTATCCACTTCCGTAACTTTGAGTACGCGCCTGGAAAATACAAAAACACGGGCGCCCCTTCGGGGGTGACACGACTGTGTGATTCAATGCAGTTCTAAGATGTGGGCTATTGATTACTAGAATGACCTACTTGAGCATTAAGAGTGAGTCTGCTTGAATTTTCTTTCATGTACTAAACCTATGAAAACACTTGTTGAAAAATAGTTTTTTGATCATACACTTGGTGTTAGTATAGGGTTTTAAGAACAACTGTTTTCAAGAATGTTTGTTGGGTCTTCCATCACATTAATTCAGATAAAAAGATCATCCAAAATGAACATGAAGAACAACAACTGAAATCATTCAAAAGTTATTTATACCTTTGTTCCAAAAACATTCCCATGTGTAGAGATTGGAAATCAACAAAATTTTCCAAGAAATCAGTTTCCAATAGGATCAAAAAACCTAAGAAACCATTAGGATACAAGAAAACATTGCAAAAGAGAAAATTATTGTACAAAAGTCGACACGTCTTCCTTCATTACCGAGGATTTCTTCATAGATACCAAGACTTTGTTAGGGGATTCACTGATGAGTATGTTGTAGAACCTTTGGATTCACGAGCTTATTATCAGAGATTAGCTCTATCTCAACAACATAATTTTAACCAACCTCTTGAATTTGACAACATACCACAACCTGCTATTGAATATCCTTCACACCCCAGTCATATTCTTCCAAGATCTTGAAAGAATTTCTTTGAAAACGAAGATCAAAATCTTTTAGAGTGCACCTTTCAAAACAAATTTCTAAATTTTGGTTCAACTTCCCCAACAGGATTCTGACATCCTTCATCATTGGAAGCCACAATAAAAAATTAGGCACATCTTAGATCATATCATAAGATTTCACATCTTATCAGATCAAGATATCATCATCATCGCACTTGCCAAAGCTAGGATCTAAGTTTAGAAGAATTCTTCAAAATCATATGCCTATCTTCACAAGATCTCAATTCAATAAATTGAAAGATGAAATCCAACAAGAAGGTCATACCCAAAACATTCAAGAGGAGGGTGAAAGCAGTAATCCTCTTTACATTATGAGTCGTAATCAACTTTTTGACAAAGATATGGATAACAGAGAAGAAAATCCTTTCCACCAATACAAAGACACGAACAAAACACATGTAGATAGTGATGAGGAACAAGATGAGGAACGTTTTAGAGAGGCTGAGCAAGATCCAAAATTTCACAAAGCCATAGAAAAGATCTTGCAGTGAGATAAAGAAAAATATTTTCGCTATCTAGCTGACCAAGGAGCGAAATTGCCTCATGACTTTAATATTGATAATTTGAAAAGAAAACCTGAGGAAAAACCCCTATCTGATCTTAACGCTTTAACTCAACAAATCAAAGCACTTCAAGGGAAAATCAAAGAGTTACAAGGGGGAACCACAACAAAGAAATATACTCTTGAGGACATTTGTCCTTATCCCTTCGATCGAAGTCTCAACATGATTCCATTTCCCAAACATTGTGAAATTCCAAAATTTGATCGTTATAATGGGAAATCGGATCCAATTGATCATGTTAGAGACTTCTGAAACATGAATTTAGAGTTTGCTCATGAGGACACTTACCTAATGCGTTTATTTCTTAGGAGTCTTGGAGGACACTCTATGGAATGGTTATCACAAATCGCACCTCCTGTTAGAACATTTGAAGAATTAATCAATCTGTTTATATCTCAATATGCCTACAACATACAACATCAAATCACCATGATAGATCTCTTCAAAGTTGCGCAAAAACCTGGTGAATCTTTCATTACTTTTCTTCAAAGATGGAGAAGAATGTTTGCCATATATCCATGTCCTATTCCTGAAAAGGAAAAGATGGTCACCTTCATTAACAGTTTGAATTCAAAGATGAGCTATCATTTAAATTTACATTGTCCTACCTCTTTTGAGAAACTAATCGAAGATGCTATAACCATTGAAGGTGTATTGGTCAAAAGAGGAAAAATAAAACTTGACAAAGACAATCCTAGCTCATACAATCATCACAATAATCAGGACAAGTCTAAATTCTGGACTCGCAACAAGAATGTGGTGAATGATGGTGTTGTTGATGCAAATCAAGTTTCAACTAATCCATTTGTTCTCAGTACTCTGAGTGCTCCTCGTAACAACAATTATAACAATATCAACTCGGTCACAAGTCAAGGAAATAATTCTCCTCCTCCGAGAAACAATGTGAATCAAAATTCTACTCCCAATCAAGGGAATGCCAAAAATCAAGGTTACCGAGGAACCACTAATAATAACAACTCCTTAGGAAATACCTCAAATACAAATCCTCAACGATTCTCATTCTTCTTGAATAGAAGAACTTACACCTCATTGGGTCAATCTTTAGAATTTGCATTCAAAGAGTTGATGGCCAAAAATTTCATTACTTTGCTGCTGCAACGAAACTATGAACCCAGTGTAAAACCTCCATCATGGAATGAGGCATACTATTGTGATTATCATCGATGTAAAGGTCATCACACAAATAACTGTCAAGCCTTGAAGAATACCATTCAAGACTTAATTGACAATGACATCATTACAATAGAAGGACATCAACAATCCAATGCAAACCACCAAGCATTTCGCAACCCTTTGCCCAACTATCAAAAGGGTGAGTCTTCTAAAAAAAATGTGAATCATATCAATGATGATCATATAATCAACCATCTCTACACAGATGACGAGCGGGTAAATGTCATTAAAGTCAATAAGAAGGTGGAATATAGAGAAGTCAACACAACAACAAGGGCGCAAGCTAAAGTTGTCTTAAAAGGTGCCTCTTCAAAATCTACTGAACCTCCACCTCAACATCAATATGATTTGGTCAACCAACTTTAGAAAACCCCTGCTCAAATTTCTATCTTGGAACTATTGAAGATTTCCCCAGCCCATAAGGAAATTCTTGAAAAGGCCCTCTTTGAAACAAATGTATCCACTGATTTGGATGTGAACCAATTTCAAGCCATGGTAGGACACTTCTCCTCACCCACTTGCCTCTCATTCTCTGAAAAGGATGACATTTCCATAACTCATCCCCACAATTCATCATTGTACTTAGAAGTCATGGTTCACAAGTTTCATGTCAGATAAGTTCTAATAGATGGAGGTGCTGGTTTGAACATCTGTACCATGAAGTTGGTTAAGGCTTTAGGATTTTCTAAAGACTCCATTGATTTTAGAAGAAAGATTACCATAAAAGCTTATGATGATGAAGAAAGAGCATCCAAGGGTCTAATCATGCTGCCAATTAGAGTGGGCCCAGTTATCAAGAATACTTTTTGTCAAGTATTGGACTGTGATCTTGCATACAACATCTTGTTGGGTCATCCTTGGATCCACGAAATGCAAGTTGTCCCATCAACCTATCATCAATGTCTTAAGTTTCCTTATGATGGACAGGAAATCACGATACCAATTGATAATTCAAATATTCAAACTTGTGCCAACATAAAGGCCAGTCAAGATACTTTGGTTCCTAACAATCGAGAAGCTCATGCCAGTACTTCTCTAAAGATTGACACACAAATCAGTCAGTTAACCAATAGTTTTGACAAGAAATTGAAATTCAAGGACCATGGAGTTGCAGAGTACTCTCTTTGTCTTGCCAATTTACCTACATCACCTCGATCACATGGACAACCGTCTATCATGGAACATCAAATATCAGCGGCTTCAACATCAAAGCAACCACCAACATAGCCAATCACAAAGTTTAGTGGACAATTCATCAAAGAAAAATTCCCCATGGAAGATCCTGAGGATGCAAAAATTCTAAACTGGCTCTATAAAGATGAGGATGAAGCAGTTTTTAATGTCAAATTACCCACAGACAAATATGGAAAAGGGTATTCAATCATGCAGAAGATGGGCTATGATAAAGGTCCTATTGGAAAAAGGAAAGGAGTAGTTGAACCTATTCACCTCCATGAACTTGCTGCAAAAGAGAAAAATGGATTGGGTTATGATACTCACTCCAAAGAAAGCACGTCCAAACAACTGCATGGCACTGTCTTCACATTGCAAGAAGGCTCAGATTCACAAGAAGCATATTTGGCAACAGTTCAGAACTTTGTGGATAACAATTCAGACACAGATTCTGCTGAATATGAATGGGACACCATTCACAATGATGAGTTCTGGAGGGACAAAGAGGTTGATGTAATACACCAGTATGCCCCAACTCTAATTGAAGGTCAAGGTTCAGGGACCCAAACACGCGAATTCAAACTACAAAGTCACCATGATTCTAGTGATGCTGAGTCGGATCTAAACGAACAAGACTATCATGAGGACAATATCATTATTGATCCACCTCATACCTCAGATCCTATGGACCACTCCATTATGACCATAACCATAGCCGATTTCACACAACCTGACGATCTGCTATCTTTGATTCATCCTGATCTCATTGATTGGGATTCAACTGAACCTATCGATATACCTATGTTTCCAAGTGACGAAGCTATCATAAACTTCCTTTCCGTAGATGATATAAATGATTGTTCCACCAGTGATTTTTGACATAGAGTTTTTGATCAGAAGAGTGTTAAGTATCCTAGCTGCAAAAGTAAAAACAAAAAACAAAAATCTAATGGTGAAAACCAGAATCTGGCAGTATTAGATCAAAAAAAAGATAAAATAAAGAGCGTATTGGATGGTGAAAACCTCTTTGAGGCACCAGACGATGGGAATCTTGACACTCTCTTGGAGCACTACCATGAGCGATCACCTATTTTGATTGAGCCTACAAATGTTGTCAATCTTGAGACTTCCGACAAACCAAGGATTTTACAGTTAGTTGCATCAATGACAGAGAAAGAAATACCAGAGTTCATGGAATTCCTAAAAGCAAATCAAGTCAACTTTGTGTGGTCTTATGTTAACATGCCTGGTCTTGATCCTGATCTTATCACTCATCACTTGTCTATCAAACCAGGGGCCAAGCCGATGAAACAAAAACTCAGAAAGATGCACCCTCATATCGCATTATTGGTCAAGGAAGAACTGAGAAAACTCCTTGATGTAGGCTTCATAAGACCAATCGACTATGCAGAATGGATCTCCAACATTGTTCCTATATCCAAGCTAGATAAAATTGTGAGAATATGCACAGATTTCTGAGATCTTAATAAAGCATGTCCTAAGGATGACTTCCCACTACCTAACATCCAAACTATAGTTGATCTGATAGCTGACCATGCCATGTATTCATTAATGGATGGTTTTTCTGGTTACAACCAAATCAAGATTGCACCTGAAGACTAGGAGAAAATAGCTTTCACATGTCCATGGGGAACTTATTGTTGGAACGTCATGCCTTTCGGTCTAAAGAATGCCGGGGCTACTTATCAAAGAGCCATGACTACAATATTTCATGGCATGATGCATATCTTCATGGAAGATTATGTAGACATATTGGAAAAATCATACACTAGAGAAGGACATCTTGAAATATTGTCCAAAATATTTGCAAGATTAGAGAAATTCAAAGTTCGCCTCAACCCCAAGAAATGTGTTTTTGGGGTCAAATCTGGAAAACTCTTGGGGTACATTATTTTAGAAAAAGGAATTGAAGTAGATCCTACAAAAGTACAGGCAATTATGGAAATGCCTCCACTAAGGAACATCAGTCAGTTAAGATCACTACATGGACGACTGCAGTCTATATCAAGGTTCATTGCACAATTGGCCGACAAAAGTTTTCCTTTCACACATCTACTGCATAAGAATGTTCCTTTCAAGTGGGATGAAAAATGTGAATTGGATTTTCAACAAATAAAATGGTATTTAATGAGTCCACCAGTTCTCATACCACCAAATCTAGACAAACCACTAATATTATACATTGCTGCAACAACGACATCTCTGGGGGCACTACTAGTGCAAGAAGACTGTATAGGAAAAGAACATGCAATCTACTACATCAGCAGAACACTAACAAGTCATGAGCTCAACTACACTTCTATCAAGAAGGCTTGTCTGGCAGTAGTCTTTGCTTCACATAAATTTTGGCATTACATGTTAACTCATACAATCAATTTGGTTTCAAAGATTGATCCACTCAAGTATTTGTTAAGCAAAGCATCATTGACAGGAAGGTTAATAAAGTGGGTAATGATTCTGAGTGAGTTTGACATCCATTATGTTGATCGCAAGGCAATCAAAGGACAAGTTATCACTGATCAACTAGCTGAAGCACCATTGCAAGTAGACCATCCCCTGCACATTGAATTTCCAGATGCTGATGTCTTTACTGTAGAATATAAACAACCATGGTCTTTGTATTTTTATGGTTCTTTCACTCAACATGGATCAGGGGTAGGCATACTTTTTGTCACCCCTCAAGGACACACCATTCCTCGATCATATAGGCTGATGTTTCCATGCACCAACAACATAGCCGAATATGAAGCGTTAATCACCGGACTTAAAATAGCATTGGAATGGAGAATTACAAAATTACAGGTGTATGGCAACTCACAGCTAGTCATTAATCAAATCAATAACGACTATCAGACCAAAGATGACAAACTGTTGCCATATAAAAAGATGGTGGATGACTTTAAGAAGTATTTTGTGAACATTCAATTCACACAAATTCCAAAACTTGACAACAAAGCAGCTGATGCCATGGCTACGATCGCGTCATTGCTACAACTCCCAAAAAATCAGACTCGCTATGAATTTCTGGTGGAACAATCATTTACACCTGCTTATGATACGCCTGAAAGCCAAATCATTTGCCACTTGGTAGGATCCGATTCGCCTTGGTATGAAAAAAATTATGCCTACCTCAAAGACGATATCTTACCACCCAATTTATCCTGTAACCAAAAATGCAATTTTATCTGCCAATCCGCTCGTTACACTCTTATCACTGACACTCTTTATCGTCATGGTCTTGATGGTACTTTACTTCAATGTCTTGAACGTGAGGAATCTGACAAAGCTCTACAAGAAGTTCATGGTGGCATCTGTGGTTCTCATTCAAGTGGACTGACCTTATCCAAGAAATTGATTAGAATGGGTTACTACTAGCCTACAATGGAGAGGGAATCATTCAATTTTGTGAAAACATGCTCAAAATGTCAGATTCATGGGAATCTCATTCATGCTCCTGCACAGGAACTTCAACCATTCACGCCAACTTGGCCATTTTCTCAATGGGGGTTAGATCTAGTGGGCAAGATTCATCCTTCTTCATCGAATGAACATAAGTTCATCATCACAGCTACAGAGTATTTTACCAAATGGATTGAGGTAGTACCTCTTACTAAAGTTATCAGCAAACAAATATCATCATTCATACTCAACTATATTATTTGTCGGTATGGCATTCCCAACTCCATTATTATAGATAATGGACGTCCTTTTAAAAATCAAGATGTTAATGAACTTTGTGAGAGATTTCACATTCAACATAGATATTCAACACCTTACTATCCACAAGGGAATGGCCAAGACGAGGCCTCAAATAAAACAATATTGAAAATCTTGAAGAAGACTGTGAATGATTCAGGGAAGGATTGGCACGTTCAACTCAATCCCGCCTTGTGCCCCTATAGAACCAATATCCACACGCCAACAGGAGCAATGCCATTTGCTCCTGTCTATGGAGTAGAAGCCATATTACCTTTAGAAGTTGAGATTCCCTCATTCAGGGTATCACTGAAAGGTCTTACAATGGATGATGAATACAGAGTTTCCCGACTCCAAGAACTTGAATTCCTAGATGAGAAGAGACAAAGAGCAGCTAATCATTTGAAAGCATATCAATAGATGATGTCTCGCAGCTATAATCACAAAGTAAAGCCACGTACCTTTCAAGTATGTGATCTTGTTCTGAAATAAAATCCATGCAATCAGCAAGACAGAGAGAAAAAAGGAAAGTTTGAACCAAATTGGCTAGGTCCTTACATGGTTATCGCAGTCTATGGTTCAGGAGCCTACAAGTTATTGACGCAAGAAGGGGACCTTTTTGATGAACCTATCAACATCATGCACCTGAAAAAGTATTATGTCTAAAAGTGGTTATCATCATCAGAAAAAGTCTTGAAGAAATACAAAAAAAATTAGAAAAAGTCTTGAAGAAATACAAAAAAATCAGAAAAAGTCCTCAAGAAATACAAAAAAAATTAGAAAAAGTCTGGAAGAAATACAAAATAAAATAAAATCAGGAAATGTTCTTTAAAAAGAAAAAAAGAAAAAAAAAGGG
Organism: Sequoia sempervirens; assembly: GCA_007258455.2. Taxonomy (NCBI): domain Eukaryota; kingdom Viridiplantae; phylum Streptophyta; class Pinopsida; order Cupressales; family Cupressaceae; genus Sequoia; species Sequoia sempervirens. Next base: position 206,880,551 of record VDFB02000013.1, on the reverse strand, counting down.
TCATAGGGTGAAAACCTAGCGACAGGCAGTCTATTGACAAGAAAAATGCAATAAAAACAAATAGTGAAAATCTGACAAATAGACGCTATTTGTAGCTCTCCATCTATTACTTCATGTTTTGCACTTAATTTTTCAGCCTTCATTTTCATACATCTTTTCCATCATCTTAGGGCCACATGAGCATCATGCTATCATCATTTGCCTCGAGCGATAATGTCTTATCATGGCTTGATTTATTGTACATATTCATTTCAGCAAGTTGTGTCAATACCAAGGGCAAACATTGGCATACTGGGGGCAATCAAATTTTAGGTTTTACTGAAATAGTGAGACAACGACACCAAAGCCAATCATGTGAAACAAAACAACCAAATCAAACCGTATAGATAAACATCCAATCATTGATCCATATCACAGTAGTTTCAGTTGTGTACCTTATCATAACTCATATCTGGATGATCTATAATCTGAATAATGTTTGGAATAACAGTATTTCATTTTTTGAACAATGGCTGTTTAATTTTTGATATCATCCCTTTGGAGCACACTCGATGATGTACTGAACTAGAGTGGCAAGGAAAGAGGATGATTTTTCTTTGTATGTTGTATTGAGGTTAATTATCCATCTGTTGCAAGTATGTCACGAGACATGATTTCCAAAGTTTATCATTGACAACAGTTCCAAATTTGCATCAGAAGGTGATTAGTCTTTGTCTGTTCACGCAAGAAATGCTCAGGTCATCTCGGTTCAATTATACCTAGATGATTGTGTTCGCTTGCTATATCAAAAATCATGAAAGTTGTACTCAGGTCATCATTGGTGCTAATTTCCCCTCTGATGCTTGTACATACTTCCAACATTTTAAAATGCTCTATGATGATTCAAGAAGGCTAGCAAAATGGCTCAACAAAATGGTTGGTTTCATTTAGTTGCATTTCATTTTACGTCATTGTACATAACTGCATATTGGATTTGCATCAAGAGTTTTGAAAGGCCAATGGTTGTCATGTTCTTTGGACTATTTGTGGAGGACAATGCGGACATTTGTTTCATTATCATCATGATTTCATTTGTGTTATCATTATCATTCATTTCATTTCATTATAATTATCATTTATCGCATCATCATTCATTTCCTTTCTATCATATATTTTATCATTCATTCCATTATCATTTCATTGATTTTCATTATCATTATCATTCATTACAATTATCATTCATTATCATTATCATTTCATTCCTTTTCATTATCCTTATCATTCATTACATTTATCATTCATTATCATTTTCATTATCATTATCATTCCATTATCATTTCATTCATTATCATTCTCATTTCATCATTTCATTATCATTATCATTTATTGTATCATCATTCATTTCTTTTATATCATATATTTTATCATTCATTTCATTTCATTATCACCTCATTTCATTTCGTTATCATTATCATTCATTTCATTATCATTATCATCTCATTATTTCATTATCATTACCATTCATTTTAGTATCATTATGGTATCATCTCATTTCACTACTATCATCATTCATTTCATTTTCTTATCATTATCTTATCATATTATTTCATTATCATTTCATTGTCATCCTCATTCCGTTATCATTTTTCATTTTATCCGTTCATTCTTATTACAAATCATTATATTTCATCACATATCATTTTATCATACATCACCTCACTAATCATATCAGTATTCATATCATTTTACATCATATCATATCCTTTTATCACACAAATTCATAATGCATATCATGAACACAACATTCATTTTTCATCATATTATTATTATTTACCTACATTGAAAAATTAAAAAAAAATCAACATTCCATATACATTTTCATATCATTTTCACAATCACATCATAAGTCATCCACTTGCATGACATCATTAGTACACATCATCAAATCATCATCATCATAATAAAAACATCATATCAAATCATCCTGCATCCATAGCACATAGAAATAAATGAATACCAAAATCCATAGCATATAGAAATAAATGCATATCACATCATCTCATCAAGGCACAATACATCATCAAAAATCATCACTACTACATATCATTGCTCATCATCAATAATACAAATGTCCAAATATCCAATGAAACTAAAATATCCAAAGAGCAATACATGAGATGTGATCAAAAATCAATACACATGTGTAAGATATATCTGCTAGCTGGTCAATGCCCTTGATGGAGCTGGTCCGAAAGGAGGTGGCCTGCCACTGGCACCCACATCTGGATTCTGCCGAGGCTCGGTAACCCCTAGGCTCTGTGTGTGTGTCCGTGATCTACTCTTGGTCCTGGTGTGGGACCGCGAGAATGGATCTCTGTGATCAGGAGGACATAACTCCTCATAACGGACTTGGTAATACTCGGCCTCTCTTGCCATCTCCATGCTCTCTGCAATGGCATCCCGCAATGATGCACTCTCTACAGTGCCCATCAACCTCTGAGCAATACCCTTGGCCTCCACTACCCTCCTTCTGAATGCATCGCTCTTTGTCATCACTTGGGCTAATTGTGGGTCTGGGGCAGGTGCCTGTGCCTGTGCTTGTGCCTAAGCCTATGCTAGCTGTGCCTGTAGCTGTACAATAAATCCCTACGACTACGTCAGTTGACTTGGCAACTGTCCCTGTTGTCCCTACAGTGTCTGTACCTAGGCCTGAAGAGTAGCTATCTGCCCCTACTGTGATGAGAATCCCATCTGGATCACTGTCCGTCATCCAATCCCTATACTCAGCCGCCGTATGATCTGGACACCCCTCAGAATGTCTAGCCTCGACCTCCTCAACACCTGTCCATCATCCCCGTCAGAACTCTCCTCCTCCTCTCCACTCTCCACCTCCTCTCCTCCAACTACTCCCTGCTCACCACTAGCCACATCCTCCTGTCTCACTGCCCCTGGCTGTGGTACTACTAGAATAGGTGTTGGCTCATCAGGATTGGTAAACCGTGGAAAGGGATGTGTGTGGTAATATAGAGAATACTCATCAGACATATCGACATCAACAATGTCTCACCTGTCATCCCATGTCTCGGGCGCTAATGACCTAAACTATGTATATGTTGTCTGATAGGAAATACATGGCCCCCATTCGGCCTCATCTCTACTCCAGGCATAGTGTGCAACCCCCTGTGGCATCCCCTGGGTAAATCCAAACTGTCTCTGCACCTGCAACTCTAGAAACCTCTCAAGAATAAAAGGAGTCCTCCCTATCAAGAACCGAGGAATGCATACAAATGGCATCTCTAGATCATCTGTGTCCCACGACTCACAATCAAGATATGGTTGCCATACCACTGCATCCATATCATCTAGAAGTCGTCTCTAGTAATCCACCTTGCCCAACTTGGGCTGGACAAGGAACATAGCATAAGTATATACATAAGGCCTACCTGGAGGCCTAACCTTGGGGCACGCTGGTCTTGTCACAGCAAGATGCTCCCATGCCTAGATTTGTAGCAATGTCACACCACACGACAGACTAGAGGCACCGCTGTACACCACCTGATGCAAATCATGCTATAAGTGCGCTAATATGCATATATCTGCGGCTGTAGCAACATCTGTTCCAAAATCCTACCCCATCCCACTGATAATCCCTTTGACTGGCGATCCAGACAAAGGAGACCTCCAATGAACACACCCAAAACTACAGGCAAAGCTAGATATCCTTGAAAGTCAGCCCATGGTACCCAATACCCAGCTATCTGTGCATCACCGTACACCCTCCTCAAAGCATCTGTACCCCTGAGCTCCTTGTGATCATACAACACAAGGGCACCAAGCACTGGGATACCTAATATCCTGTATACATCCTCTGGAGTCACCGTCACCTTACCAGTCAGCATATGAAAGGTGTTGTGCTCCGAATGCCATCGCTTTGCCAGTGCCGTCAACAATCCTCTGTTGACCCAAATCAGCGGCATAGCCAACAAGGATCTCAAACCACATGTATCTATCAAAGCTACGTCAGCATGTGTCAACTCAGGTATCCTATCCCACCCTGCTGAGTGCAGCTCTCTAATCTGGAGGTTTTTGAAAACCTCCTATTTTCATCACAAGGATAATTAATCAGAATCATACCAATCATTCAACCAAAATCAATTAGACTCATATCTATCAGTGACCTATATCAAGTGAACTATATCAGATCCATATCAATAACTCATATCAGTGTATCATATCAATGACCCATATCACACAATCAATCCTATCAGGTAAACCAATACACAATTTATCTAGTTGGATATCATATCAAATCTACTCTACCATCAATTACTATTTGTTTTCTATCGCAGAAAGCAAATTTATCAGAAGTCATATCAATCATTTATCCGACATTTACTCTTTGTTTTTCATTCATGAGAAGCAAAGTTATCAGTTCAATCTACTCTTTGACAATTACTCTTTGTTTTCTACTATGGGAAGCAAAGTTATCACTCAAACAACAAATTTTCCATCATTTCTATCCATATCAGCATGATGACACAATAATTTACCTATCTGTTGACTAAGGAAGTAATATATATTATCATTTTCACATTCCTATCATGAAATCATACATTCTACCTATTTTCACCATATGCGCTACTCTGTGGCCTCTATGTGCTAAAACCCATATGCGCTACTCTGTGGCCTCTATGCGCTAAAACCCATATGCGCCGTTCTTTTTGCTGTATGCACTCAAATAGTTCCCCTATGCGCGATTTCCATATATGCGCTACCACTATCAACCTAAGCGCTACTTTAATCACCAGATGCATAGTTTCCCTATATGCGCTACTGTTTTTCCTCAATGCACTTAAACCTAATTTTCTACATCTTTCCCTATATGCGCTACTATTTTCATTGAATGTGCTAAACTGGTTTGACGCTAACTATTTCAAATCTAGCCTGTATGCGCTATTGTTTTTACCTTAAGCACCGGAAAAATCATCGAAAGTGCTAAAACTTTCCTAAAAGCGCTAAAACGTCATTTTCATATCTAAAATTTGCAGAAAAACAATGCATTTGGATTTCAAATGCAAAATTTTAAAAACACGAGTGGTTAGATCAACTCACCGGTGGTTCGTATGCTGCTGGCCTCTAGTATCAGCGAGATCTCTCAAATTGGTGGTGATGATATGGAATCTCCATATCGCGAGGTCACTCTCAGAACTACAGTATTCACCAAGTCAAAAAGTGCAAATGATTTGTCTCTTTCTACTTTTTTACCTTTTAAAGGTCAAACAAAGGTAAATTTGTTTCCTTTTGACTTTGTTTTCAAAATGGAACATATTTTTTCCATCATTTGTCGAGTGCTAAATCACTCTTTCTCTCATCTGTGATTTACCTCTCGAGGGGGCATCATTAGCAGCAACGTCGAAAGCATATCAGGGGCAAAAATCTTATTTTTCTTTGAAGCAATGTGTTCCACACATCACTTCAAAGAGGGGAAAAATGTATACGTCTAAAAATGGTCATGATTAAGCTTGTTAATTTTTTTTTTTTTTTAGACTGCAGGAATCGGGTAGCACTATAAACAAGTAGCCTCGTAAACTTTTAACGTGTGTACGACACTCCACGACGGGGGGGAGACTAGAACTTGTGACCAGCAGAGCCGCAACGAAATTACTTAGCCAACCAAGCTAGGGCCCCCGCCCTGATTAAGCTTGTTAATTAATTAAATATAAATTATTTAATTAATTCTCCTAAAGTCATCTACATATAAATAAATTTAATTATTTATTTATATTGTTCATTCTTATAATTCTTCTACCTTAATTAAATATAATTTATTTAATTAATTCTCCTAAAGTCATCTACATATGAATAAATTTAATTATTTATTTATAATATGATTCTTCTACATTAATTAAATGACGAAAATTGAAGGAAAAGGGAAACCTTCTATCTCCCTCTCAAACTTACGAAAATCTTCCACTATCCATTCTAACAAGCTTAATCTGGACCGTTAAATCAAATCAGCCAATTGAATCCTTTCAAAGACTCTATAAATGCTGGAGCAAATCCAAGCTTTGGTTACACGCATACACACGACGAACACACAAGCATATGCACAGTTAGCTTATGCACTCACATCCTTTTAGCATTACAACAATATTTTCATCTTAGCATAGTCTTGCAATGAGCATAATATGCATTTTTATTTACATCTCGTTCTTCAGTTGTCCATTTTGTTGAGCTTGATCTGTTGAATCTGAGAGCAATTGGAAACAACAAAACGCTGGAGTTAGAGAGAAATAAGACGAGTTTGGGGAAGGTGCAGTAACAGTTTGTTCATTCTGTTTTCCTTTTCAGTTTTCTTGATATAATGTCTTATTGATATGTGTTTGAATTCCTTTATAATTGATACATTTTTCATACACACACAAATCATAAGGATAAACATTCACTTTTAGGTTAAAAGAAGGAATTACCAAGAACTCAGACAAGAAATTTCCCTTGACAACATCATAGCTTTTAAAGGCCAACCTAGAAGGTAACAATTCTAGTTGACAAAAAATCTAATTGTTACGTTCCTTCCATACACTCCAAGAAATATGCATAAATATAAGAGACCACAACAAAGAGAGGGTCGGGTTAAGAGATGAAGCCACCCATTGAGACCATAAGTCAGCAAAGGAGGCTAAGAATGCCCATGCAATATCCCACAACTCAAAAATATGAGCCCAAACTTCCCAAGTATAATTGCAACCAATCACCAAGTGAAGAAAATCCTCAGCTGCTTGTTTACATAAGAAGCACCTATTTGGTAGAGACATTCCCCTTTTCACAAGATTATTTAGAGTAAGAATCTTATCTTGACAAAGAAGCCAAAAGAAAATATTGATTTTAGGTAGGAGCTTCCCATTCCACAAATAACCCCAGAAAGGAGCAGGATCAACCATCTGAGTCTAAAAGGAAAAGGTTGAAGCCACAAAAAAAATGTCATTAGGAGTAAACCGCCAAATAGCCATATCCTCAAGAGCATCTACAAGAATATGAATCAAGGAAAGAAACTCAAAAAGGGGCTTCAAGTCCCTATTAACCATATGAAGACTAGTCTAACTCCTCTAGGAAATATAATCAACAATAAAAATGCCCCATTCCTTGATACAAAAATCTTTAAAAAGGGCAGCCCAAAATTCATCCTTCAAAGGTCCATGCCCAATCCACCAATCATCCCAAAACATGGTCCTTCTACCATTACCCAAAACCCACCGCAAACTAGTAGCCACAATCAAACGAGCATAAATCATAAAATTCCAGAGGATTGACCCTTAAGAAGGAACAAAGTTATCCCTGAACAAATCTCTATATTTATCCACTCCCTTCAAGTATTTTGAAGAAAAAATATATGTCCACTCCTTATTAGGCACAAGCAAGTTCCACAACTACTTATCCAAAAGGGAAGAATTGAAATCTTTCAATTTACGCAATCCTAAACCTCCTTGGGATTTAGATATGTACACCTCCTCCCATGATAGAAAGTGTAATCTTTTCTTCTCCTTCACACCAGACTACAAGAATCTTTCTTGAATGCCCTCAATCTTATCCCAAAATATTATAGGAATTTGGAACAAGCTTAAAGCATAAACTGGAAAATTCTAGAGAGTCGACTTAGTTAACTGAATGTTGTCGGCTTGGCTAAGCAAAGCACCCTCTAGCCAACAAGTTTCAAATTAAACTTATCAATGATACTATTCCAAAAGGAATCAAGAACACCATTAGAATAGAGAGGGAGCCCCAAATATATAGACCGGAGCTCCCCAATACCACATTCAAGAATACTAGCAATCCTCAATTGACGAAGCTTTGGAGTATTTAGGAAAAAAGTACTCTTAGGAAAACTTACCTTCTGACCAGAAGCATCCTCATATTGCTGAAGAATAAGACAGATAAATTTAGCCACTGACACAGATGCTTCCACAAGAATAATCATGTCATCAACAGATTGTTGATGGGAGCATCAGAGCTGGTTTGAAGAGGGATAAAGACCTTTGAAGGCCCCATTAGACACCATCTGGATGAGATACCTACCCAAAGACTCCACCATTATGATAAAAAGAAAAGGAGAAATAGGATCCCCTTGATGTAGGCCACATGAGCTTCTGAAAAAGGCTGAGGGAGATCCATTGATCAACACTGCAAAAGAAGGAGAGGAGATTAACTGCCACACCAATTGTATCAACTTTTCCAAAAACCCAAACACCTTGAGAATACTACACAGAAAACTCCAATTCACTCGGTCATAGGCTTTGACCAAATCAAGCTTCAAGATGAGACCAAGTTTTTTGTTAACTTTAAGAGAATGAATGTTTTCATGCACCAATATGATAGAGTCTAGAACCTAACAACCTAGCACAAAACCATTATGCTGTGGAGATATAATCTTGGATAACACCCTTTGAAACCTCGAAGCAAGCACCTTAGAAAAATCTTGTAAATGGAGTTACAAAGACTAATATGTCTAAAATCTCCAAAGTTCTCAGCCCTAGGCTTCTTAGGGATTAACACTATAAAAGTGGAATTCAATTCCTTAAGAAGCTATCTACTTCCAAAAAATTCTTTAGTGGCATTGATGAAATCTTTAGAAATGATCTCCCAAAAAGAGTGAAAAATAACATAGGGAACCCATTCGACCCCGAAGATTTATTCCCTTCAAAAGAAAACATAGCCTTTCTGATCTCCTCATTCGAAGGAATAGCAGACAAGAAGTTATTTTCCTCCTCTGAAACCAAGTTAGGAATAACATTAAGGAAACCATGTTGCCTAGTAGGATCCAACATATGATCCTTTGAGAGAAGGCCCTCAATGTCACTGATCTAATATCATCATCCTCCTCAATCGAAGTATCATTCACCACAACTTTAGAAATCCTATTAGAAGATCTATGCTTTAAAGTCATAAGATGAAATAACTGAGTATTTTTATCCCCACTTCGAAGTCAGATAGCCCTTGACCTTTGCTTCCAAAAATCCTCCTCTCTTGCCACAATATTATGCAAACTAGACAAAAGAACACTTTCCTCTTGAAGAAGTGCAGAATTAGACCCAAAAACCTGTATTTTCTGTTGCACAATATCCAACTTAGACTTAAGATCTAATTTTTCCTCAAATATGTTACCAAAAGAGGCCTTATTCCACTGAATCAAATTCTACTTAACAGAGGCCACTTCTTAGCAACTCTATACAAAGTAGACCCATCAACATTAATATTCCACCACTAAGCAATTTTAGAACGCAAATCAGGGTGGCTAGTCCACATCTTCTCAAACTTGAAAGGAAAATCCTTCTTATGACCAAAGGGTTCAACTCTCAAGAAAATTGGGAAATGATCTGACCTAAGCCTTGTTAAAGTAGAGAGGGAAAAAGCATAAAAATGCAACCAATCAAGTGAAATAAGAGCTAGGTCCAACTTAACCTGAATCAAAGCATCCGTAGAACGCCGATTGGACTAAGTAAAGGACACTCCCCCCAATTCCAGATCCAGCAAAAGATTATCATTAATAAAATTTAAGAGGTCAAGACGACTATCATCAACTACTTGAGAACCGCAAAATTTATCAACATCATTCAATGGGGTATTAAAATCCCCCATCACTTGCCAATTTTGAAAAGAGAACCACGCCTTGAAAGTATTCAATCTTTCCCAAAAATTCTTACGAGAGCTTTTCATTTTAGGAGCATAGATATTAGAAATAACCCAAGTGAAATTTTCCCTGTAGCAAAAAAGAGAGGTAACCACATGATTTTTAAAAGCAAACAACTCAGAGCCAACAACCACCTTAGGATTCCAAAACGTTGCCACCCTGCCAGAAGTGCCATTAAAATCTATAGCTTGACAACTACAATTCTTAAAGAGCCTATTCTTAATTCTATCAACTTTCTCAACACTCATCTTAGTTTCCCAAATCAAAATAATATCAGGCTGATGATCTCTTACAACGTTTTCAAGAAGATCCTATTTATGAGCATGATTTAATCCTCTTATATTCCTAGAGAGGATCTTCATAAAGGATTCTACGAGGGACCATTCAGGCTCATCTCAAGCAGGGTAAACTGCAATCCATCAACAATATCACATTTGCTAACCCTCTCCCATATTTTCTATAGAGAAGGCCTTCCTTTTCCCGTTGGTTCCAATCCAAAATCCAACTTCAACTAATTTCTAGTAGCCATCCCCAAACTAGGAGGGTTTGGCTTCTTCTTATTTTGAGACTTAGAAGCCAAAATCACAGTATTCCAGGGCTCCTCCTCCTAAGAAGCACAATTTGAACAATCAATGATAGAAGAGGTGAGCACCAACTTCTTAGCTACTGAATCACCCAATGGTTCAATAGAGGATAAATCCTCTTTTCCCAAAATAGAAACCACTTGAGGGGACTCTAAACAATCCTCCTTAGAAGTTAACAACATCCCCTTAGAGACCATTTTTAGAGGAGTCACCTTCTCTGGCTCAACAACCACCAACGCCAACGAGCAAATAACAACTTCCTCCACCGGAATAACAAACCGCTCATCAAAACACGAATCCTTCTCCAAACCTTCCCCCAAAGGAGCTTCCTCTACAAGGCAAGTACCAAGAAAAACAACAAATACACCAAGAGATGGATTCTCAGAAACCACTCCCTCCACAGACTCCACAAAGCCCCTCTCAAGACCTACTTCATTTAGCTTCCCAACCTCCTTTTGAGGGACTGAGTTATTTTTAAGAGGAACCACATGTTTCCGAGGGAATTTCTTTTCCCAATGCCCCACTTTATTACAATGGAAGCAGGAAAAAGGAATAGATTCAAATTCAACTTCCTACTCCCACACACCCAACTTCAATTTAATCTTTTATCACTAAAGGAAGATCCATTTCCCAGTCCAGGATCACAAAAAGCTGAGCATAAACAAGCCTACGCCTAGAAGTAGTAAGACTATCAATAGAAAGAAAATGTCTAAAAGTTGACACTATGCCTTTGAAGACTTCATCTCAAAATTCAAGAGGGAGTCTAGGAAAATGAACCCACACTGGAGCCAAATCCAAGAAACATGATCTTGAGGAAAATCCCATCTCCCATTTTTTCAACACCAGAGTCAATTTACCAATAACCCATGACTCCCCCAACAAAACCTTTAGCAAATCCTCATCACAAGTAAAAGAAAAAGAAAAGAAACCTTTAGTTAGGGCCGCAATCTCAACCTAGCCTTTCAAATGCCAATGATTTTTAGCCAGCATACAAACCATTTCAATGTTAGATCGAGGTCTTAGAAACTTTCCAACTAGCAATTGGTCCATGGTAAGAATACCCCTGTCAATGATAAAATCAGGCACCAAAATTAAATAATCATTTGTTGATAGGTTAGCTAAAAAGTCTATAGGAGGCGAGGAACTTTTCTCCTTAAGTTTAGCACTGAATAAAGCAGACCACTCCTTACCATCCACTAAGGACAAATCTAACTTAGCAACTTCAGGGATGAAAGCTACCTCAGGATCCATAGTATTAGACCCCACCTATTCACAGGAAGTACCATCCTAACCCGAACCACCAGAGGAAGAAATGACATGTGAAACACCCAATGACAAGGTCCCACGAGATAGCCCATTCGATGAAATTCTGTCAGCCAACCTCCCAATGTCAGTGTGACCTCCACCATTAACACCAGGCCCTGGGCAGAGATTCCCTCCTTATCAAAATTCAAAAAATCCTTACCTTCAACCAAAGAGACCACCATAGCACCACTCGATGATGCACCCATATATTTGATAGATCAAGATGAACAGTTTCAAAATTATAGTTACAATGACTTCAAAAATTAATTACAAAAAATATATGTAACAAAAAATTATGAAAAAATATCCTTTCCCTAGATATTGATGTTGAGAATCTATATTCCAAAAATTAGAATTACATCCTTTATAGAAAAAAAAGTTATGTTGTACGACACAAATGTTACTTTCTGAAAATGTTGTTTACTATTTAAAACTAGTTATTAAAGGAGATGTTGAAAGATTCATTTTTTATTTTAATTTTTTTTAAAATAATATATTTAGAATCTACACACGAATTGCCACAAATCACTAGTTCACATCATCTTCAAATTCTTAACGGTTTAGCTACTAGAGGTCTTAGAAGATGAAGTTTTAGTTAAAAATATTGATGCAAATGTCCATCTTGGGAAAAAAGTGAGACACAATATTGTGATTTCACCCATATATACATATCTACATATATGTACAAATACACATACATACATACATATACACATGTACACACATACATACATTCTTAATTACATATATGTATACATACATATATGTAATTAAGAATGTATGTATGTGTGTACATGTATATATGTATGTATGCACACGTATGTATGTATGTGTATTTGTACATATATGTAGATATGTATATAGGTATATTTATATATATTTTTGTCATTGAACATTAAATACACACACACATAGACACATGTACATACATATATTCTTTTAATTATATTTATACATACATAGATATATGTATGTATACATACATGTATGTATGTATGTATGTACATGTAAGTATGTGTATTTGTGTATATGTAGATATATATAGGTATATGTACATTTATCTTTTTGTATGTAATTATAGGTATATGTATATAATCACATCCTCGAGAAACATAGAGAAACTTCCTTCTCATCTACTAGGTGAGAAAAAAAATCACCTTATTCTATAATATTCTAAGAAACCTATTAGAGGAATTGATGCAGGAGCATCCCAAGTTTTAGGCAATCTTGCATCAACCAAAAATATTTGCGTTCATGTTTATAAGCATTTTCAATAGTTAGTTGTTAGGACCTAGTCTCAATATTTCATACTGCATTGTACTACATTATAACATTAGAGCTAGTGGAGCAAGATATATGATCTTGATTACAACATCTACATCATATCCAAAATTCAAGTGTTTTGAAGATTCAACTATGAATTTATCACTAATAGAATATCAACTGCATTTGGACAGAGAGCATTCATCAACCCGTCTTGGCTTTTCAAGTGTGCGGACCTATCCTGTGACTTGTGGAACTCAAGAGACAAGTTCATCAGAATGAAAATTCATCAAGGAACCTTAGTTCCGATGCACATCATGTTTTTCCAAGAATCAAAAGAGAATCATATGTTTTGTTTGACCTTTCACATGTTTCATCAACTTCAGGGTTTGAGACCTCTTGAGGCCGACACAAACCTTTTCTAGAGTTGGGAATTGATATATATGGGCATCATCTAGTTGCATTAGGTAGTCAGTGAAGATAGAGATAGTGAGATAGGGTTTAAGGGATTAAAACCACATTGTATTTATGGGATTAGCACCATATCATTCTGTAATTCTGTAAGCTGGAAGGAAGGGCATGTTGCCAGTGAGTAATTGATCATCATCTATATTTCCATGTGTGATTGTTATTCCAATTCTTTGAGCTTCTATTGTGTTTACTCTTGTTGCAAGGTTGGACATTCCTATTCCCAGACCCTCCATCCTTGACTGCACCAAGTGGAATCAAAGCAAGGTTGTGGAAATTGGGAGGGTAGAGCGAGTTGCGAACCTTGGAAGAGGAGAGTGAAGTTGAGCAAGGAATCCATAAGATATTTGTGTGGATAGATTGCTGAATTGAGGTAGCCTACTTATGTTTGTCAATAGATCATCGATTTTGAGGTAGTTGCAACCCTGTAGCTAGATTGCCAACTTGAGGTAGTTGCACCAAATCCTAGGAAGAGATGTCACTGAGGAGAATTCATACTACTATTAATGTTGTTGGAAAGATGGATGAGATGATGGAAATGATGTGAACAATGAAAGTGAGATTGGATGCTGTCAAGGAAGACAAAAGAAAATGCTTAAACCCTAGATATAATGATGAAAGTGATGATGATGAAGTTAAAGTTGCAGATCGAGTTGAAGAAACCTCAGAAGAGGAAGAATTAGATCAGGTGAAGATGTTGAAGGTTATTTCAAAAATTGGAAAGTGACCTAGAATGGAGATTTTGAACTATAATGGTAATCTAAACCTTGAAGAGTTGATTGATTGGATAAATGACATTGAAGAATACTTGGAATATGAAGAAATTGAAGATTCGGAAAGAGTGAGACTTGCAAAGACTAAGCTGAAAGGACATGCTACAATATGGTGGAAGGAAGTTCAATTGGAGAGAAATAGAAGAGACAAAGAAAATGTTGTGACATGGGATAGAATGATGAGAAAATTGAAGAACCAGTTTATACTTGTGGACTATGAGTTGGAGTTGTTGAAGAGATTGCAAAACTTGAGACATAAGGAAAATACTGTGAAGGAATACACTAAGGAATTTCATAAGATCATCATCAAGACTGGACATAGTGAATCAAGCAAGGAGAAAGTGGCAATATATATCAATGGACTAAGGATGAACATTTAGGAAGAGTTGAGTCTGGTAAGGATAAATTCAGTAGAGAAAGCATATCAATTTGCATTAAAGGTGGAGGATAAGCTAAACAAAAGACATGGGTAGAGGCAAAGAGAAAGAGGAGGTAGATTTCAGAGAGGAAGGTCACATTCTGGAGGAGAGAAACCATATGCAGAGAAAAGAAAGGACAAAGATTCATACCGCAAGGAAGAGAAGGATTCCAATTCATACCATAAGGGGAGAGATGAAAAAAATTATTACCACCACAATATAGGAGGCTACAATTCTTAACACAATGATGGATACCAGAGAGATGAGAAAGGATATGATAAGAGAATTTTCAAAGGAACCTATTTTAAGTGCAAAGGTGAATGACATAAAGCATTTGAGTGTCGCCAAAAAGGCAAGAAGAATGAAAATAATGTAAGAATTGGATATATAGAGGAAGAACCAGTGAAATCACCAAGTTCCAAAGGGAGTCTTTAGAAAGGAGAGTCATTATTCATGAGGAGAGCACTGATCCAAGAGAAAGAGGTACCCAAGGAAGCACCACAGAGAAAATTTTGTTCTAAACTAGATGTAAAGAAGGAGGTAAGTGTTGCAAAGTTATCATTGATAGTGGTAGCACATATAACCTAGTTTATGAGGAAATGGTGAAAAAGTTGAATTTGGAAAGGAGGAAACATCTAAAACCTTATAGGATAGCCTAGATTCAAGATGAGCACAAGATATTAGTAAGTGAGCAATGTCTAGTGAAATTCAAAATAGTATCATATCATGATGAAGTACTGTGTGAGATTATGCCAATGGATGTGTTTCATATGTTGTTGGGTAGACCTTGGCAGTATGATAAGAGAGCTATACATGATGGGAGAAAGAATGCCTATACCATAATGTCAAATGGAAAGAGAATCACCTTGAAACCTTTTTAAGATGAACCAAAAAGTGAAGTATGTGGTACAACTAGAATCAATTTGGTAGATGGAAGGAAATTTCTAGATGGATTGAGACATGAGAACATGTGTTTTTCTTTGATTCCAAGGAAGTGTGCAGCCTTAGATGTAGAGAAGATCACAAGAAAAGAATAATCACCAGAGAAAGAAGTCATTGAACTAATAACATAATACCAAGATCTTGTATCAAAAAAGTGCCTGAAGGATTACCACCAATCTAGAGTATCATTCATCATATAGATCTTATCGCAGGAGCCAATTTTCTGAACAAAGTTGCACATCGGATGACATCGACAGAGAATGTGGAGCTAAACAGACAAATACAAGAACTGCTAAAGAAGGGATTGGTCAGAGAGAGTATGAGCCCATGTGTGGTATTGGCTATACTTGCACCTAAGAAATATGGAGAATGGAGGATGTGTACAAATTCGAGGGATATCAATAAGATCACAGTGAAGTATAGATTTCCATTGCCTAGGATGGATGACATTATGGACAGTCTAAGTGGAGCAAAGTATTTCACCAAGATAGATCTAAAGAGTAGATACCAATAGATTAGGATTAGAGAGGGAGATGAATGGAAGACTTCTTTCAAGACAAATGAGGGATTGTATGAGTGGTTGGTCATGCCATTTGGACTAAAAAATGAACCTAGTACATTTATGAGGCTCATGAATGAAGTATTGAAGAAGTTATTCAGTAAGTTTGTCATTGTTTATCTGGATGATATTATGATTTTCAATAAGACTAAGGAAGAACATTTGGAGAATATCAGACAAGTATTTCAAAGGCTAAGAGAAGAGAAGTTGTTGATAAACATCAAGAAGTGTAGTTTCATGAAGGAGGAATTGGTGTATTTTGGATTTGTGATATCTGCAAAAGGATTGAAGATGGACCCTGAGAAGGTTAGAGTAATGGTTGAATGGTCTACACCTATGAATGTTGGAGAAGTAGGATCATTTCATGGAATAGAAACCTTTTACCAGAAGTTCATGAAAATTTTTAGTGGTATTTGCACACCTATGAAAAATACAATGAGGGGTGATCGGAAGGAATTCAAGTGGACATTTGGAGCATAAAAGAGTTTTGAGTTATTGAAGCAAAAGGTGACAACAACTTGTGTTAGCATTACTACACTTTGATAAGGTATTCCAAGTGGACTATGATGTTAGTGGAAGTGCAATAGGAGCTATGTTAAGTCAGGAAGGGAGACCAATAGCCTACTTCAGTGAGAAATTGAATGATGCTAGGAAAAGATATTCAGTTTATGACCAAGAATTCTATGCAATTGTAGAGGCCTTGAAGAAGAGGAGACATTACTTGTTACCTAAGGAGATTGTGTTGTATATGGATTATCAAGCTTTGCAATATTTGAATATTTAAGGGAAGTTGAACCAAAGACACATGAGATGGGTAGAATTCTTTCAGAGTTACACATTTTTGTTTAAGCATCGGAGAGGGAAGTCAAATAAGGTTGCAAATGCATTGAGTAGGCAAAGGAGTTTGTTGACAAAGATGAGAATTGAAGTATTAGGTTTTGATGAAATGAAGCATATGTATGAGGAGGACATTGATTTTGCAGAGGCATGGAAGGCTTGCAAGGAATTGGTAGAGATAGATGAAAGAAAATGGTTGGATTATTTCATTCAGGAAGGTATATTGTTCAAGAACAATCTGTTAGGTATCCCTAGAAGTTCAATGAGAGAGAATTTGATCAAGGAAAAGCATTACAAAGGATTAGTGGAACATTTTGGAATTGATAAGACTGTAGCATTGGTGAGTGAGAACAACTTTTGGCAATAGTTGTATAAGGATGTCAGGAAGTATGTTCAAAGTTGTAGGATTTTTCAAGTTACAAAAGGAAATAGTCAAAACACTGGGAAGCATACACCATTAATAGCACCAAAGAGACCATGGGAGGATATTAGCATGGATTTTGTGTTGGGATTACCAAGGACAACGAGAGGATTTGACTCTATATTTGTGGTTGTGCATAGATTTTCTAAGATGACGCATTTCATACCTTATAAGAAGACTAGTGATATAGTACATGTTGCAGACCTATTTTTCAAGGAGATTGTGAGATTACATGTACTACCAAAGAGTATAGTATCAGATAGAGACACTAGATTCATTGGATATTTTTGGAAAACATTATGGAAGAAGAAGAAGACGGATCTGAAGTATAGTTCATCATTTCACCCATAGATAGATGGAAAAATAGAAGTGTTAAATAGGAGTTTAGGGAACTTTTTGAGGTGTTTAACCAAAGGTAAGGCAGAAAATTGGGAATTAATACTACCGCAAGAAAAATTTGCATACAACAATTTAGTAAAATGGAGAATAGGGAAGAAACCATTTAAAATTGTGACAGGAAAACAACCTAGAGGAGTAGTAGAATTAAGGGATATCAGTAAGGAGAATAAAAAGAGTGTAGAGGTAGAAGAATTTGCAGGATTCATGGAAACAATGCATACTCAAGTCAAGGAGCATCTAGAGAAGATGAACAATACCTACAAGGAGACAACACATAATAAGAGAAGACATAAGGAGTTTGCAGTAGGAGAGGAAGTAATGGTATATTTGAGAAAAGAGAGATTTCTAGTTGGGACATATAATAAGTTGAAGATGAAGAAGTTTGGACCTTGTAAGATCATCAAAAAGTTTGATTCTAGAAATGCATATGAAGTGGAACTACCAGAGGAATTTGGCATATCACCTATATTCAACATTGCATATCTACATTAGTATCATGAAGGAGAGTCACTGGAGGACAAATACATTGGTTTTCCAGACCAAATAGCACATCATCCAGAGGAAATTGAGTAAATTATATACATTAGAGTTAGATGTAGTACCAGAGGTAGGCAATACAAGGAATACCTAGTCAAGTGGAAAGGAAGACCGAAGGAAGATTCATCATGGATATCTTTGGCTGAGGTGGACCGAATTGGTTTTTTCCTAGCCCCAAGAAAGTGAGAGGCTCAATTTTCTTCAACCTCGGGTGTCTGACGCAAGAGCATCCCAGGTTTTAGGCAATCTTATATCAACCAAAAATATTTGCATTCATGTTTCTAAGCATTTTTAATAGTTATCTGTCAGGACCCAGTCTCAGTATTTCATACCACATTATAACATTAGAGCTCATGGAGCGGGATGTATGATATTCATTGCAATCTACATCACATCCAAAATTCAAGTATTTTGGAGATTCTAGTATGAAGTTATCGCTAATAGAATATCAGCTGCATTTGGACAAAGATCATTCACTAACTTGTCTTGGATTTTCAAGTGCGTGGACTTATCCCGTGACTTGCAAAGCTTAGAAGACCATTTCATAAGGATGCACATTCATCAAGGAACCTTAGTTCTGATCCGCATCATGTTTTTCGAAGAATCAAAATAGAATCATATGTTTTGGCCGACCCTTCACACGTTTCATCAACTTCGGGGTTTGATATATCTTGAGGCTGACACAAACCTTTTCTGGAGCTTGGATTTGATATATATAGGCATCATGTAGTTGCATTAGGCATTAACTGAAGATAAAGATAGTGAGATAGGGTTTAAGGGATTTGAACCGCATTGTATTTCTGGGCTTAGTGCCACATCATTCTATAATGCTATAAGTTGAAAGGTAGGGCATGTTGCTAGTGAGTAATTGATCATCATCTATATTTCCATGTGTGATTGTTATTCCAATTCTTTGATCTTTTGTTGTGTTTACTCTTACTGCAAGGTTGGATAGTTCTATTCCTGAACCCTCCATCCTTGACTGCACCGAGACCTTATTTTGTCACATTCAAAATCTTGTCATTATTGGTTATTTGGACATGTACCCTAGACCAACTTATATGAATGTGTAGTGGCTAGATAATATGAATACAAAAAAATAAATCATAACATTTTCTCTACCCAATTTAACTCTAATGTTAGTGAGATGTTCTTTGACAAAGAACTATATAGCACTAATACATTTGACTGAAAAATCTGACGAAACTGTCAAACAAAATATGTAAAATTCAATGTTCATTGGGTGCTTGTAAAATTTGATGTGTAATTTTCAATTTTTTGAAAGTTTATCCCTAACGGTCGTTGAAATTTCGACGAAACTGGGGTTTTTCGAAATATTGGCTATCATTTTTGTCGAATTTTTGACAAACATGAAAAATAGAAAAAAAATCAAATTGTGGCCGACATAAAGAAAAGTGAGTTCGCGCCTGATTTATTGCGACAGTGTTTTTCTCTACTTGAGATAGTTTGTGGAGAACTAAGGATGATTTTCTTGGGAAAAATTAGAAAAAATTCAAGAAGATATCGCTAGGTTGAGGGTAGTCATTGTCTTTTTGCAGAATTCAGTTGTGAAGTCAGATTTGTAGTTCCAAGTTTGAAAATCATATTTTAAAGAAACATCTCATCAAATTTCATATTTAGAGGTTAAGGGTTTTGAGAATTTCATGTCCATATTTTGTTGTGTGGAATCACCATAAGATCACAACCAAGGAACAGATTCTTGTGACTGTAATTATGTGATCCATAACTCTATTGGTCATGTGGTACAATTGTGCTATAACAAATACAGGATGCATTTATGTGTGACCCAAGTTTAATGTGGCTATGTTGTGATAGAAATGGAGACACTCATATAATGTAGTTAATTCAGGTTTTATAATGTAGGTTTCAATCATCATTGGGTGCATTCAGGTTGTCTCAAGTTTAACAGGTTAGGATATAATTATAGCATGATAGAAGAGTGATTACCTCTTGCTGCAATAAAGAGCCTATAACTCCGGTTGATATGCAGAGTGGTTGTGTTATATCAATTATATAGTGCATTCAAGCACAACCCATGTTTAATGGGCTATTATAGAGAGTGATCAAGATTTTATAAACCTTATGAATGTTACTTGACATATATTTGCATAATCTCAAATTCCTTCAGAGGCTTTTGAAGTATCAATGTATCCTATATAGGTTTTAGAATGATTTATTTTAATTAAAAAATAAATAAATAATGTATTTCCATGTAATTAGATAATGTGGAGATCTCTCCTCTTTGGCACTATATTCATTACTCCAACTACTAGGGTTTTGCATGTGACATCTTTAATATCTTCATGACCGTGGCTTTTAAATAGATCTCAGTCTTTGCTTTAATCCTTTTCATGGTAACCCTTGAGTTCCATAATCCACCTTCAATCTCTTCTAAGAACGATGTCTTAAGCTAGACTGCATAGTATGCATATAAAGCAAGTCCTTCATACTTGCCATTGTTCCCAACCACCACTCACTTCCTTGCTTAAAATGTTGCCTCATAAGCACAATAGCATGTTTTCAAATCATGGTTGCCAGTGATTGACCATTAAAGTCACCACTTTTATCATGAAGATACAATGAGATTTTTGTCTTCAGACTCAAGGCATTATGAAAGATAACATTGTGAATTGTTTGTTGTGTACGATTCGATTTTCT
Organism: Sequoia sempervirens; assembly: GCA_007258455.2. Classification (NCBI taxonomy): domain Eukaryota; kingdom Viridiplantae; phylum Streptophyta; class Pinopsida; order Cupressales; family Cupressaceae; genus Sequoia; species Sequoia sempervirens. The sequence continues at coordinate 206,859,701 of VDFB02000013.1, read as the reverse complement.
TGCACATTTACTACTTTGCTAACTTCCTTTAAGACTAGGTATTGCACCCTCAGCTACAATCTCAAACAACTCACTTACTATCACTTGAAGATTCTTCATGATCATCCTTCTATAAAATCAAACTATGCCCTATAGACTACCTACTTACTACAGGGGACTCATTGTTTCATGGTATTGTAGCTCTTAAGATCCTTCAACCTTATTGACACTACTTCATAGTCCACAAGGTATTATTCACTATTCTCCCATCTTTGATGAGTCTCAAAACACTGCTCAAACATGCAATCCACTACCTCCATTATACATTAATGGCTAAGAAGAAACATTGAACCTATGATTACCACTATTACTTCATTTGGATAGTCATTCCCTGATTGCATTTTCCTTGTCTAACACTACCAAAAGCATTTGAAAAACCCTTAAGGTCAGCAAGGGGGTAAGGAAACTCACTGTTAAAATCTCCATTTTACTATGCAAGGTTTGAGCTTTATTATTTTGTCACTGCTCAGCCTCTTTTTGACTGCCACATCTCAAGTGACTATCACTCTTCTTACCGTAGATTTCATTTGCAAATGTCACTAAGCTACATAGTGTGCTTGTTATTGGCTACAATCTTTAGATTACAAGATTTTGTTATTACCTACAATGTTTCAATCTTTCTGGTATTGCAACCTCACTAATTCGCTATAGTTATTGTTTATGTTTCTACGAAGGCCTAGGATTTGTACCCTAATCATGTTGTTACCAATGATTTTTTTGTTTTTTATTAGGGCTCTCTCAATGTTGAGGGCCCTAGGGATAAGCTCGTCATAAGAAGTTACACATTGCATCTTTAACTAAAAGGATAAATCCATATTGACATTAGCAATGATGATTCTGACTTGTTGCTCCTTAGGAATGGGTCACTTGCTCTTACTGGCTTGCTACCTCCATTGTTGTAGGAAGTTTGTGATCAAGTTCAATATTATGATTTTAGGAGTCTTAACGGTTGGAAATCATAGTAAAATCAGAATTTAATAAGTTTTGGAATTAACATTTTAAAGTATTTTTTGGGGTCATTAACTTTAGACTATCTTCTCTTTTGCAGGGGTGGTTGCATGCCAATTTTTTTTGGTGTAAAATATCAAAATTATTAGATTATGTTACCTATCTATGAATAAAAAATATTGGAGTGTGAGTTTGATATTTTTTGAAGATCTAAATAGTCAACCTTGGTAAAGAAAAATCATGTCAAATAATATTAGTCTAGAACAAAATGAAGAGACACTTGATAGATTGTGGGCTAGATTGAAAATAAAGGGTAATGGGAAATGTTATTGTCCTTGCAATAATTGCAAGGGTTTAAAAATGAGATGAATTTTAATCACAACAGCTGAGAAACATTGTAGGTAGCATGGTTACATTGAAGGGGGGCATGATTATCGTCCATTGGTAAGTTGTTCATTATGTGTTTATATTGATTGAATTTGTAAATGTATATATCATTTTAACATTTTATATATATATATATAATCACTTGATCATGATCATGGTTTATTTGTGTCAATCATTATTATAAAGGTGGGGTGCCCTAGGGCAAATGATATGGATTATCATGGCCCAGAGAATGTGGTTTTGCAAGCGGATGAACATGGAGCCATGAATATCGAAGATGAAGTTAATGATCCTATGGCAGAAGATGATCATGCACCAGAAAACACAGTTGAAGATGATGGTATGAATACATTGATCCCCTTATAATGATGATCAAGACGACTTTGATGATGTTCATGATTTAACTATACTTGAGAAGGCATACGAGCCCCTTTATGAAGGCTCTGAAACAACTCTTCTCTCTGCTATATTGTTGTTGTTGAACTTGAAGGTTATGAATGGTTTATCAAAGATAGCAATCTCATGGATGTTAAGGTATGTCATATATGCCATCTTTTTTCATCTATTTTAATTGTTGTTAGTTCATCACTAGTAAATAAATGATGAAATATGTTCCATTAATATTCTTTATATGAACAAATTATTTTTTGTTGTAGATTGATTGGTGAATTTTTGTTACCAACATCAAATATTTTACCTTTCTCATACCAAAATTTATGTGCCATTATGAAAGATATCGGAATGGAGTATCAAGCAATAGATGCATGTCCCAATGATCATATTATATATCATAAACAACAAGAATTTGCAACAGAATGCCCAAAATGTCATATCAGTAGATATCGAACAGATCAACTAACAAAAAAGGTGCCTCACAAGGTTCTTCGTTATATTCCCATTATTTCATGTATGCAATGATCATTTAGGTTCGAAAGCTTAGCGCGATTTATGGATTACAATGCACGGAATAGAAGTGGAGATGACATTCTTCGAATGCCTGTGGATGGTTCTACATTTAGGGACATGGAGGAAAAATGGCCACACTTTAAAGAAGAACCTCATAATCTCAGGCTTTCATTGGGAGCGGACGGTGTCAATCCATTTGGAGAGCTGAGATCTATTTACTTAGTGTGGCCTATTTTTGTTATCAACAATAGCATTCCTCCATAGATGCCAATAAAGAGGGAGCACATAATGTTGTCAATGATTGTTCTAGGTATTTATTTACATCAATTTTCTTTAACGTATTAGCATCTCATTTGTCTTATTTATTGCATAATGACATATTTTTTTCATTCAATAGTCATGTACATTAATTTATATATATTGCAGTAAAATGGTTATAATAATTATGTAATGTTTATGTTCATTCAACTAGGTAAGTACCAAGTTAAAGATATGAATATATATATCAAGCATCTTATCGACGAGTTACTAAAGTTATGGAATGATGTCACTATGTATGACGTCTCCAAACCAATAGGACAAAGACAATTTCAATTCCATGCAATGCTTGTATGGACAATTCATGATGCCCCAGGGCTAACACATTTTTGTGGTATGTTATAATGTTCGACTGCACTTTAACAATATTTAATTTGATGAAGTAGATATCATGCATGTTTTTAAAATAATCTATTCATTATATATAATTAAAAAAAATTGACATATTTAATCCAATTATATATCATCTTGTCTTTCAAACAAAGGGAAAATTTGCATGTCCAATTTGTGGTCCAAAGATGAAATCTCGTCATTCAACAAGTTTAGGAAAGTAGGTGTTTGATGAGTATAGGCACTTCCTCCATATAAATCATAAGTATCGAACTACTGAAAAACATATTTTTCAATGGGAAAGAGAGACTACATCAAAACCACAAAAGAATGTCACCTCACCTATGGAAGTTGGAATATAATAGAATTAATGCGTCAAGGTTATACATTGGATCAAATTGTTTATCTATCATATATGATATGTTTTGAATTTATATTTTTATATTGTCGCGTGTTTACGCGTATTTATGATTGACAATGATTGTTGTTGTTAATTTGTTTTAACTATCATACTTCATGAAGGTGGAGTCAAAGCCTTTAATGGTTTGCATTTCCATAGGGCGAAAATTTATCCCAGACAATTTAGTAGGTTTTCCTACTATGAGTAGCTACAAATTGTGCATTTGTTTGATACAATGCATATTAGAAAGAATATAATAGAAACGTTATGGAAAATATTGGATGGAAGGCATGACAAAGAAAAAATTGTCAAAATTTGTAGTGACATTCAGGAAGCCAATCATGCAATGAAAAATGTCATTCAATTAAATAGTGATGGAGAACAAATTAATATAAGTGTCCTTCCTTGGTTATTAACAGAGTAGCAAAGCAATGCTATAAAAGAAGTCATATAAAAAATTTGATTTCCCACAGGATTTGCTGTGAACATAAACAATATAATAACAAAGAAGGTGAATTTGGGTCGAGGATGAAAAGCGCGTGTGGCGCTTACCTTCATTTAGGTAGTATTAGTATATTATATACACTTGTATAATGCATGTACTTTTTATATTGTATTTGGTTTTACTTTTTGAAAAATATTAAGAAAGATCATTTTATGGTATTTGCCGATGCGTTCTATACCTCTATCTCTCCCGGACAACTTTGACAACAATGTGAAGCAAGTTATATATGATCTTGGAAAATACATGAGGTAAGTAGCGAGATTTGTTTAATTTGCTATATACATCTTATAATTGCCATTTGTTTTACTTGTGATATAATATCTTGTATATTTTTATTAAATCTCGTTAATATATTTGCACCTTGAATCGCTTGTAGATGGTTTTCATCTAAAGAAATCCATAAAAAAGATATAAATTATTGGAAGAGAAAAATTTCTTGTCTAATGTGTGAAATGCAAAAGTGTCTACCTTCGACATTTTTCAATGCACAAGAACACTACCTCATACACCAAGTTGAGGAGATTGAATTGTGTGGATTTGTACACACAAGGTCAATGTGGATGGTTGAGAAGCATTTGGGCTTTTGGTTAGACAAAGAGAGCACATCTGAGGGTTCTATGGTGGAGGGATATATGATATATCAGACCATGGTGTACATTAGTGAATATCTTCTTAAATTTGCAACAAAGATCCATGTAGATCGCATTTGGGATCCCAACTCCATTAACAAATTCGAAGGGGAGTACCTGATGGGGAAAGGTAGATTGAGGAAAGTGAGAGGTAATTATAAGATGGTCATGGAGATTAATTGGAATACATTTTACATATGGTTTTATGTATATTGTACTTATTTAATTTTTAATCTTCAATATACATCAATTATAAATTAAAGATTGCATTATCTTGTGGTACGTTGGGGCTAATTATACGTTGTTTTGTGAATTTCCAATTTTTTTTGTACAATTGGTCTAGAGTGGGGGATGCACTAGAATTTTGTGGGTTGCCAGCAGTCTTGATTGGATAGCGGTATGGATTGAATAATGTCAACAATCTGGTCGCACATTAACATGGAAAGGTGTGGCTTCATTGGTTAAAGAAGCTCATCGTAATGGAGATTCCAATGTTACACAAATGGAAATTGATTTAGCATATGGTTTAAGAGATAAACAGGTACGTATAAATATATTAATCACCCATATTATTTAATTATTTTCAATTATATTGATGTATATATATGTTGAGATTGTTTTCTTTGCATACATTCAGCCAAGAATAAATATGTTTATCAACTGACGATATTGCAATAATTTTTACATGTTTGACATATTGCAGGTGAAACACCACAAAGCTATGTGGTGCAATGGTCATAAATATTGAATCAAAATGTTGGATGACATGAAGAAAACTTGTGATTCTGGTATAACTGCAGTCATCAAGTGATTAATGTGTCATCTAGAAGCAACATACATCCAAAAGTCTCAGAAAATTGATACTATGGGATTTTGGATGATATACTTGAGTGTGACTTTAAGTCCTTCAGATTAATTATGTTCATCGTCCTATGGTACAGGCTATGATTGAATGAAAATTATCCTAAGAGAACTATTATTGAACATTATAATGGATTTACCATGGTTAATAAAAGGTTGATCGAGCGAGCTGGAAATGAGCCCTATGTTCTTCTTGTAGGTATTTTACTCAGAGGTTCTAGGAGAGTAGAAGTGGGTTGTGAGGTCATTTGTTGGTGGAGCAGGGAGTCAAGGCATTAAAGTATAATGTGAAGGTGGAAGAAAAGTAGGAATGAAGTATGGAATGATGTCAGGGATCAGTTAGTTGATGATAATATGGCAGAAGATGTCGAAGAAGGGAGGAACTAGATGATGATGATGTAGAATTGAATGTTCATGAAGATGATATCCCGCGTGTGGATGATGAAGCAGTACTCCAGCTGACCGCCGATGGCGAAGCGATGATGATATGACCAATCAACAATATGCCGAATCATCCGGATGATACCAGGCATAAAGTTGGATGAAGAAAGATCAATGACATTAAGAAATGTATAAGTTATGTGATTATATTATCTATTTGATATTAATTTCTTGATAGAATTATATTTGACTTATGTGGTTACATAATTAATTCATGATGTTTTTTAATTTTTATGCCATTACATAATTAATTTAATGATGTACTTTTAATGTTTGAAAGCTCAAAAAATTAAAACATTTCAATAGTGATGTTAACAACCTTGAAATTAGTGTGTTTTATGTTTCATGTGATCATAAAAGATTAAAAAGTCAGTTGTAGAGGTGGTTGTTCAGTGGTTGACATGTATGTTGGTTATTTTTACAATGTAACTAGTTTTGTCTTCTAATATACCTATGGAATTTCCAATTCCAATTGAAGGTAGCTCGAAGGAAGGACCTGGACCAACTGACGAGGACTTTAAAAGCCTCGTACACTTCGGGCTCTGCAAGACTCGGGAGGGTGATCCCTTAATGTGTTTATAACCTCTGCACCATTATTATAAACAATATTAACAATAGCAGATGATCTCACTTAATAGCTCAACACGATAAGATAATATCAACTAGAATTGGCTGTTCATAGACAATATCAACTATCTAGAGCGTGAGATAACTAAACACAATCCATTGTATAAAATAGTCAATTATTTGCAATTTGTAGCAATCTCTAGGAAAAGACAAACAAATACTGAACTACACTAATAATTACAACTTAGATCAGTGCCATATATCCATTGCAGGAGTCAAATTCATAAGCATCTAGAGGTTTATAACAGATTTAATACATCACATATAAGATCCCTGATAATATTGCATTGCAATTTTATCAGTATGTATTCTAACCCAGGACTACTTATCAAATCCTTATACAACACATATCCGTCTATAATCCCATTGAAGCATTTTGATTAATTCCTTGAATTAAAGCTAAAATAGAATCATACAAACCACAACAGTGAGATGGATAAAACAACCCTTAGTTATTTCATTCAAAGTTCAAATATGCATGTACAATGGAGAGACATGAGCTCAAATTTTTATTTCAACTCAAATGCTAGTACTGGTATACAACATTAAATCTCTATGAACTCAAAACCTATTACATAATGACTCAAAACCTAAATTTCATTTCTGTAAAACCATTAGACTTTACAATTCGCTCTGCAACTTGAACTAGACTCAAAATTTTTTATCTAACTTGCTAACCTGTACTTCTGGCCTTGAAATACTTCTTATAGAAAATGAAGGAGCAAACAAGTACTGGGCTAGAAAGTACACCTATCAATAGTCAATTGGAGCACCTAGTGATATTCCAAAATTTGTTACAATAGCCACCACCTTGAAAAATATTCTTGTTCATCGTATCAGCTGAGGAACGTTGATGCAAAAAACCACAAGAAAACTGCACCAAGAAGCCATCAACACAAAACTAGAACTGTTGCAACCGCAACATCTGATCTGCCACATGTTAGTAGTTCACTCCTTTTACTCCTCATTCAAATATTTAGTTACCCAATTCTGGTACTCATCATCAGTCGCCCAGTCAAAATTAATTACCTCATCCACCTTGGTATTATAAGGTGTGTATTTTACTGCTACCTGATTCACATCCCTTTCAAAAGATTCCAAAAATGAGCTGGTACTAATGATTTTGTCCATACAACTCACCAAAAAATCATAGTCTGAATCATTACAAATTGAATTGATTTGATCATTGATGGCCTTACTTGCTTGACCCTGCCATTATTGAAATGACCTAATTTTCCCCTGCTCATCAATTGTATCAGGTAACAATGTGTTACCCAATCATTGAATTTCTTCACCAGCTCCCTAATCTTCCTACTCAAGTCATCTGGTAAGGTCTGAAAACCTTGCAATGATTTTACTAACACATGAGTAGGCTTTAATGATTGGGGCCTATTATTTATATCAAACCTTGAGGCCTTATACATGATATCCAGATCACTGGCCCTAGGGATCCAATTTTCAATTATTGGTATCGCTACTTTTTGATCCCTGTCAATATTCTTTATTGCTGCTAACAACAAAGAATATAAAGAATGTATAGATAGCAATTTGCTATCAACCTTTTCATTTAAATGCCTCAAAATAGTAGTAACAATTTCCTTTTTCTCTAAGAGAGATCCCTCCTCACTTTTTGTTTAATGATTCCTGCAATTCATCAATTTTTTGTAAGAGCTGCTTCTTTGTAGGATCGACATAGCACTTTGTTTCTTCTTCAACTTCCTCTAAAGAAAGGGTGAGGACAAGATTCTGACTGGGAGATCCTGGTGTGGAAATAATTGGAGAAGCAAGAGGCACTAACCCTACTATGGAAGGTAATGTACTGGTTTGTGGAGCACTTGATGTCTCCCCATTCTGCTTATACCTAAACCTCTCCACTTCAGTTTGCAACTCAACATTTTTCTGTTGCATCTTGCTATACTCCTCAATCAAAAGGTTATATTTTTCCATTAAGTTCTTCCTTTCAGCTTCCTCCCTTTCAATAGTCTTTTGGGCCAATTTGGCCACATTCATAGTCAAATTAGTGGCCTTAATGGTTGAGGTCTCTGAAGCTCACTTTATTATCAATCCTCCTTTGAAATTTGGATTAATATCAGAATCATATAGTTTTCTCCCTTGTGGGGCCAATGCCCAAATTTCTAGAGTTGCATATTCCTCACTGAAAGCAGAGTTTTGCAATGCTGCCTTGACCTCTTCTTTAGAGTCTTGAAAGGGATTCTTAGACTTCATAATAGCATTAAAGGCTACTGCATCTGCAATGTCCCATTCAGGAAGAATTAATACACCAGCCTGACTCACCAGTTTTCTTCCTTCTTCAGGAATGATGTTCTTGAATTCTTCCATTAATTCAACTTTTACCTCCTTGTCATTCTCTTGGTCTAACCTGTCAGGCCTTAGTTCTCTTCTCTGCCTACATTTATCTTGATACTCTTCAAAGTTCATCCTTCATACCAATTGCAAGAATACAAGAGTTTTTAAAAATGTATTGTCATCTAGAAACTCCTTGCATGCCTCCATTCTTGCATCTTGTACACTTTTACCTTTGATATCTAAATCAGATAAAACTAATTCAGCTGGCCTAGGAGGGGAAGGCATACCAACTTCCATGTCTTGATTAGTAACAATAATCTCATCCATTAGATCCTCCTGTGGTTGATCAATTCTTTGCCTCTTAGGGCTTGGCTCAGATGGTGGTGATGAGGGATTGTCTTCTGGTGATGATTCTAAATCAATAATTTTAATTGCCCTAGGCACTTTGAATTTTGGACTTGGTTGTGGAGGCACTTTTATAATCTATTTTCCTTTTATGTCCACTTCTTCTTCATCACTGCTACTATCCTTTTTCCTCTTGTAAATGGGCCACCTTTCCATAGGCTGGTATGCTAGCCTTGTTTCAATTGGTCTGGCACCTTGCTCTTGTACACCCAGACTCAATTCTAAATTTACCTTTTTTGTCCTCAATGTGCCCATAATTTCCTTGAAGTTTCCCATCAGAAAATCAATTTTCTTATGGTGGGGACTGAACTCCAATAGTAGATCATATTTTGGATCCATTTTGTGCACAACATCTAGTAGCTTACCATAAGCTATCCATTTCTCCTTGTTCAAATCTTGTCTATTCAAATCAAATTCATTTCTAATCAAGTCTTCAGGGAAATTGAACTCATGCACAAATTTTCTAGCTTTTATTCTTTGTCTGAAAAGAGCAAAGAAACCCTCAGGATCATGTTGTCACTTTGGTCCACACCTCAAATGGTAATTATTAAAGAAATTATCAAAATGTGTCCAACCTCCCTTTGAAAATACAAAATTAGACACCACTGTATAATCTGGGAAAAATGTTCCCTTACACCTTCCAGTGAGGTTGTCCTCATGAATACAACCTATCTGCCACATAACTTCTACAAATCCCACTCTTGGTTGCACATTGTATGGCTGTATATGAGGGGCTACCTGAAAACCATATACTCTCAAGACAGTGCTGACTGGGTATGGGATAATTTCACCCAGTTATGGTAAACCTTCAATTTTGGCTTCCTCTCCTTTGGCCTGAGGAAATCATGTAATTCCTTAGGAATCCTAGGTATATTCACCATTAATCTAGCCCTTAATCTGAAAGAAAAACAATTATCAAATTGCACATAAGTAGTGCTTTCCTTATTACAAGATAAATCTGCAGCCCATATCTATACTGGAGATCTTTCTCCATCAACTGATTGCCTTAATTTCATCCTCTCAGAGAAAAAGTTAGCATTCTTAAACAAAAACATATGCATTAGCATAGAATACCAAAAGACTTGAGTGCTGGTATCATTGCTTTGCAACTTTGACAGCCCTTCATGCATCCTCTTAGCCAAGAAAGAAGCGAAGTCATAGGTCACAAAAAAGTTAGGGTGTTGTATTTGCACCCCCATGAACATATAAGCAATGGGCATTACCGTACTAGGACTGAAACCCAAAATTAGACATAAAGAATAGAAAGTGGCCAAGAAATGGTTTGTAAAAAAATTTAATTTGAAAGGTTTGTGGTCACTGGGGCTAATATGAAATTTTAAACCTCCTGCCTTAGCCAGATGAGGTGGAAGCAACCTTGCTCTAAAAAAATATTTAAGCTTTGCATACTCCTGCTTCATTTCCTCAAGGTTGATAGGAACCAAGTCTTCTCTTGGTTCACTCAAGTCAAAAATATGTTGGACCTCTTCTCTATTAATGCTCAATAGAACCTTTCCATCATTGTCCCTGATTATCCATGTAACAGGGTCATATCTTGCAGCCACTGTCCTAAGCAGGTCTACATCAAGGAATACATTTGGTACCACTAGCTTCCCATATCATACATCCATCCATTTGAAAAAGGGTGAGGCAAATTCCTCTGTCCGTACCACAATCTGAACAATTCCAAGCTAGTGAGGGGAACCCTAGCATCGACAATGTTGGAGCAATTATACACTAACCCTTCCCCCAAGATTTTCCCTCGCATTAGGACCAATCCCTTCCTCCTATCATTCGTTGACAAGGGTAATTGATCCAAGAAATCATCATACAGGTTTCATTTCAAATATTCAATCTGGCTAGAATGTTGCTTGGGTGGTGGCATCTCAGACAAACTAGGGCTTCTTTACAACGTTATAATTTAGATAGCTAGGATTAACCAGATATAGAAAATTACAAGAGAAAACACTACAATTTCTCACAACTATAATTAAACTATAGCCCTAACACATTCATCAACAAGTTCATAGCACATCCAGCTAATCCTTTCCCAAATTCAAATGAAAAATGACCGGGAGGCACAAAAAATAAACTCACGGCTTTGTTCACAGAACTCCCAAATTCTGGCTACAAAAACTCACAATTCTACCTTTGGCTCTGAAACTGCTCTGTGAAATAGTTGAATGCTTTATGATATAGACCAAGCAGGAAAATTGATTTTATTATCCATCAAATTACACCAGCAAGTGTCTCATCTGCCATTAAAGCTCAATTTCACGCTGCACGAATGACTCCAACCATATTTGATGCAGATTTAAATTCGAGCCATTGATTCTTCAACTTGATCAAATCATCGATGACCACCTTCAAAACAAGTTGACACAATTTCCAACATGGCAATAAGGGGCCCACCTTACCATACACTATGAAGGAATTCCACGTGGCGGTTGCCTGCTATATCGCAATCCTCAAACTTCTAATTGCACAATGGTAGGCAACCGTTGATCCTCAACATCAATGATCTCGTTCCTTTAACATAGTCCCCAGCCATGTCATTAACCTTCAAGTAGCTTTTCCAGCAAGATTATAACATATTCGTCAATTTAGAACATGTGCATCTCGAGAACACTTTAGTAATCCACCCCTTAATACATTTAAAGTCAGGCAGTGTTTCCTTCACTCTTTAGGCTTCAACTCGCAGACCTAAGGTGTCACCTTGTTATTTGGCGCGATGTCAGCAAAAGGTAGATGTGTGTCTTGTATGGAATGTAGGGACCAATCTCCACTATTGAGCTCATAACTTGTGGTTTTAGATCGACAACCAAGATCAAAAGCTATGAGGTCAACGAGATTGCGATGCGTAGCTCCAGCCGTTCAGTTTGCAAAGTGCATAGGACCTACCGACATGGTAGTTGGTTTCTGAGATGGATTAATGTTATTGGTCATGAGGAAGGTGAATGATGCTTCATTGGATGTCAAACTGAGTTAGCCCAAGATAAACCATTTGATCTACCAACTCTTCAGGAGATCAGCGAGCAGTATTACAAGTTGGAAAATGGCACATGGTGGTCGTTTTATCATACAACTGGTGAAGCATTAATGAATTGTTCCTTGCTTGTGTAATCATGTCGATCTCAATCTGTGTGAAGTTGTTGTTGGCAATCATGAAGGGTGATCTTTGGATTCTCAAGCAACTCTAGTTAAACGGTGACAATACATACACCACCAAATTGCCATGTTTGCACATACATTTTTACTAAGCATTGATGAAAGTTGCCATTACCTCGCACAATAAATACAAGAGGAATTAACTGCTAATAGTGTCATTCTTGTAGCAGTTAGAGCACTTTGTGGGCTGAGTCTAATCAAGTTTGAGTGCTTGTATGAGAAGAGAAAATGAGTAAGTCAGTAAGGAGGTCTGTTCGTTTGAGCTCACAAAAGCTTGGTCCTGCTATTCAGGAAGGTGCTTTGGTTGACAAGCCTAGGCTTGTTCCCACTAGATGCAGTAGAAGGTTTCAATTCCAGGACGTTGCTGCTCAATTGGTAGATGACAAAGGCAAGCAGTTGGCAGTGTGCTCTATTACTAGTGTCGGTAGGAAAATAAGGTATGGGCATGGCTCCTTATTTGGATGCTAACACTCGCCCATTGACCTTACGAGCAACACTTCTGATGATGTAACCAAGACCGACTCCAACTACTGTCGGTATTTAGTTCACTTCAATCATGGTCTGCCCTCTGATGAGGAAGTGATATATGTGGTGCCATTGGCTGTTAAAACCCCAAGCAGACGGACTAGAACAATATTGGGAAAGGGAAAGAAGGAGGAGGAGGTTGAGGGTCTACCGTATTGGGCAATAACTAGACGTGGGCATGTATACCAGGGTCTGAGTGTTGGTAAGGGTAGGGTGGCGGGTAAATAAGAAGTTGTGGTGCCTTCGTGGCAATTTGGTTGCCTGGTTTTTTTTGCATGGATAGTGATAAGGGGATTTTGATGAAAATTTGTGTTCCCTTTTCTTTTAGCTTTCCCCAGTTCGTGCGCCACTATATTTTGTAGATTCAATGTGTGGGAAGTTTTGAAATGAAAGTCAAATGCAATGGAGATTTTGTTCAAATGAAAATTTGTGGTGAAATTACATTTGAGCCCGCAACTTGTTGCTCCCTTGTCATATAAAAGGGAATTCAAGGCTCATTTTTAGGGAGAGAACTGATGAAAGCTCTAGCTAGGTTTTGAGTTGAATATATGGGTAGAAAGATATCTGTCCTTTGATGATGAAGTGATATCTGTGGTGCCATTGGCTGTTAAAACCCCAAGCGGATGGAATAGAATAGATAGCCTGTTTTGAGTTTTGGATGAATATATGCAAATTATCTTAAATTGTATGCATATATGACTTATAAGCATGAATAAATGTATAATTCTAATATATTTTCTCTTGTTATGTGGATCTGAGTGAATTTTGAATGAAATGTTAATGATGTTGTCATTCTTCTTTTGAGAATTTGTTCAATTGTGTGTCTATGTTTTTGCTTTGATTCAAGAAAATAATTAAATACTTAAATGGAGTCATAAGTTTACAATTATTTACAAATTAAGGATTTGATAAGTAGTAATATATCAAAGAATTGAGCTCCATAATGCAAGGTATTATATGAGTAGTCCATTCTATTAAATTCTTGGGTCATTTATGCTAACAGTAAATGGGTAACTAAATATTTAACTGACGAAGAATAAAAGAATAATATGTAAATGGGTCACTCACTCACTCCCTCTATCTCTCTCCCCTTAACCCTAAACCCTTAACCCTTAAACTCTAAACCCTTAATATTAGGTGTGTATTAAAACATTATAAAAGTATAAATTTTTGGAGTTCTATTAGGAATTGAATGATAAATGACGATGAATGGGAAAATCTAAGGCACTTTAATATTTTCAACTAAAAAGTTAGAGTTCAATTAGGATTAGTGTTCACTTAGGGTTAGGTTTAGGGTTCAATTAATGTTCAATTTGGGTTAGGATTGAGGATGAGGTTGGGGTTTAATTAAGGTTATGAATTCAATAAGAGTTCAAATAGGGTCAAGGTTAAGGTTAGGGTTGGGGTTAAGGTTCAATTAGGATAAGAATTAGTGTTAGGGTTAGGATTAGAGTTCAACTATAGTTCAAAGTTAGGGTTATGGTACAATTAGGACTAGTGTTCAATAAATGTTCAATTAGGGTTAATACTTAATTAAGGTTAGTTTTAAAGTTCAATTAGGGTTTGGGTTAGGGTTGGGATTATGAATCAAGTAGGTTTGGGTTAGGGTTTGATTAGAGTTAGGTTTAGGGTTTAGTTAGAGTTAGGGTTAGGGTTAGGGGTAGAATTCAATTATGCTTAGTGGTCAATTACAATTAGATTTAGTGTTCAATTAGGGTAAGGGTTAGAGTCCAAATAGGGTTAGGATTAGAAGAATAGAATAAAGTTTTGTGTTTAATTATGATATCTAGAATTTAGTATAATTTTAGAAAATGAAATGATTTGGACACAAAGAAAAAAAAATAGAAAATTGATTTTATATAGATCTTATTTCTTAATTTATTTTAAAATTCTAATTAATAATTGTTTAATTAATATAAAATGAGTATTTAATTTAATTTAATTTAATTGTATTAGGTAATTAGTAAAACTAAATAGATAATAAATATTTTATGGATTTAAAAAATTAGAATTTAGTTTAATTTTATTTGTAATGTCAAATATTAAAATTTTAGATTGAAATACATAATTGATTTTAAAATATTTATAATTAATAGATAGAGGTAGAGATGAATATAGAATGAGAGAGGCAAAGGGATACAAATAGATAGAGATATAGAGAGAGATAGAGGGAGAAATAAATATATAGAGAGATAGGAAGATAGAGGGGGGATATATATATACAGAGAGAGAGAGAGAGAAAGAGAGAGAGAGAGAGAGAGAGAGAAGAGAGAGATAAGTAGAAAAGAAATAGAGATGGAGAGGATCAATGAAATGGGGGAGATAGAGAAAGAGAGGGAGAGATAGATAAATGGGAAGAAAGACATAGATATAGAGATATATGGGAAGATAAAGGGACAAATAGGTTGAGATATGAGAGATAGATAGGGTATAGGAGGAGGAGCAAAGAGGGTCAGGGGAGAGATAGGAGAATCCAGGGGAGAGAGATGGGGAAAAGATAGAGGGAGGAGAAAGGGAGAGATATGTAGAGGAGGGAGAGATAGAAGATGGGAAGAGGAGATATAGTAGAGAGGGGAGGCTAATTTTTTTAGTTTTAAATTCTATAAAATATTCAATAAATAATAATATAAATATTATAATAATTATATAATTTGTATTTTAAATTACACTATATTTTATTTTTGAAAAATATGTGAATTTTAGAAAACCATTTCCTATATATTTATTATTAATATTTTTACATCTTTTAACAATTCAATATATAATACAAATAAAAAATAGTTAAATAATTTAGTGCTTGACATACCCATATTAGTTAATATATGTAAAACACGCCAAGAGTTATCTTTATCAAGATGCCTATTGACTTGAAAAATGCTTACATTTTCATGAATATGAATTTGGAAAGCAATCAATTTGATTTCATTATTGTTTGTGTCATTATTTATCTCAATTCCCATATATAAGGGTACACATTCAAATTTGAAATCATACCAGCTTTCCTATAACAACAATCAACCAAGAACAATAAATTTAAAAGCAAAAATGTTCATCAATAATTAGATTTAGTATTGACAACATCAAAGAAGTACATCATGACAAAATGGCATTAACTAACTTAGATATATCCACTATTTTTTTTTTCAAATGTTTGAATACATTGTTAACTTTATATACATTCAAGCATTTGAATGTTATGAAACCTATAGCTTTGCAATTGAGTCTAATAAAGCTTTGCTCTTAGATGAATAATCAAACTTTGTTGTTTTTATGACTGTGCATTTAATCCTTTGTTCATCATTATAAGTCTCTTTTTTCACTTGAAGTTTAAATATGTATCTGTTGAAAAGGACTTTTTGTATAATGTGTGAAAACTTAACATCATCTTGTTTTTCATGCTTCAAAATGTTCAATTCTTTTGTTGTTACACCCATAATTTCTTCTGCCACTTCTTCAAAAGTTGTAATCCAAGTGAATGAAGTATGGTATTGCACTTTGCATTGAAGTATATATTTATAATCACATTCAGGGAAAGTTTTATCACATCTTCCACAATACTACTGACCATTTTCATTAGTGTTTACCTTCTTTTTTGAGTGCCTATGCCAATTTTCGAGAGGCATCTTTATAACAAATTTTTCTACATGGCGAAAGATAAGGTAGCTTTATCATATCAATAAGGTTTAACCCGAGTTGTAGGTCTGATCATGTATTTGTGAGATGATACTAGGGTTTAGGAACAAATGGGGTTTAGGTTAGGGTTGGGGGGGTTCAGTAGGGCTGAAGTTTAATTAGAGTTGGAATTTCAATCGGGGCTGGGTTTAATTAGGGTTAGGGTTAAGGTTGGGGTTTGGGTTAGAATTAGGGTTTTGGGTTCGAATTAGGATAAGTGTTCACTTAGGGTTATTGTTGGGCTTAAGATTGGGTAGGATACCAAAAAATTGTTAAAAAGATAAGATAACACAAAATTTATAATTGAAATTAATCATAACCTTAATTTCTATAGTTAAAAAGATAATTCTATGGATCTTTAAATATACATATATATCAAATCTTTAAATCTTTATTTAAAAAAATATATTATATTTATAAACTTATACATTCAAATTTTTTAATATTTTAAGATATACTAAAATCTAAGATGTTCATTATTGATTATTATTTTTTTTAAATTATAATATTAGATTAAAGATATATATTATATTTATGAATTTAAATTCAATAATGAATTTAGAAAATATTAAATCAATAAGAAATTGTTTTCTATTATCCAAAATACTATATAAAGCAAATTATAAAGCTATTGTATAATACCAGCTATTTATTTTCTATTTCAAATGTTAATATTCTAATGTTAAATTTTACATAATTAAGCTTTTACCTTTTAATGATATTAGTAAAGTTTTTTTAATTAAGAGGTAAGTTTTCAAGCATATTAACATACTAAAATATATTCACCAAAATCTATCTATTATTGTTATGTAATTTTGTATGTAATATATTTAAAATAAATAAAAATATATTTTTTGAAAATATATATATATATATATATTTAAAAAATTAAATAATATATTTTTTAAATTAGAAATATATTAGAAATATTTTGAATGTATTCAACTATCAAAATATGATTTTTTTTTAATATACCATTAAAATCACTAATAAAAAATATTAAAGAGTTTATATATATTTGTTTAATATATTAAAAAAATATTTTATATTATAAATATTTAATAAATAATTTATAAAATATTTATAAAATATATTAAACAAAACATATATAATAGTTTAACTGTTGTATGTGGGCTCAAAAATAAAAAATGTGATGGTTACGAATTAGGTTATTTTCTGCACAGAAGGCAAGATGTTGGCAGGTCATGGATGGGCATACCATTTTGTATGTTGCGTAGCCTACTCCTGACTTGACTAGTTGCCCTAATTTCTTCGTTTTTTCTCATTTTTAATGAATTTCCCCCCGGCCTTGTCAAATATTTCATTTTAAATGATTTTCTTTGGAAGCAATGAAACATTTAAAATATATCGGACAAAAATTTCCTCGGGCCCCACCTTGTACAATTGACATGGCACCCACCCGTGATTTTGCAATCAACCAAAGCACCATCGCAAGATGGTGGGGAATAGCTCAGATCAAAGGATAGCCGATGAACAATCATACAAATTTGACCCCCTAGATGGGACACATGTCACTCGCCTACGATATCGCCATCCTACAATTCTCGATCACGAGTGGCAGACAATCGTTGATCTTGAAGGCATTTTGATTGACGATCAAATATTTCATTTTAAATGTTTTACTTTGGAAGCAATGAAACATTTAAAATATATTGCACAAAAATTTCCTCGGGCCCCACCTTGTACAGTCCACGTGGCACCCGCTCGTGATTTTGCAATCAACCAAAGCACCCTTCAGCGGGATATGGCGGGGAATGGCTCGAGATCAAGGATAGTTGATGAGCAGGTCCTTAAATTTGAGTCCCTATAACAGATGGGACACGTTCACTTCGCCGTGATATCACCATCCCTCTGATTCCTCGCGGGATGGCGGACAGCGGATTAGATCTTGAAAGCATTTTGATCGATGTGATTGCAAATTTCATCATACGAGAAAATAAAACATTGTTGAGCCAAGGGGACATTACTAGGCAGATGGAAAACAACGTATAAGTTTTTTTAAAACCGTTGACACTTAAGACCAACTAGGACTTAGGAAAATAAAACCTGAGGAGAAATAAATATTAAGACCAAGGGACTAGGCCTGAAAGAAACAATGGGGCAAAGATGTTTTAAAACCTTCAAAAAAAAGGTAACGTGAAATAGATCCGGAGCCAAGGCATTAGGTAAACACAAGGGTTTAAGATGAAGACAAGTCTAAAACCCCAACCCTAAGAAATTTTCCAACACCATGAAAGACTAGTGACATAAGGCAGGTCATGAGTGAAACATTAGGAACAAAATTTGAAGTTCCATCAGTACAAGCATTGGATAATTTTATATTAGTAGTTTTTCCTATCACAAATATAAAGGTGAGCACAATAAATAACATGTATTTTCCCATTAAATGTGAAGGATTTTCAAAAAAATTTAGCGTTCAACTAGTGGTCCATTTTTGTTCAATATAAGTTGTATTTTAAATAATTATGTGTTGTTTTTATAACAACAAATAGATTT
>VDFB02000013.1:206828357-206840619 GCA_007258455.2 Sequoia sempervirens | reverse complement strand
TTAGATTAAGTTTTTTCCCGTTTCCCATCAAAGTTTCAAGTCTATAATCAGATAATCATATAGGAACCAACCTAGAATCTGGAGGTCTATCTTCGCCATAGGAATACCCACAGCCTGAAGATAGTTCCCATGTTTCAACAGATTGCTGAATTTAATCATGCAAGCGTTCGGGTGCAATCTGATTGACAACAGTTGTGTTTTTAGATAGTCTTGCTTGTGGTTAGGAAAATCTATAATGACATGTTACTATATAGGTGATGTAATACTCAAGACTTGTTAGATGTTTATTAGTCATTGACTATTTAGATGATGATTATGACATGCTTATGAATATACTAGAAATAGAATGTGTTATCTTATTATGGATGTTATGTGAGATGTTATTTGATATATTATATAATGTTTTTAAATGTTATTAAGGAGTGAAGGGAAGGATGTTGTATTTCTCACTTGTGAGAATCCTACGATGTTTTGATTTCCCTTCACTAGGTATGTGATGGTTATATCTATATATATTGTGTGCTATAGGTTGCAGGTACTAGGCATCAACTCCACCTAAATTGGTAGGCCTGAGTGTGCCTTAAACCTAATGGAACAATTTTTTGGAGATAGCACTTGGTCCCCTAACCTAGCCATCATCCTTGAAGAGGATTAGTGTCCATTTTTGCACCCTATTAGTGTTGTCAGTATGGTTAGATTGCTCAGTCTGTGTTGTCCGCGGTCTTGCTTTTCGACCTTGCTTAGTGGTCAGGTATTGATTGGAATTTGGTTATTTGATTTATAATTTTTTGATAAATGTTGTTGATTAATTGTCACATTAACATAAAATTATTAAGTTAATAAGGTGTATAGTCGTAAAATTGCACCCCTTGCAATTTCACATACATTCTTGTGTCCGCTTTAGTGTCTGCTTCCTTAGCATCTTGAGTAGGCTCATTTTAGCCCCTGCATTAGCCTTCTTCCCCTCTCAGGATGCTCCAACACCCCTTTTCAGTAGCTACCATTATGCGTTAGCTTTGCTTCAAACCTTGTGCTTTTCCCGTTTATGTCATTTTGTAGCTTGATGTGTCTAGACACTAGCGCATCGTGCAAATGTCTGTGCGCCACACTAGTGTCCTACGAAATTTTCAATGCTCAAACATCTGTCTCCAAGCATGCTTTCCACTTGTCCTCACCTTTTGTCAATGGCAATGGCCCGAGACACCTTGTAACAGCTGAAGAAGCTTCTTTTCCCTCCTTAAAAGCAATCTTTTCACCTCATTTGTAGCTCTTCCTCCATCTCTAGCTCCATTCTTCCAACTTCTAGCTTTGCTTCTAACTTCTCCTCTTCTTCTACCATCTTACTCTTGCTAGCACAACTCCATTGCTTGGTACAACAAAATTCTCCAAATCTTTCACAACTCCTTTTGTAACACTCTTGGCTCTTGCAGCTCCATCTCCCCTATCTCATGCTTGTGAGCATCTTGGGGTTCCATAGCTTGCCTTCTATTGCATTTTTATTTTGTGATACAGGTTCTCCTCTAGTGGAGATTTCTTTTATCACCTCTTTTGTGATATGGGTTCTCCTCTACTGGAGATTGCTTTTATCACTCATACTTGGTGGTGCGGGTTCTACTCCTGAGCGGGTTTTGATTTCACCACACACTTTTTCTATTTTAGTTACACTCTCTCTATCTATTTTCTATCCGTGGAGGTGGGAACACCAAAACAGGGGTTTGACTGAGGCAAACCCCTATACAACCCCAACACTTTCTCTAGATCTTACATACATAGGTATTAATGATATCTACTAGTTGGAGGCTTCATTACTTGGATTATTGTAAGCATCTTATTTTCTTTCTTCTCCTTATCTCTAACATTTCTATTTCACTTTATTTTAGTTCTATTGCATTCTACTACTTTATCGCATTCTATAAATTCTTAGCAATCAGATAGCTAGTAGTCATTTAGGCATTTTCCGTGAGAAACTCATTCTCTGGTCTGTACGAGATGCTAGTGCACCTTTGGAATGCCAACATGCCACATTGTTGTCCATATCCAATGCTGACGTCCTTTAGCCAAGTGCTTGTCCATTTATCTAGAAAATATTTGTGACCTACTCTTTCGGATTCTAAAACTCTCACCCTTGATTCCTAAGGTAGTTTAGGCAGTTCACCCTGTGAAGATATCTAAATGAAGAGAACTTGTGAGTAGTGAATCCCCCTTCTCTACATTTTGGTGAACATGACGTGAAGAGTGTATCTTTCAAAAAACTAGGAATTTATTTACCCCTACTTGGTGGGGTCATAACTTTTGACTTGGTGCTCAAAATATAGAACTGTTTGCATCGTTGGAAAGGTCTCCTAGAGAAGTAGTTCAGTCCCTAAAATACTAGTGCCTTCGATAGTTGAATTTTAGGGACCGACGCAAGTTTCAACTTCAAATTCCGCTCTGAAGACCTCCGAAAAATGCAAATTACTAGAACATAGAAAATACCAAAAAAATCGTAATGAATTTAATATATTCTTTTATTAGTTCAGTATCTAATTTTGTTCAAAATTTTAATGATATTCCATTTCATGCATGTGATAGTGACTTGGCTTTACCCATGTCACTTGGTGTCTTTGATCCTTCTCATGAAGTCCTCTTATTTTAGAGGATACTTTGTCGCAAGAAGATGAAATCATTGATACCTTTCTTAATGTTACTTTACCTTCTATTCATTCCAATGCACTCTCTTTTGGAGATGATGCATTTGTGAATGATGTATCTCTTATACTTTCCAATGCACCCTCTTTTAGAGACGTTGCATTCTTGAATGATAAATTTCTTATCTACTCTCCTCTAGAGATGATGCATTAGCAAATGATAAATGTCCTTCCACATTTGATCCTGTTTGGATCGATGTTGAGGATATGTCTTCAAATAATCATTTTACTAGTTGTGATGATTCTGTAAATGTAATTTGTGTCTCTGCTACCCCTCAAAGGCCTAAGAGACCGGTCATTTTTGTGACTCCAGCTAGTCCTTCTCCTCAAAGGATTTTTTCTATTGATGGCTTTTCATTGGATAAAGATTCTCTTGATCTTTCTATGAAACCCTCTTACAAAGCGATAACCCATACTTATGAGAATATAATGAATAAAAAACCAAGACTTCCTCAAGCACCTAAACCTACAACTAAAGCACCTGGCGATTATGATCTTGTCGAGCAACTTCAAGATACTCTAGCCAAGATCTCATTGTGGGACTTGCTTTAGTTTGCTCTGATTTATTAAGGTATGCTTTAGGAAGCCTTGCAGAAGATCCTCTTGCCTTCTTCTACTAGGCCAAAAGATGCTGATGTGTTGATGGCATATATTCGCGCAAATTCATCAAATATTATGTTCTATCCACAGGAACTCCCACCTCTAGAAGTACAAAAGCAAGTAGACCCTTTAATGATCACAGTTAACATTAATAAAATTGGTATTAAATGTACTCTTGTTGATGCTAGTTCAATGCTCAATGTATGTAGCATCGATCTATTGCCTAAGATTAATATTGACTCATCTTCTCTTAATACTTCTTCTATAGTTATTCGTGGGTTCAATAATGTCGGCCGACAAGCCCTGGGAACGATAGTCTTTCCTTTTAGGTTGGGACCTGTTACCGTACCTACCCTTGTATATGTTGTGTCTAAAAACTTACCTTATAACCTTCTTCTTGGTAGACTGTGGATTCATGCTATGGGTGTAGTCCCATCTACCTTGCATAAATCTATTAAGTTCATTTGCAATAATGAAGTAGTCATAGTCAAGGCTGACCCTAAGGCTATGCACTTATGTGAGATGGCAACTATCAGTCAGGCTTCGGTTGTGTCTACTCTTATTCCTTCAATTTCTTCCACTATGTCAATGTTTACTCTAGCAACACCTTCTACAAAGGACACTCTTGAGATAGATGTCCCTGAGGAAGATCCTCCTGAAGAAAGAAATCTTAAGTCTACTCTTTCTTCTTCTCAAAACAATGCATACCTTGGTGATAATTGGGGTTCTCTAGACTTTACAGAATCCTTGGTTAGAGAACATAAATTCAACTCAATCCACTCAGACCTTCCAATAACATCATCCAAACCCGCTATCAAAGATGGTCATTCTTTTGTATCGCGGGATAAGGTGAATGAAAATTGTAATGTTCTTAGTGTTGATCCTCCTTTTGAGGAAGATGATTACACTTCTGCTAAAGAGGATAATGTTGATAGTCCTAATGATGGTGATCCCATAGAGGAGTATGATTCCCTTTGCCGAAATAATACTCTCCATGTAGATCCTCCATCGTCTGCTACCTTCGTATCTTCTTCTTGTGAGCAGTCAAACTTTTTTCCACAAGAGAAAGGGTTGATTTTTGCTTGTCATTCTTTATCTGAGCAAGAGTGTATTTTGTTGCAGCTTCTAAAAGCCCGCTTAATTACTCTTCCTTCTCCTACATGCAAAAATTCTCATGAACATGATAAAGAAAAACATTCTTTCTGTGCATACCATCGAGTGCCTGGCTATTCCACTAGTGAATGTAAGGCCTTGAAGGATAAGATACAACAACTTTGTGATTTTGGTGCCATCAAACTCCCATTTGATTGATGCACCTACCTTTTCTTCACATGACAAGTGATATTGAGGTCTACCTCTATCCTATATGTTCTAAATATCTTGCATGGTTCTCCTCCCTTGTATGTTGGGGGCAATGATAACTTGCTTTGGAGATGTGTGTCCTTCTAAGGACCCCCTCTCTTCTTAGTCTTTCAAATGAAGTGTCCCTTGAGTGGACCCCTTTTTCTTTTAAAGGGTTCTTGAGGGACCCCCCTTTGAAAGTCTTTATCTCAAATGAATTCTTTGCATCTAGCATGGGGGCATCTTGACTAGACCTTTCCTTTCAAACCATGTGTCCCTTGAGTGGACCCCCTTTTCCTTTTGAAGGGTTCCTAAGAGACCCTTTGAAAGCTTTCCAATCTATTGACGACCGCATGATTGCTCACTATTTCTTTATGCGTGGTCACTTTCACTTGCAGTGCACTTGTGAGGCCGCTTTTAACTCGCGGAGTTCGCTTCCTTTGGTTTGCTCCATGCGAGATATCTTGGGGATACCTCCTTACAGTCTTGGGTTTAGGGACTTCTTCTGAGCTTCCTCCATGTGAGAGATCTTGGGGTGGCTTCCCTGCAAGTCTATGTGTCTATAGGGTACTTTCTTTGGGTTTTCTCCATGTGAGAGATCTTGGGGGATACCTCACTACAGGTCTATAGGTTTGTAGGGCACTTTCTTGGGTTTCCTTCATGTGAGATATTTTGAAGGAAACCTTCCCTATAGGTTTGTGGGTCTGTAGGGCGCTTTCCTAGCCTCCTCCATGTGAGAGATCTTGGGGGCTTCCTCCTTGCAGGTCTATAGGTCTATAGGGCACTTTCCTCGGGTATCCTTCATGCAAGATATCTTGAAGGAAACCTTTGTTGTAGGTCTTTGAGCCTATAGGGAACTTTCCTAGCTTCCTCCATGTGAGATATCTCAGGGGACACTTCCTTGTAGGTTTGTGGGCCTGTAAGACACTTTTCTAGGTTTCCTCCATGTGAGAGATCTTGGAGGATGCCTTCCTTGTAGGTCTGTAGGTTTGTAGGGTGCTTTCTTTGGGTTTCCTTCATGTGAGAGATCTTGAAGAACACCTTCCTTGTAGGTCTGCAGGTTTGTAGGGTGCTTTCCTAGCTTTGTCCATGTGAGAGATCTTGGGGATGCTTCCTTGTAGATATGCGGGCTTGTAAGACACTTTTTCGAGTATCCTTCATGTGAGAGATCTTGGAGGACACTTTCCTTGCAAGTCTGCAGACCTGTGAGGCACTTACATTCTTAAATTCTCTCTTCTCTTCTCTTTTGTATATACCAAATCAAAGATCTGCATCTTCTTCATCTTGTGTATATACCCTTCCTTTCTTCATTTTAGAATTCTTCCATGTGTTATTTCTTAATTTTGGGGTGACACATAGTACTGAGACAACCTTCTACATTGAGGTCACTTTTACTTTGCTGACTCAAATCCTTTAGCTTTTTACATTCTAACATTGTTTTATGGTGTAGGATTTTCTTGTCTAATGCATTCGTTTTGCAGGTCTTCAGCTTGGGGGCATGCTTCCTTGGTTCAAGGAGTTATTTGCTTCCTCTATAGTATCCTTTTTGGCATATGATGTTATTTGTGTTTCATATATTTCCTTTAGCATGCATATTACTGTAGATTCGTATGCCTGCTAAAGTGGGGGAAAAATGTATTGTAGTAAAATTGCACCCCTTGCAATTTCACATACATTGTTGCATCCACTTTAGTGTATGCTCCCTTAGCATCTTGACTAGGCTCATTTTAGCCCCTGCATCAGCCTTCTTCCCCTCTCTGGATGCTCCAACACCCCTTTTTAGTAGCTACCCTTGTGTGTAAGCTTTGCTTCAAACCTTGTGCTTTTCCTGTTTACACTATTTTGCAGTGTGATGTGTCCAGACACTAGCACACTGCGTAGATGTTCACACGCCACACTAGTGTCTTGTGACATTTTCAATGCTCAAACAACTATCTATGAGCATGCTTTCCACTTTTCCTCAAATTTTTTCGATGGTAACGGCCCGAGACACCTTGTAACAGCTGAAGAAGCTTCTTTTCCCTCCTTAAAAGTAGTCTTTTCACCTCATTTGTAGCTCTTCCTCCATCTCTAGCTCCATTCTTCCAACTTCTAGCTTTTCTCCTAACTTCTCTTCTTCTATCATCTTACACTTGCTTGCACAGCTCCATTGCTTGCTATAACAACATTTTCCAAAGCTTTCACAACTCCTTTTGCAACACTCTTCTCTTGTAGCTCCATCTCCCCTATCTCATGCATGTGAGCATCTTGGGGTTCCATATATCCATTTTATTACATTTTTTATTTTGTAATACAGGTTGTCCTCCTTGAGTGAGGATTTATTTTATCACCTCTTTTGTGATACGAGTTCTCCTCCTTGAGCGGGGATTGTTTTTATCACGTATACTTGGTGGTGCAGGTTCTACTCCTGAGCATGTTTTGATTTCACTAGGTGCCTTTTCCGTTTCAGTTACACTCTCTCTATCTATCTAGTTGTCTGTGGAGGTGGGAACACCAAAACAGGGGTTTGATTGAGGCAAACCCCTATACAACCCCAACACTTTCTCCAAATCTTACAGATGTAGGTATTGAAGATATCTACTAGTTGGAGGCTTCATTACTTGGATTATTGTGATCATCTTCTTTGCTTTCTTCTCCTAAGCTAACATTTCTATTTCAATTTATTTCAGTTCTATTGCATTCTACTGCTTTATTGCATTCTGTAAGTTCTTAGCAATCAGATAGCTAGCAGTCATTTAGGAATTTTTTGTGAGAAACGCATTCTCTGGTCCATACGAGATGCCAGTGTACCATGTTGTTTTCCATATCTCGTGTTGATGTCCTTTGGCTGAGTGCTTGTTCGTTTATCTAGAAAATCTTTGTGACGTCTTTCATATTTTGAAACTCTCGCCATTGATTCCTGAGGTAGTTTAGGGCAGCTCGCCCTGTGAGGCTCTTTGAATGAAGAGAACTTGTGAGTAGCAAATCCCCCTTCTCTACATAAGGTACTTTTGATAAGTAGATATAAATGCTTATATATAATTATAGCTTATGATAAAATAAATTATAACGCTAAGATGAAGATTAATAAATAATAATGATGAGATAAATAAAATATTATAAAAGTGAATTATAAAGTTAATTATTAAATATAAATGAAGTTGGAGTATGTCTTGATAAATATATATAATAAAATATAATTATAGTGGGATGCTATAATAATAATAAAAATGATATGATAAATCAAAGGGCTTTTAATTAATTAAAAAAGTATTATTGTGTGAAGGGGAAAACTAATTTAATAAATCAAAATTTAAATGTTAATCGTGGAAAATTGCTTGGTTTTCCCAGAAAATGAATAGTCTCCTCTTTCTGTAAATTTTGTTCTTTTGGGAGATTTTTCATGGGGGGTTTTTGCGAAAAGAGTAACCAATATGCAAAGATTTCAAATACTGTGATTTTGTGGGAATTGGCAATCTTGGAAAATTGATTGGGGAATTGGTTTTTGGGGAAAAATTGTTTGGGGATTTTGGGGAAACTGGATTCGCAAGTGGACGCTAAAGCTCGACATCGAATCTCCAACCCAACCAAGTGATTGGATCTAGGTAATAAATTCTTGGTTAGTCTGTTTCTGAATTCTATCTCTATTTTTGAAAATGAATGTTTGAATGATTATGTTGTTTGAAAAAAAAAAATTTCTTTGTTTATTTATTTTTGAATTGAAACAATTATTAAATTCCTTCTCTGAAGATATTCAAAACCCTCTTTCTGTAAAACGTTTCATGCATATTTTTCAACCATGAAACCCCATTTCTTGGGTATTCTATTTATTTCATTACTCTCTCTATGCTTCCTCAATTGTTTTGCATATCAAATCGGGCAATGCAACTGCAACATTGTCAAAATCTTCTACTCTTTATTTTGGAATAATTTTCTATTTACTTCACCAATTGCTCTCTGGCACTTTTGTGCACAATCTGAAGCTATCACATTTTGTTGCATGCCATCTATTTAATCCTGACAATTGCATTATTTTTGTGAGATTTTTATACCTTTTCCATATTCAATTCAACGCACTTGGCTACCATTATTTCCTTATGGAAATTTTATTCCATGTGCTATGAATTCCTCTCAATGGCTACAATCTATGCCTTGCATTTGATGCTTCCTAGGATTTTCCTCTCTGAGGTTCATATTCGATATTGAACATATCTCAATCTCATTTTAATGAATTCAATTTACATGCAATATATTTGGTAATCGATAGTTTTGGGTTGGCCATTCAATTATGTATTATATGCATCTTTATACATCATGGGTTAATAAATTGTATTATAGCTTGGTTGAATTTGATATTGTTTACTATTTTTATACATTTGATACAAATCTTTCGAATTTATTTTGATAGCCCTTATGCATGATATTTAGTGTATACTCTTCTTGTTTGGTGGTCAATGGTCATACCTTATAATTGGTATTTAATTCTTGAAAGGTGAATTTATACTTCATTCTGCAATTTGTTGAATATGGAATATTTTATTGTTTCATTTATTTTGATGCTTCTGTGTTATCTGATGGATATGGATTATGTTTAGTGTTTGATGAAAGTTCATTCGATGCTTTGTAGAAAGAAAGTTATTTTTGGTAGTCGCTGAATATATTTTGGTATTTGATGGAAACATATTGTTTGGAATTCGGTATACTATGTTTGATGGATATACATTTTGGTTAGAATTCAGTGATTATGTTTGCAAATATCTCTTATGTTCAGCATTTGACTGTTTATATATGTATATAAGTATATGTATGTATATATGTGTATATATTTATATATGTATGAATATAAATATGTTTGTCATGTTTTAGTGAATATATTGTAATGAAAACTACCTTATGTTTGTAATATATATATATATGGTTTTAGTAAAAGAACAATTTTTCCTATGAGATTAAATAATTATGTTAGATAAATGAATTTGGAAATTAATAGTTAAATTGTAAATTTACCATGTAATTAGTTATTGAGTACAATTGTTATTGTGGTAAATGGGTTATTAAGTGAATTAGTGGCTAAGTTAATGAGTATCATGAGATGCGGAAATAATTTCTTTCACATACGTATTGTTTGTTTGATCATTTGTATTGAATATTGTGCTTGATTTTTGATATTGGGGTGTTTTTGGTTATTGTTTAAAAGTGGAAGTCATTTGTGCAATGTGGTTAAGTGGGCTTCCAGAGGCTTGGGAGGGATTATTTTTGTCTGTATGGTTCTTTTGATGGTTTCAATTTGGATGTGGTTTGTAAATGTTGTGTGTTGTGTGCAAGAAGCTCAATGCCTTGCACAGTGAATTGATTCTTGTAATTGTGATAAGTGTGCAAGAAGGTCAATGCCTTGCACTATGTATAGATTCGTGTGATTATGATATGTGTGCAAGATTAGCAATTCCTTGCATTGTATATGGATTTATGTGGATTATATGCAAGATGGTAAATGCCTTGCTTAATGTTTGGGGGTTTAATAATTGCAAGTAGGGGGAGTGGCTCCCAATGGGGGTCGAATCCCAAAGTGGTGTCCAGGAAAATCCATTGGAGAGTTTCTTAATCCAGTGATAACTTTACTAATAAATTAGGGGGATGGGTAGTTGTCGCATTAATCAAGATAATGTTGTGCCTCACTAATGGCTCAAGTGCTCGTTTAGGCTTGAGATGAGATGGGAAGGCCTAGAATGGCAAGATCAACTGAATTTTCCTCATGAAAGGTATGTTGGTTTCGCATGAGTTTGTATGGGGTTCAGGGATTGGGAGAGGCTGCCAGGACAACCTAGGATGGGGTCGGGGCCTAGGAAGATCTGCCTAGGACAACCCATAGTAAGCTATGTGATGACACTCCTCCCTATTGTAGTCTTTCATTCCCCAGTTGTGTTTTCTCCCCCTATTGTGTGTGCCTCTGGAAGTGTTGTAAGTGTTGCATGTGAGAAGTGTTGTTTTGGAGTCATGTATGACCCTTTTTTATGTTAGCTTGTTGTCTTCTTGACTATCTGTATGATGTGGGTCCTTGTGTTATCTCCTAGCATGGGGTGTGGACCTTAGGGTTCCACATGGTTAGAAGGTTGGCACTTTTCTTCCATTGGGTGTTCTTGCTACATGTTTGTGTGCGTGGAGATTTGTTCTTGATGTTGTGGACTCTAGTTCTTGTTCCTATTGAGAAGGCAACCTTTGTGTATATGTATTGTCAGTTGTATCTTATGTTGTGATTTGATGTATTCTTCCCTCATATACTTAGGGAAGCATTGATGTAACATTTGTAATGATGTAATCAATAGTGATGTACTCTCTTGTAATGGATATTGCAATGTGATGTATCTTGCATATGTTAGTTGGCTAGAAATGGTTTTATTCAATGTTGATTATTATGTGACATGTTATGGAAGTAATTAATGTAGAAGCATTTAATATTATGATCTTAAATGAATCTTGCATGTTAGGAAACTCATGTTGTTTGATAAGATAATGAAATGATTCTAGTTATTTTGATTATTTAGTTTGTAAGTAGCATAGTTAAGGAACCTTAGAGGACTTGGTTTAGAATATTATGTTATGCAAACTAATGTTATTTCATAAAAAAAAAAATTGTTCCATTATTGTGACATAGTTAGTGTTGTCCTCTGGGGTTCCTTGGCGGGGTGTTACATGATATCCTTAATCCACCTCCTCAAAAACCTCCACCTCCACCACCTACAAGATTTTATGAGGCTCACTTGCGAGCACAAATAAATGAAAATATTGCATCCATTCATAATCAAATCAATGCTATTCAAAATGAAGCATTGATTCCACTACATGTGAGGTGTTTTGCATCTATGATGCAAACTGTTGTTGAAGCCATTAGGTCCATTGATGTGGACTTAGATAGGCATCGACATTGGCGAAAGGATATGAGACAATTTTATTTAGATGGTCTCTCCTATAATCAAATTTTGGACCTAAAAATAACAAAATCCCATCTTGCACCTTTTTTGTCGACCATGTCACTCACCTACCCATTCTTGCAAATAAACCTAGAATATCGATGAGGTGGTGCATACATCCATAAATGATTGCACATTTTTTAGGAGTGATGGTGGATGGTATTTGACCACCCACCACATGCTAATTTGGAGGTCCCTTTATAATTTTTGAGGAAATTATATGTAGAGTTTGTTTTGGAGCACAAGCCCAATTATTTTGATTTAAAATCATTTCAGGGTGTTGGTGATGGCATGGCACAATAGAGGCTAGGGGTACAGGTTTATCCTTGATGATCTGTGCATGCCAAACCTCTTGTAGATCCTCCTACTCATGTCATTCTTGCACCTATGCATCATCATGCAGTGTTATTTGCATTAAGATATTTGAGTACGCTCACAAGAAACCTTGATGATCTTACTTCTGTGATGACGGCTAGGGAGCCTGGAGACTGTGACCACAAAGGAGCATTTGATGGAGCTTGTCCTAGTACCACTCCACAAGTGTCAACACCCCACATATGTACCCATTTCCATCATGTATGCTATGGACTTGATTAGGCTACACCTAGTTTGGGTGGACATGGAAATTCTGGTGGAGAATCTAGTCGTATTAGTTCATACGTAGATTTTCTTATTGTTGCAGAGCAT
>VDFB02000013.1:206321524-206828257 GCA_007258455.2 Sequoia sempervirens | reverse complement strand
TGAAATATTGCATCCAAATTATAATAAATTGAAAAAAAATTTGGTTTTATCACACCATAAAAGCAAAATTCATGATCTTATGCAAAAATGTAGGGCTTTGAATTCAACAGAGTTCCCACAGAAGAGAACCTGAAGATTGCCTTCCGGCAAGGCTATGGAGCCGTGGCTGAATGCCTAAGAGTCTTGACTGGGCAAACACAATCTTCCATTGCATCTGACACGCAGGTAAATAAACTCAATAAAGTTTATTTAAAATTGAATACTTGTGCAATCTATTCAATATTAATTTCCACTATAAAGTAATTACATGTCTATTTGTTTTAAACATTCAAGCAATGATAATACTGCACATGACATTAGAATGCAGCCTGGTGAGGGTGGAGCACAACGTGCAAATGAAGGTCATGGTGTGCATCCCGGTAATTTAGAGCATGTAGAGCATGATCAACATATTGAGCATTATCAGGCTAGAGAAGATCAGGAATATGATGTGGCCCCATCAGGTTACCACTCTAAAGTTCTTTTAAACATATTTAATTGCAATTGGTGTATTAATTAATGTAACCTTTTGTGTTTCAACTTTAGAGCATGTAGAGCGTGATCAACGTGTTGAGCATGATCAGGCTAGAGAAGATCAGGAACATGATGTGGCCCTATCAGGTAAAGAGGACCACCCTCATGTTCTCTTAAACATATTTAATTTCAATTGGTGTATTAATTAATATAACCTTTCGCGTTTCAACTACAAATAAGGATTTAGAGGGTGTTCAACATGTTGAGCATGAGTCTATAACAAAAGTTCAGGAACATGATGTGGACCAATCAGGTAAAGAGAACCACTCTAATGTTCTTTTAATTAATGGAATTCTTGTAACAATAATAATAAAACATATGAATTTAACATTTCTTTCTTAGATACCTTTAATAACCCTATTTTATACATATTATAAGGCTCTAGGAATTTGTACCTCATTTTGATACGTATTTTGTATTTTATACTATATCATTCTTACTAATGATGTTATTTTTATAAATTACCATCAAGTTGTATGGATCATGTATTTAGGATTCATATATGTGGATTTGTATATGCTTGGGATGTTTTCATACTTTTCAATTATGTTCTTATTTAATTCCATTGAGGTGTATAGATTATTTAAATAAATTTATATTGTGGCTTTCTATATTCTTGGACTCTATAATATTTTCATTACATGATTATGTATATATTCATCAAGTTCAACATTTTATTTATTAATTATATATTTGTATATTAACCAAAACCTAGTCTGTAACATATTTAACATACACATAGTTTTCTATCGGAGTAATCCTTGAACCTTAGGTTTATGATATAGGTTTAAAAATTCACAAGGTTCACCTAATTTTTTATCAAATCAATCAATTTGGAATCAAACCAATCAATATAACTTGTTGAAGATAAAAGTTGAGTTTAGACAAAAACCTCCCACCTTCTTAGGCGACAATTGAACCATTTTGTCTATCGGCATATGCAAGGAAGATATTAAAAAACTATCCAAATGGTGGCATTAATGATCTAGAGTCAACCAAAATTTTAAGAATGGTTTCTAGTGAATTAAAATTAATCCATATCGGCCATGAAATTGAGGTCCGTTATTCTAAATAAATTAATGAGTTGAAGCTAAAAGAAAACTAATGAGAAAGAAACTCTTTGGGATCTAAGGGAGATAGAGGATTGATTTATCTTCTAGGATAGATTGATTTCATCTAAGTGTTATCTTAAATAGATATAAAAGTAAAAATTAAATTAAAAAATGTAAAGAAAAATAGAAAGATTTTAAGTAAAAGTTAGAATTTGTATACATCAATGAGAGTGTGTAATAAATTTATAATATATCTTAATAAAATATTTAATCTATTTGAAATGAATTGTGTTGCACCTCTTCATATGATTATGCTGAGGTTGATTCAATCACTTTCTCCCACATATATAAATACCTTTCTCCTTCCATAGGTGATTGCATTACAAATACTCCTTTTATTCATAGACTTTGAAGATGATTAGGGAAGGAATAGAAATTACCAATAATGATCAAGGATTCAATAACCATTTTAATATCTAGATCCAACAACTTGTCAAGACACATTTTTATTTTCTCTAAATATACATATTTCTATAAATTCAAGGGTAGACCATAGAGACTATCCTAAATTGTCAAAAGTGGGCTAATTTATAGTTGTGTGCCTAATTCCTCAATCATAGAAGTTATATAAGGAAATAGAAAATCTATTCATAAATTCAAAAGCATTCATAAACTAATGTTCTTGCGTATGTGATGAATAAAAAACATTGACCCCCTTAAGCCATCCTATTACCCTAAACCCTAAACCGATGTCTTAAGGGGTCCTAATATGACATGTCTTAAGGGGATCAAAGAAGTTCTCAAAATTTGGTGAAGTTGCCCAAGGAAACCAAATTTAACAATAATATACATTGAATATTTAGTGATTACACTATAGACTAGAGCCTTCCCACCTTCCTCTTGTTAGGGGTGTTAAGGCCTCAAAAATTTCAAGAGAGGATTCTCATGGAAGGGGAGGATGAAGGATTCTCATGATAAGATCGTGAATGATTATAATATGAATGATATTTCACGAGAGGGTGGTCAATTGAAACATGAGCTATCTTAATCAACTGTTTCATAAGAAAATGCTATTCTCTGAAGAAAAAATGGTTTGCTAAATGATTCAATGTCATTGCAGAGTATGGGTATAATTTAAAGGCTCTATGAATATTTTTCATTCCTTCATAAACACTACCTTTTTCACTAACTTTCAAGTCCATTATGCCAAGGGGCCCACCCAAGCTTCAACATTTCTAGGTTCTAGCACGCCCATTATTTGGAAGGAACTCATTTTAGAAGCCTTTTATGTTTCAAAATGCAACTAACATTGTAGTTATATCATAAGTAGGTCAAATAATAATAATTTTATAGAACATTACAACCTTTTAATAACCCTTGAAAATATTAACTTATAGTGAACAAATATTGTTGAGAAAGATAGTGCTTCATGATTTATCGTGTATTTAGTTTGACATTGATGTAAAAAATTTAGTTGAAGCTAGAAGCACTATCTTGAACTTCACCAAATTTTATCCCCTTAAGCCATCAAATGTTTTGTCCTAGGACCTTACTTCATAGATACCCTTAAGCCATCCTATTACCATAAACCCTAAAACCTAAAGCCATCATTTTGTCCTAGGACCTTAATTCATAAATTTCCTTAAGCCATCGTATTACCCTAAACCCTAAAAACCCTAAACTCTAAACTCTAAACACTAAACCCTAAAGCCATCATTTTTTCCTAGGACCTTAATTAATTTGGTTTCCTTGGGAACCTTCACCAAATTTTATTCCCTTAAGCCATGATTTTGTCCTAGAACCTTAATTCATAGATCCCCTTAAGCCGTCCTACAAGGACTCGTTAAGCCATCATAATTTCTCCTAATTTAATGTAATTTTTAATGAGATTTCACATTACATTAATAATTATTTGTTTTTTCATTTACATGCCTTGGACATGTAAATGAGCGTTACACATTTTTTATTTGTATTCAATTAGGTCATTTTTATTGAATTGTTTAAGGAGATTTTAAAACATGTATCTTACATTTTGAAATTACAAATTTTATGCAGGTTCACTTATATCTAGATCATGGATCAATTCAATATTGATGATATCTGCAATCCATCTCCACACCCTCCACCTTCACCTCCACCCCTTCCACCTCATAAACCCCCACCTCCACCACCTGCATCTAATGGTGCTTGCTTGCGAGCACATATCAATGTGAATGTTATATCCATTTAGGATAAAATCAACACTATTTAGAATGAAGAATGTATTCCACCACATTTGAGGCATTTTTGTCCATTTAGAATGCAAAATATTATTGATGTCATTAGGTCCATTGATGTGGACTTAGATGAGCATTAATGATGGATAGAGGAGAGACAACCCTATTCTAAAAAGGAAAACATAGAGAAATGAATAGATGCAGTAGAGAGCTACAACACTTTATTAAGACAATCATCTTATTGAATTTTATTGAATTTTGCAATTCACACTAACAATTTGATCTTGTTTTTATAAAGAATTTGACCTTGGATAGATATTTTATAAAGAATTTGGTTGGATGGATATTTTTAGTGTTGAATTTATGAATATAATAGTATAATGATGAGACAAAAATTAAATAAGAAATATTAAATAATCTATTAATTAATATTGTATTGACTTTTTAATTGGTGTTTTTTTTTTTAATTTTAATTTTTAGAGGTACATATCTATGATGGATTGCATTCACACATTTTGAAGTTTTTTAGGATTGTTTTGATTCACTATACTTAGGACCCCTTAAAAGCCATCATATATTATTAATTACATCCTTTAAATGTATATTTAAAAAAATAATATATACTTAATGAAATTTGGTTGCCTTGGGAAACTTCACCAAATTTTATCCCCTTAAGCCATCATTTTTTCCTATGAAAGTTAAGCCATAGATCCCTTTAAAACTAGATATTTAGGACCCCTTTTAAGCCACCACATGTTATTAATTAGGTCTCCTAAATATACATTTTAAAAAATAATATAATTTTAACTTAATGAAATTTGGTTGCCTTAGGCAACTTCACCAAATTTTATCCCCTTAAGCAATCATTTTATCCTAGGACCTTAATTCATAGACCCCCTTAAGCCATCCTATTATGACCCCTTAAGTCATCCTATAGGGACCCCTTAATCCATCATAATTTATCCTAATAAATTAATGCAATTTTTAATGAGATTTCACATCACATTAACAATTATTTGTTTTTTCATTTAAATGCCTTAGACATAAATGAGCTTTTTGTGTATGTTTTAAGTTTATTTTTTAGTATGTACATGTATTAAAATTGCATAGATCTTAAATTTTAAAATTTCTATGTACACATGGTCAAGTTGAATGATGTATGCATGCATTGTACATCCTATTTTTTTTAATTTTAAACATGTATCTTAAATTTTGAAATTTGTATGTACATGGTCAAGTTGAATGATGTATGCATGTGCATGCATATGTATGTATCTTATTTAAACAAATTCATGCACATTTAAAATTTAACTATCTCTTGTAATTTTGTACTTGTTTGTTAATTTTGTACAATTTAATGTAGGTTCACTTATATATATCATGGATCAATTTGGTATTGATGATATGTAGTGCCCCTCCATGTTTGAACATTTATGATGCTTATGTTAGATGCTAGTGGATTTATGTTGTTGTTACCTATTTTTAGCTATAACTCAAAACAGGTGGAGCTGAATTGCATTAATCTCAGGAAGGTACAATTTTTTTTTTGCTTCAAGTGTTCATTACGTTCCAAAATTTGATTACTTGTGAATTTCAAGTGTTATTATGAAAATGTTTGTAACGAAGGAACTCATAAATTTGCATAAAAAATTGTTGTTTTATTCATATTGGAAAAACTAAAGTCCCGCACACACCGAGGGAGTAGCCAATTTGATTTTTATAAATCAAATAATGAATACAAAAAGGAAATGTGCACAACACAATTGGAGAGAATATAGGTATAAGAGAGAAAGTGATTCGTCATTGCCTGGAATGATGAATCATTGTCACATTTGAAGCCTTCACTTGTCGCCACTCCGGTGTCTCCAGATTGTTCAGTTCCAAGCTCCATAGGTTTCCTACAAGATTGTTGAAAAGTGGTGTTAGAGAAATGAAGAATCAAGTCCTTCCTTATGCCTACATTACCAATAAAGATGTGGTATACATTCATTCAGGCATTCATTAGATGATTTATTCATCAAAAATGGATCATCAAGGAACATAAATTCAATAGAAGCTTTCAGCTTCATTTATTTTAATAACATGTTTGTTTAAATGTGCAGGAGCAGGTTCATTATATTTATGATTAATTTCATCAGATATGTGGGGTGAAATGGGATCTCACAAGGGTTGAGATCGGTATATTAGGAGGACACCTCTCATTCACATCATACATGATAGTCATTGATATCAATTACAGTCATGAAATAAGAAAGCTATCATAAAAGCAACTCATAGCAGTAGTTTTCAATTCAACATGTTTAAACCAGTTTGAACAATTTCATAATGATAACACTACCCCATTAGGTGTGTTATTCAAAACAAATGTTTTTTCAAGCACAAATACTGTTCCATGAACTTCAAAGAAATGAAAGTTTGATAAACTGTGAAGAGCATTAAAAGAAGACAAAGATAAGATAGTGCTCCACTTAGAATACCAGAATGTATTCACAACTACAAGGTCTGAACAAATGAATGCTTCCAGACATAGGACACATCAACTTAATACTCACAACATCAACATAGATCTTTCATCAAGGCAAGGAGGGAAAGGACATAAGCACTGTCAAGAAAACCAGAGCTTGATGAGAACAGTGAATCAAAATAATGGAAAAGCTACAGGTATAATTAGCATGACAGGAAATTTATCAAATGTAGTTGATTGAACAACAGAGACAATAAGTCATGCAATGGCTGAGTGAGTAGCAATAATATCAGCCATAACATGAATCATGGTACCTAATAGTTCAAAAGAAATGACAATAGTAGCTTATTGAGTAACACTAAAGAGTGAACAGTTAAAGCCTCAAAGCAAACTCATGTATTAGAAACACAACAGATAGTTGTGCAGGAACAATCACATTGTCAAGTGGAAAGCCTTTGCAAGGTATGGTAACTATGACTATAAATGTCAAAACTGCTTTCATTTCCATCTTAAGCTGAAAGTAACCTTGGTGCTTGAAAGGATAATATAATGATAGTCTTAAAGGATTAAAGGATGTAATAGTGGCTATGGAGTTTAGAGAAAATAAAAGGACAATCATTAATTTTTAGTGACAAGTAACAGATGCATATTTCTGAAGGATGACCGTATTTACAAAGCAGATTGCAAGTATAGTTAATAAAGACATCCACAGAGGCATTTATATGTACCATCAGGCAGGTATAAATAGAGCTGTCAATAACTAATGAACGCCATAATAGTATAACATGACATTGATAGTCATTAATGGAGCAGCAATTAAACACTTGAAAAAACATGAATACAAGAGTATGACAACCGTCAGAGATTAAAAGCACAACAATGATAATGAGCAATGATCAAGGCAAGAAAAGGTTCAATAGTCATCATAATCTTCACAATTCAAAGTATCAAAATTACATGTTCATGGAAGTCGCAATCAACTAGAATGTATATCACAGTTATGTGTAAAGCATGTTCTTAACAAAGAATAATAAGATAAAGAACAACAATAGATGTAAAGATCAATTCTGCTTTCACATTGATTTTTTGGGAAGTTTGACAAAGAAAGCATGAGGTTTATGTTTCAAGGTGCTACTACAGAATGCAAGAGATGGTGAATACAATCAAACTCAGTAAAGTCACGGCCAAAGATAGTCTTTTGTCTCACAAAAGACTAAACCCATGTGGGATTTTTGAATAAAATCTCAAATATGAGGTAATGGAGATAATCATAGATGCAACCCTTGTATTTTACAGTGAGAAGCATAAATCATAGTGTTAGAGGCTGAAATTATGCCGCTAGAAAATAAACCCTCAAAAGAATGAATACCTAGATGCATAAATATGCAGTCGTAGGCGGATGGAGAGAGGTATATGCATAAAAGAGACTTTAGTTTTTTTATGACTATTTGAAGCTTGAATCAAGCAGTTTTATAGACAAGAAGTGTGTGATTTGACATGGAATTTATGAGATACCATGAAGTTTCTTTCAAATTTCTCCTCTCAAGATGCAGACTAAGGCTCCAATGGTGACCCATAGTAATGAAAGATGAACAGGAAAAGACAATAAATAAGAATGCTTTAGGAAAACATCACAGCCATGGCTATAAGGCTTGAAAAATGCTTTTGAAATGAAAGAAAAGCTCATATTTTTGTTGAAGAAGCACTTACCTTACATTTCTCTGAAGCAATCTTCAGAAATTCATTAGAAACAACATGAAAATATGGCATCTCAAGCTTGAAACCCTGTTCATTTGTGGTGTGGCAGAAAGGTCTCCAGAAGATGGGATACAAGTGAAAATGAAAAGATTTAGGGTTCCTTTGCTCAAGTCGAATTATAGGAATTTTTTACCTTGTTTTAAAAATAAAATCATTTCATTCTTTTTGTCACTGTGGTGTTGACTTTCAAATTTAATAAGACCTGATGATTTTCCCTTACCCGTGCCATTTTAAGGTGGAATTCAAACTTATGTTTGATTTTTGAGATATTTACATAGTGTCACTTCAGTCTTAGCATAATTTTGACTAAGTCACTATAGTAATTAAATATTAAATGGTAATATTCCTATT
The DNA here is from genome assembly GCA_007258455.2 of Sequoia sempervirens. Classification (NCBI taxonomy): domain Eukaryota; kingdom Viridiplantae; phylum Streptophyta; class Pinopsida; order Cupressales; family Cupressaceae; genus Sequoia; species Sequoia sempervirens. The sequence continues at coordinate 206,819,843 of VDFB02000013.1, read as the reverse complement.
ACCTTAATATTTAATATGAAAATGCATGAGTAAGAGACTCAACATATTAAATATTAAAATAATAAGAAATGATTGTTTTTAATATTTAATTGAAGCTACCACCTTTTCCAAAACATGCAATAAACATAAGTGCAACTGGAGTTTTTTTTTATGTAGAATGATTAAAATACTGGATTTCTATTTCTGGAAATCAACTGATCATGTATTCAAAGGAAAACTAGAGGCTTTTATCTTGTTTTCATGCGGTTTTGAGATCAACCTTGGTCACCTATAGTATGAGACAGAGTTCTGAGTTGTTGAAGCTCAGTTAACAACATCGGTGGGCCCTCTTTTTATGCATTTTCATTGTTGCTCGTGAATGGAGATTTGAGGAGATATTATTACTTTTAGATCACTTTTAGTGCTATTTTCATGCATTCTGGAGCTAGTTTGAGTTGCAGTTCAGTTGTACACATTGTGACTGTGAGTTTGAGCCTGAGTTCACTCATTTTTGCATGAGTTTGATCTTTTATTTTCTAGATTTTTATTTTGCTTAGGATTTTCCTTGGAATTGTCATTTTTCTATACTGAAATTGACTTTCAGTTTCACCTTCATGCACTTTGGAGTTGCATCTTATTGTATATATTGGAAAATTTTATCTTTTTTCACTAGTTCTTATTTTTTAGCTTTTGCATTCTACAAAGTGGATTATCTTGTAACTCAACTTTCAAAATTTAATAGATTATGCAACAGTCTTTACAGGTTATCTTGGAGTATCATTTGCATAGTGTTCCCTCTTTTGTCATTCCAAGTTAAATATTATCCTTCTTAGATTCAGGTGTCTTGTTTTGTGAATGTTTTAGATGCAAATTTAATGTGTTTGATATTAGAACCTTTAATTTTCTATCAATGTTCGTGAATGCATGTACATGAAGAAACAATCTTAGCTGTAGGTCATAAATTGTGTCTCAAGTATATCCATATCTTTAAAGTTGTGAAAATAAATTCTTCCTTCATAAAGAATGGATTATCAGGCATGTCTGTTAATCATTAATGAGTTAAATTGTTTAATTATAGTTGTGAAAGTAAGCTTCATGATGAATCAGTTGTGAGTTAATCTATTTTCTTTAAATCAAATAGGTGCATCACCATAGTTCAAATTTTTCAGTTTTGCATTAGATTAAGTTTTTTCCCTTTTCCCATCAAAGTTTCAAGTCTATAATTAGATAATTATATAGGAACCAACCTAGAATCTGGAGGTCTATCTTCACCATAGGAATACCCACAACCTGCATATAGTTTCTCATGTTTCAACAGATTGTTGAATTTAATAATTCAAGCGTTTGGGTGCAATCTGATTGACAATAGTTGTGTTTTTAGATACTCTTGCTTGTGGTTAGGAAATTCTACAATGACATGTTACTATATAGGTGATGTAATACTCAAGACTTGTCAGATGTTGATTAGTCTTTGACTATTTAGATGATGATTATGACATGCTTATGAATATACTAGAAATAGAATGTGTTATCTTATTATGGATGTTATGTGAGATGTTATTTGTTATATTATATGATGTTTTTAAATGTTATTCAAGAGTAAAGGGAAGGATGTTGTATTTCTCACTTGTGAGAATCCTATGATGTTTTGATTTCCTTTCACTAGGTATGTGATGGTTATATATATATATATATGCAAAGACGTTTTGTGTGCTGCAAGTTGTAGGTACTAGGCATCAAATCCACCTAAATTGGTAGGCTTGAGTGTGCCTTAAACCCAATGGAATAATTTTTTTGAGATAGCACTTCATCCCCTAATCGAGCCATCATCCTTGAATAGGATTAGTATCCATTTTTGCACCCTGTTAGTGTTGTTAGTATGGTTAGGTTACTAAGTCTATGTTCTCTGCGGTCTTTCTTTTTGACCTTGCTTAGTGGTCAGGTATTGATTGGAATTTGGTTATTTGATTTGGAATTGTTTGATAAATGCTTTTGATTAATTGTCACATTAACATAAAATTATTAAGTTAATAAGGTGTATAGTTGTAAAATTGCACACCTTGCAATTTCACATACATTCTTGTGTCTGCTTTAATGTCTGCTCCCTTAGCATCTTGAGTAGGCTCATTTTAGCCCCTGAATTAGCCTTCTTTCCCTCTCAGGATGCTCCAACACCCCTTTCCAGTAGCTACCCTTACGCGTTAGCTTTGCTTGAAACCTTGTGCTTTTCCCGTTTATGTCATTTTGTAGTGTGATGTGTCTGGACACTAGCGCATCATGCAGATGTTTGTGTGCCATGCTAGTGTCCTACGACATTTTCAATGCTCAAACAACTATCTCCAAGCATGCTTTCTATTGATGTGCCAAATTGACCCACAACATGCAGGTAAGATAAAAGGGAAAGTATCTCACCTCTCCTGAAAGAGACAATCAGTAATCAAACTAATCACCTCCCAAGGTCTTTGATGTTGGTTCACAACGTTGTTGTTTCACGAAGTGGTCAATATAGCTGTAATGTTCAAGGGGCCTGTTGGTTTTGATCTTTTGGATTGTTACAAGATCAAACATATATTTAAATCTACTTTAACCGATGGTTTTAAATAAATAGAAAAATATAGATCAAGGTTTTCAAACTGAAAAGAATGTTGATTCATTCAACTAATCAGACTTGTTTCCTTCCAAGGAATTCCTAAACTAGAATTGCAGAATAAAATTAACTTGTAATTGATACAAAGTTTCATTTATACACAGTGCAAACTTTAATCATGGATTGCAAATCATCATTCAAACAAAACATAAGATAAATTCTCATTCCTTGAAAGCTTTTCAAATCGAATGATTAACCAAAAATGAATACCATTCTAGAGCATAATATAAAGTAGGTTTAAATCTGGTTGCTCCTACTGTTAATGAAAGAAATAAGCAACATTTACAAATTTGGTAAGATCACCAATGTACAGAAACCCTTGTTCTTTAAACTATCTCCATCTATGCTAAGAAAATCAAAAGATACATCACCTCCTCTTCCTGCTAAACTGTAGGAAGGGAAAACATCTAAAAACCCTAACTCACCTTTTCTATATCCTATTCTATACCTTTTGAATCTCCTAGCTTGCTAATTGATCTGCTGGCTTTCTTTTTAACTCTTTTCTTACCTGTCTAACTCCTCTAAAACTTCCTAACTTCTAACTCTTCCCATAAAAAATCCTTTACAAAGAGGCGAAGGCGCCATATTTATAAAATGCGTCAAAAATGCATCGGCCTAGTTTATGGTTTACAAAGTAAGCCGGTTACAGAACACGTCGGCCCTTGAATAGTTTGAAACAAAGTCAACATGCATTAAATGCAAGGGCACTGACCAGAGGCAAGAAATAGACCCAAACACATGAAGAAGAGGAAAAATAAAATGGTGAGGAAGCACGACTTTTGACGCAACTTTGCATTAACTGCTTCCTCCATGTCACCCATACCTCACTCCATTATGGCCTTCATCATCAAGAACATCCTCTGCAAACCATTCACAAGTGGCATAGGTGAAACCCTAGTTCGCCATTCAATGGTATTAATGTTATTCTTTAGATCTACCCCATCGCATTGTCCCAATCTCTCTCTTAGTCATACCAGCTGCTACCTTATTGGACTCAGCCTGCATTCATCAACACCCATGTAAGAATCCAATTGTTGACTACATTTCATCAAAGTGTTAGCTTAAAATCATGATAAAAACCATTAAATTAGCCATTAAGCATCAACACTGGATCATCAAAATGAACATAAGTAGCATATAATAGTGAAATTCATCAAGCCAAAGCAAGACATGTTTAATTATTCATCATTAGATTCATCAATTTTATCCAATTCCTCATTCCACAATGCCTCCCAGAAAATCTAGAAAAATCTGGCTAGACTGGAATTTCGCAAAAATGACAACACAGGATGAATTCTAGGAAAACGAAGGGAAGAAGGAGAAATCGAGAAAATTCGACTGGACTAGATTTCCGTGGATGACTCAGAACTCTGAACTTCAGAAAACTGAAGGGAACTGGGCAAATGAAGGAATCTAGGAAAATCTGACCAGATAGGAAAATTCTGAACCTGACAGAAAACCCAAACACCGGCCACGACTTCACTCAAATTGATTGAAGGTCACAAATTTGAGGACTTCAGGCACAAAAATTGCTTAACGTGAGCCTCCTATAGATCTTCTTTGAATCCTAGGCTCAATCGAAAGTAGATCAAGATGAAATGGTGATGCCCTAGGCATGAAACCCTAGATTTTAACCATGAACGCATAGGGCAAGCCATGAAATGCCCAAACACATAGGAAATAAAACTCCAAGCAAGACCATAACATTTTGAAGCACAACAGGATGAACATTCCAACTCAGGAGAACACAAATGATAAGGAAAAATGGCATAAAGTTCCAAAATTGACCAAACTCGGAAAGCCGACAACCAGGCAGAAATCTAGAAAAATTTAACCCAGGCAGAATTCTGCGAAGGCCAGAAATTCTTGAATCGTAGTGCAAAATAGGAAGGGCCAGACTCCAAACACAATCCAGGAAAATCAGGGTGGGGCAAAAAATCCCGAACTAGCTCGAAAACCTGAATGGCTTCAAGAAACCAGATTTCGGAAGAAGTTCAGGAAAATCCCGAACCAGGGTGAAAACCCGAACTTAGCCCAAAACTTAAGATTTTCAATACTCAACTTGGAAAAAAAACAGTTGTGCAAGCAAGATAAACATATTAAGCACATGTTAAGGAAAAGAAAAACCTCAAAAATCAAAAGGGGCAAAACGCAAAGAGCAAAAACAAAATAGGGTCCTATTTTAATCAAATTTAAAATGGGGTGGTTATGCAAGGCATAACAATTGGTGACTTGGATGGGAAAATGGTTTAACCATTTTCAAAAAACTGAGGGAATCAGTTACCCAGAACTCCTGGTTCATGGACATCACAATTCCAGTTGGGTCAGTTTTAGTAAGCAAGGTTGAGCTAGAATCTCAAATGTAAATCAACACTGAATACCCTTGAATCTATGTGTGTTCTTGATGGTGCATCACCCTTTTACAAAGTTTTCCTCATTTTTTGAACAATGATGCACAAGATTTGAACTAAATGAGTTGATTCCCTTTAATTGTTGTGCAATGATATCCTGAGCATTGCTTTGCTGCCAGTCAAGCATCCATAGCTCCGACGGAGATACCTCTAGTTTTCTCACAACATTGCTCTACTACTAGTTAGGCATCCATAGCCCTGATAGAGATACTGGAATCACCTATTCAGTATTGAGTTTCTTTCCTTTTCTTTTAATTATTCAATTCTCTTTTCAACATGTCAGATGTCCAACGTCTGTATTGGGTTGAAAAATACCATGGACAACATAACAACATCTAGGGAATCAAAATTTTCACTCAAATCTTGCAACACCATCATCCTAAGACAAATATACCATTACAAAAGGAGATGTTTCTGATGATTAGTGAAAAATTCAATTGTAGTTAGTGAAGATTGCTTACTTTACACCTTATTCTCAATGACTTTCCACAACTCTCATTGACAATGGACATAAAACAATGAATTTAGAACAAAATCATCCAATCAAAAAACCTAAAAATATCTAAACCAACTTCTCTCCTAGTAAACAAAGTACACTTTATATAACAACCCCTTTACTCAATTGAATAAAATGAAGGGGCCCACAAAAGAAACAAAGGAACAAAAATTAAAAAGAAAACACAAGGAAAAGACAAAACCACAAGAACAATAAACTATTTACATATATATGACTCAACAAAACACCAGACCTTTTACAACCCAAAATAATGTTTGAGAAACTTCCCATTGATAGGCAATGGAATAGGTTCTCCTGTTAAACTACTCAGCCGAAAAGAATTTTCTCCTAGGATTTCATCAATTTGATAGGGACCCAACCAGAGCTTATCAAACTTTTGGTGGTCACCCTTCTTTTCATTGGCTTTATCCCACAGTAATACAAGGTTGGATATCTTGAAAGCCTTGACTTTGGCTCTTTTATCAAACCAACGTTTGACAATAACCTAGTGCCTAAAGAATTGCTGCAAAACAACATCTCTCTACTCTTCTAATTTCAGCTAGCCAGCTAACCTTACTTCAATCCTATCATCACTAGAGTAAAATTCCTGCATAAATTTTAAGATAGGTATTTGCAAGTGAATAGGGAACACAGGATCTTGGCCATACACTAGCTTAAATGGTGAAGTCTTCAATGCAACTTTGATCCTAGTCCTATCTGCCCATAACGAAAATCTTAACTGGGTATGCTAGTCTCTAGGATTGTTCTCTAATAGTTTTTTGATTACTCCTAGGAGATTCTTATTAGTTGATTCTACAACTCCATTTCCTTGTGGATAATAGTTTGAAGAATACTTTAAAACAATCTTATGATCATAATCCCATGAAATGAACTCAGAAGAAGAGAAGGTAGGGCCATTGCCACATACTAGTGCAAAGGGTACTCCAAACTTGGTTGTGATGCATTCAGTGAGGAACTTGATTACTACCTCCATTGTGCTATTCTTGCAAGGTATAAATTATGTCCATCTCATGCAATAATCCATGGCAGTCAAAATGAATTTATGTCCTACAAAAGAATTTGGGTTAATTACCCCAATAAAATCAAGTGCCCATTGGGAAAATGGCCTTATCTCATAAATAGGCTGCAATGGCATTGCTAGATGACACTCTCTTGATGCAAAATTTTGACATATATGAAATGTCCTTATATGTTGGTGGGTATCCTTAAACACACATGGCCAATAATAACCAGATCTAAGGATCTGATGTACTAAGGAATCCACAGAACCATGACCTGTGCCATGTTTCCCATGGAATTCAACAATTGCGTGCTTGGATTCTTGTTGATCAAGGCATCATAGATAAACTCCCTCAAAATTCTTCCTCTATAACAATCCTCCTTTGAGCATATAATAGGAGCTTTTCAGTCTTAGTGCTCTCCTCTGAGTTGTATTCATTCCCTCTGAGCACTAATTATTGAGCATGAAATAAATAATATCGGCATACCAAGAGTCATTAGAAAAGGACTGTGTTGTGTACTGCTGACAAAAAATGTTCTTACCAGCATCTGCCATTGCTTTAGATAGGACTTGACCTTGGACAACTTTCATAGGATAAATCTCTAGATCAAACTCCTGTAAAATAGCCATCCATTTCCCACTTCATTCTCCCAACTTGCTCTACATAAATAGAGACTTCATAACAACATCAAGAACCCCAACAATGATCTAAATTCAAAGGATATAATTCCTAAACTTCTTGATAGCTCTAACCAATGCAAAATCTTGTTTCTTAAGAGGTGGGTACTTGACTTCAACATTCTTAAACGGAGAGCTCATGAAGGAAATTGGCCTTTCATCCCCCTCCTCTCTTCATTGTGTCAGGATAGCTGCACATGAGTGTTCAGAAGCAAAAGAATAAATATAAAATGGTTTCAAGTAGTCAAGACTGCTGAGGACCGACACCTTTGAAATGGATTGCTTAACTTGAGAAAAAGCGGCCTTTGCCTCATTACTCCATTCTATTCTAGCATCTTTCTTCATCATTTCATTCAAAGGTTTAACAATTTTTGCAAAGCCTGTAATAAACTTCCTCACGAAGTTGATCTTTCTGATGAAAGATCTCATCTCCTTCTTACTTCCTAGCATGGTTAACTTCAGAATAGACTCAACTCATTCTAGATCTATCAATATCCCTCTTTCAAAGATTATGTGTCCCAAAAGCTTCCCTTTAGAAATTCCGAACACACACTTTTTAGGATTCAAAGAGATACCATATTGGATACATCTTTCAAGAACATTAGCCAAGTCTGCAGCATGGTTCAGTCTATCTTTAGAGAATACTGTCAGGTCATCCATGTAAATGATGATGCACTTACTAATCAAATCTTTGAATGCTACATCCATTGCATGCTAAAAGGTTTCTCCAGCGTTTATCAAACCAAATGGCATCCTCTTGTAAACAAATGTGAAAAACCAAAACACAATCAAATCCAGAAATTAATAGCACTACTTGATGGATTGTGGAAACTTGATATCTTTAAGTGAAGGTTGTCTTCATTCTGTCTTCATAATTAATGATCACTTGATTGTACCTAGAATAACCATCTAGGAAGGACATCATTTGAGACCCATTGACAGTTTTCAAAGCTTCATCTAGAGAAGGGAGTGGGTAGTTGTCTTTTTCTGAAGCTCTATTTAGATTCCCAAAATCTACACATAGTCTGATCTTCCCATTCTTTTTACGAATTGGAACCAAGTTAGCCACCCATGTTGAATGTCGTATAGGGAAGATTATTCTTGCAGACAACAATTTTTGAAATTCCTTAAAGATTAGTGGTTCAATCAAGGCGTTGATAGGGCATTGTTTTTGCCGAAATAGTCTAGCTTCAGGCTTCAAAGGAATAGTATGAGTTATCAGAAAAGTATCAAATGTTTTTAGATCTTCATACCCCCAAGCTATTGCAGCACTATCTTTCTTCAGTTCCCTCAATATATCTTCTCTAATTACTTTAGTGAAGGCTTTCCCTATGTAAACATTCCTTTCAGGGCCAGAGTTAGCTAAGTTAACAGTTTCATATTCACCTCCATTATCTTCAGTTGATACCTTTTTCTAAGCCCTTGGATCTGAATCAAAAATTATTTCTAAGGCCACCATTCCCTTGGGAATGCTATTACTTTTTAAATTGATGACGCCTTCTGTATCATAGTCTCTAGGGTTCTAGTCTCCTTGATCCCTGTCGGACTCAGCGATGATCTGTCCTTCAAAAACATCGGAGCTTGCTAGAAAAGCAAGGATATGTCGATCATCGTCGAAGACTTGGAAGTTCCTGACATTATTAGGGACAGCTGGAGTGGATATCAATTCTACTGAGAATATCTTGAGCTGGGAGAATTGTATGGGCTCCAGGGTACTTGCGGCAACAACTAATGAATCAGCTATTTGATTCTCCTCTCTAGGGATTAAACTAATCCCAAAAGCTTCAAAGTCTTCAATCAGGTTCTACACCTGATTTCTATAGGCTGGCAGCCTTTTTATTGTGACATGTGTACTGGTTGTGTACTTGCTTGATAATCACTTCTGAATCTCCTTTAACCATCAAGGCAATAACTTTCTTCTGATGTGCGAACATCAGTCCCCGAGCTAACACTTCATATTCTGCTATATTGCTAGTGCATCCAAACTGTAACCTGTAAGAAGTAAAAAATGTTTTCCCTTTCGGGTTTGTGAACTCAATTCCAGTACCACACCCTGTTTTAGATTTGGATCCATCAAATGTGAGGGTCCATAGCTGATCATGAGCTGGGGTTGATATCTTTGAGCTTGTTGTGGGTACTTGGATAAGATGAACCATAGGTGGGGCCACTTGATCTTTTGCATCAAATATTGGGAATGGATGTTCAATAGGTTCATCAGGTGCAATACCCAATTCCTGCTCAGATATATCATGTAATCCTAGTATATCTTTCTAACAATTATCTGTGTCTTTGATTAACCCCTTGGGTTTTGGTATACTTGTGAGTGCAGGGGTATCAAATAAACCCTAGGGTTGTTCAACATAACTATGTTGGTCTGGTATTATGACTGGGGTAAGTTCAGTTTGAGGAGGGACTTCCTGTGAAGGTATATTATCCCTGGTTAACATTATCACATTTTTGGCTTCAAATGAGAAGTGATCCGAAACGGTCTTAAGGTGACTTGGGCTGGTTTCTTCAGTTTGAAAAACATGATTTAGGACACTGATGCAGGATTGGCAGGTCAATTTTGAATGATTTTGGTAGTGTACCCTACATCAATTTGGGAGTAGAAGACTCCACAAATCGATATCTTCCCCTAAGACCAGCTGATCCTGTTGTAGCTTCCTGATCAATACTTGTTGGTTTACACTAATAATGGGATTAGAGAATTATTGTATTAAAAAATCATTAGAATCAAGAACCAAAAGAGTCAGAATTTTCTCTCTTTTATAAACCCCTATCTCAGTTTCAAAATAAGCTACCTCATTGGGAGAGTCATACTCATTGATGATATGTTTGAGACAAGGTTCACTCTCAATCCTAATCTGCATAGGCATTCCCCTCCATGGTAGCCACATATGTGAAAAATTGAGGGAGAGATATCCCCCTATACTCTTCATTAGATCTCTACTCAAAAGGATATCGTAAGTCTCAGGAATGTCTGCTACCTGAATATCCATATTGGTTTGAATCCTAGGGTCAGACCCTACTTGTAAATGTATATTTTTCAATTCTCCAACTACGTTAACCTATGTTTTATCAAGTTGGATGACTTTCTTGTTTGTTTGGATAGGATTCAATCCTAATTTCTTACATACATAAAATGGCATAACATTTCCAGAAGCCCCTAGATTTAGCAAATAATTGTGCAAATTCTCAAACTTAAAAGAAATGGTGGGGTCCCTACCTTGTTTCTAAACAAAGTTACGTTCATGTCTGCGGCAGGTGCCACCTTAGTTTTTCCTTTTGATTTATCAGCTTTTTCCAAAGCTTTCAACACTATATCTCGTTGGGAAGGGCACCATTTTAGGATGTCAAAGTATGATAAAGAGTTTTTTTGTTTCTGCATCTCAGAAACAATATCAAATTTTGTGTTATAACTTGCATTATATTTGAAAACACCAGATGAATTACCTTTGCTAGGGAAGTCAGGCGGACCCTTCGGTGGAGGAGGGTTGTTATCAACACTCTGATTCAGAGGCACCATGTGGTTAGATGGTGCTGATGTAGTGAACAGACCCTTATTCTGGTTTCTTAGGAAGTGTCCTCCCTTTGTCTAAAAGGCTTGGGCATCATACACATCTTCCTCTGGTTCATTCTCATCTTGCATTGGGAAAGGTGGTTTTTCTTCAAAGAGGTCATAAGCCATTGTTGTATCCATTGAGCCACCTCCTTTATTTGAATTCCCTTGGAACATTTGGGCATCTACCTATGCCATCTTCACAACCTTCTCCATTTTAGGACAATTCACCTCATAATGAGTTGCAGTATCATGCAGCCTACACCAATTAGTCATAAAAGTGAGGCCAGCCACATTTGCAGTATGTGGCCTGTCCTCATTAGCTTGATAATTATGAGAAACCCCGCCATTATTTAGCCCTATGTTCCATTGTCTATTGTTATTAGGCCTCTAGTTATATACTCTATTCTGATTTTGATAGCCTTGGTTAGGGAAGTTTTGGCCTTGATAATTCCTCTAGTTGTGATTGTTGTTGTTATGATAATTACCCTGATTATTATTATTCTGATTAGGGTAATTACCTTGATTAGCATAATTACCTTGGTTTTGAGAGGGGTTTAGTTTAAGTTGAGCCATGTCATTTGTGACTTGAGATAAAGTTTTCTTTAGGGTCTCCACCTCATTTGTGAGTTGAACTATCCTTTCACTCTCAACATTCTTAGCAACAAGTGGCTGATCGACATGATTTGGTATTTCAGCTTGATTATGATGACCATGTGGACTGTGATGAGCCTGTGATTGTTGAGAGAAGTCAGGAGCTCCATTGGCAAAGAATGGAATAGTAGATTGAGTCTACAATTTAGACATAGCTCCATAATGAGGAGACATCCCTGGGACAGTATTGAATAAAGGGGTTGAGTTAGGCATCTGATACCCCATAGAAGGAAAACCTCCTCCCAAGTTCCCTTGTTGAGAGCTAGTTTGTTGTTGTAGCTTGATGGCTAGATGATAAACTTTAGACAGAGAATCAATATCTATCAGCTGATAAGTCCTTTGTAGGAACAAGCCAAGCAAAGGGTCCATAAATCTACAATATGCCTGAATGGCACTATTCTCAACAACTTGATAGGGGTTCTGCAATCTCCTATACATTCATTGAAATCTTGTATTAAACAAGGGCAGTGATTCACATGGCTCCTTCCTAATGGTAGAAAATTGATGGAACAAAATGGCTGGATCCACATAAACTCTAATTGATTGATGAAAGCATTTTCCAGATCTGTCCAACTCAGAATAGAACCTTGTGGAAGATTTAGGTACTAGTTGTATGCCATATCCCCTAAGGAATAAGGGAACAACCTACAAACCACATCATGGTGAGCTATCTGGGCTCTAGTACAAGAACCCTTAAAACCTTGTATGTGCTCCTCAACACTTCTTGATTCACCATGAATGTATTTGGGATAGAATCTCTTAGGATTCTTAGGAATATCATGAAAGCCTCCAGGAATAGTCCCCAATGGAGAGGGTCTATTGATAAAAAATTCCATTGGTGGCAGTGGTGGAGGTTGAGCCAGCTGTTGGATGGGTTGAACTGGTTGTAATGACAATTGAGGTGGATTTGGTGGTGGATTCACAGGTATTAACTGGGGTATTGGTGGAAAGCCTGGTGGAGTGAGTGGAACTAACAAGGGTGGTAGAATGGTTTCCCCAGTCCTGTGAATCTTGTGCCTCGTTGGGGTCTTGAGTTCTATCAAAGGTGGTGGGTTTTCAATTGATCGAATAACTCTATGGGACCTCTCTGGTGAGAAAAACCCAATGTTATCTAGTTTACTCTTCTGGCCCTCCTAGTGCCAGTTTCCTGTTGATGTGCCAAATTGACCCACAACATGCAGGTAACATAAAAGTGAAAGTATCTCACCTCTCCTAAAAGAGACAATCAGTAATCAAACTAATCTCCTCCCAAGGTCTTTAATGTTGGTTCACAACATTGTTGTTTCACGAAGTGGTCAATATAGCTGTAATGTTCAAGGGGCCTGCTGGATTTGAGCTTCTAGATTGTTACAAGATTGAACATATATTTAAACCTACTTTAACTAGTGGTTTTAAAGAAATAGAAAAAGATAGATAAAGGTTTTCAAACTGAAAAGAATGTTGATTCATTCAACTAATCAGACTTGTTGCCTTCCAAGGAATTCCTAAACTAGAACTGCAGAGTAAAATTAACTTGTAATTGATACAAAGTTTCATTCATACACAGTGCAAACTTTAACCATGGATTGAAAATCATCATTCAAAAAAAACATAAGATAAATTCTCGTTCCTTGAAATCTTTTCAAATCGAATGATTAACCAAAAATGAATACCATTCTAGAGCATAATATAAAGTAGGTTTAAATCTAGCTACTCCTACTGTTAATGAAACAGATAAGCAACATTTACAAATCTGGCAAGATCACCAGTGTACAGAAACCCTTGTTCTTTAAACTATCTCCATCTATGCTAAGAAAATAAAGAAGATACATCACCTCCTCTTCCTGTTGAACTGTAGGAAGGGAAAACATCTAAAAACCCTAACTTGCCTTTTCTATATCCTATTCTCTACCTTTCAAATCTCCCAGCTTGCTAACTGATCCACTGGCTTTCTTTCTAACTCTTTTCTTACCTATCTAACTCCTCTAAAACTTCCTAACTTCTAACTCTTACCAAAAAAGAAGATCTTTTACAAAGAGGCGAAGGCGCCATATTTATAAAACACGTCAAAAATGTGTCGGCCTAGTTTAGGGTTTACAAAGTAAGTCAGTTACAGAACACATTGGCCCTAGAAGAGTTTGAAACAAATTCAACATGCATTAAATGCAAGGGCACCGACCAGAGGCAAGAAATGTACCAAAATGTGTGAAGAAGAGGCAAAAAAAATGGTGAGGAAGCATGACTTTTAACTTAGCTTTGCATTAACTACTTCCTCCACGTTGCCAATACCTCACTCCATTATGGCCTTCGTCATCAAGAACGTCCTCTGCAAACCATTCGAAAGTGGCATAGGTGAAACCCTAGTTCACCATTCAATGGTATTAATGTTATTCTTCAGATCTGCCCCATCGCATTGTACCAATCTCTCTCTTAGCCATTCCACCCGATGCCTTGTTGGACTCAACTTGCATTCATCAACACCAAACAAACAGGAAAATCCTGAACCAGGGTGAAAACCCGAACTTAGCCAAAAACTTAAGATTTTCAATACTCAACTTGGAAAAAAAAACACTTAGGAAAGCAAGATAAACATATTAAGCACATGCCAAGGCAAAGCAAAACCTCAAAAATCGAAGGGGGCAAAACAAAAAGAGCGAAAACAAAAGAGGGTCCCATTTTAATTAAATTTAAAATGGGGTGGTTATGCAAGGCATAACACTTTCCACTTGTCCTCACCTTTTGTTGGTGGTAATGGCCTGAGACACCTTGTAACAGCTTCAAAAGCTTCTTTTGCCTCCTTAAATTCAGTCTTTTCACCTCATTTGTAGCTCTTCCTCCATCTCTAGTTCCATTCTTCAAACTTCTAGCTTTGCTCCTAACTTCTCCTCTTCTTCTACCATCTTACTCTTGCTTGCACAATCCATTGCTTGCTACAACATTCTCCAAAGATTTCACAACTCCTTTTGTAACACTCTTGGCTCTTACAGCTCCATCTCCCCTATCTCATGCTTGTGAGCATGTTGGGGTTCCATAGCTCTCTTCTATTGAATTTTTATTTTGTGTTGCAGGTTCTCCTCCTTGAGCAGGGATTGCTTTTATCACCTCTTTTGTGATATGGGTTCTCCTCGACTAGAGATTTCTTTTATCACTCATACTTGGTGGTGAGGGTTCTACTCCTAAGCGGGTTTTGATTTCACCACACACATTTTTTTTTTTAGTTACACTCTCTCTATCTATCTGCTATTCGTGGAGGTGGGAACACCAAAGCAGGGGTTTGACTGAGGAAAACCCCTATACAACCCCAACACTTTCTCTAGATCTTACAGACACAGGTATTTAAGATATCTACTAATTGGAGGCTTCATTACTTGGATTACTGTAAGCATCTTCTTTTCTTTCTTCTCCTTATCTCTAACATTTCTATTTCACTTTATTTTAGTTCTATTGCATTCTACTACTTTATCGCATTCTATAAATTCTTAGCAATTAGATAGCTAGTAGTCATTTAGGCATTTTCTATGAGAAACTCATTCTATGGTCTGTACGAGATGCCAATGTACCTCTGGAATGCCAACATGCCACATTGTTGTCCATATCCAATGCTGACGTCCTTTTGCCAAGTGCTTGTCCATTTATCCAAAAAATATTTGTGACCTACTCTTTCAAATTCTAAAACTCTCACCATTGATTCCTAAGGTAGTTTAGGGTAGTTCACCCCATGAGGATCTCTAAATGAAGAGAACTTGTGAGTAGCGAATCCCCCTTCTCTACATTTTGGTGAACCTGACATGAAGAGTGTATCTTTCAAAAAACTAGGAATTTATTTACCCCTACTTGGTGGGGTCATAAATTTTGACTTGGTGCTCGAAATCTAGAACCGTTTGCACTGTTGGAAAGGTCTCCTAGAGAACTAGTTCAGTCCCTAAAATACTAGTGCCTTCGATAGTTTAATTTTAGGGACTGACGCAAGTTTCAACCTCAAATTTTTCTCTGAAGACCTCTGAAAAATGCAAATTACTGGAACATAGAAAATACCAAAAAAATTGTAATGAATTTAATATATTCTTTTATTAGTTCAGTATCTAATTTTGTTCAAAATTTTAATGATATTCCATTTGATGCATGTGATAGTGACTTGGCTTTACCCATGTCACTTGGTTCCTTTGATCCTTCTCATGAAGTGCTCTTATTTTAGAGGATATTTTGTTGCAAGAAGATGAAATCATTGATACCTTTCTTAATGTTATTTTACCTTCTATTCATTCCAATGCACTCTCTTTTGGAGATGATGCATTCATGAATGATGTATCTCTTATACTTTCCAATGCACCCTCTTTTAGAGACATTGCATTCTTGAATGATAAATTTATTATCTACTTTCCTCTAGAGATGATGCATTAGCAAATGATAAATGTCCTTCCACATTTGATCCTATTTGATCGACGTTGAGGATATGTCTTCAAATAATCATTTTACTAGTTGTGATGATTTTGTAAATATAATTTGTGTCTCTGCTGCCCCTCAAAGGCCTAAGAGACCGTGCATTTTTGTGACTCCAGCTAGTCCTTCTCCTCAAAGGATTTTTTCTATTGATGGCCTTCCATTGGATAAAGATTCTCTTGATCTTTCTATGGATCCCTCTTATAGAGCGATAACCCATACTTATGAGAATAGAATGAATAAACAACCAAGACTTCCTCAAGCACCTAAACCTACAACTAAAGCACTTGGTGATTATGATCTTGTCGAGCAACTTCAAGATACTCTGGCCAAGATCTCATTGTGGGACTTGCTTTAGTCTGCTCTTATTTATCAAGGTATGCTTTAGGAAGCCTTGCAGAAGATCCTCTTGCCTTCTTCTACTAGGCCAACAGATGTTGATGCATTAATGGCATATATTCGTGCAAATTCTTTGAATATTATATTCTATCCATAGGTACTCCCACCTCTAGAAGTACAAAAGCAAGTAGACCCTTTAATGATCATAGTTAACATTAATAAAATTGGTATTAAACATACTCTTGTTGATGCTAGTTCAATGCTCAACGTATGTAGCATCGATCTATTGCCTAAGATTAATATTGACTCATCTTCTCTTAATACTTCTTCTATAGTTATTCGTGGGTTCAATAATGTCGGCCGACAAACCCCGGGCACGATAGTCTTTCCTTTTAGGTTGGGACCTATTACCATACCTACCCTTGTATATGTTGTGTCTAAAAAGTTACCTTGTAACGTTCTTCTTGGTAGACTGTGGATTCATGCTATGGGTGCAGTCCCGTCTACCTTGCATAAATCTATTAAGTTCATTTGCAATAATGAAGTAGTCATAGTCAAGGTTGACCTTAAGGCTATGAACTTATGTGAGATGGCAACTGTCAGTCAGGCTTCGGTTGTGTCTACTCGTATTCCTTTAGTTTCTTCCACTGTTTCAATGTTTACTCTAGCAGTACCTTCTACAAAGGATACTCTTGAGATAGATGTCCCTAAGGAAGATCTTCCTGAAGAAAGAAATATTAAGTCTACTCTTTCTTCTTCTCAAAACAATGCATACCTTGGTGATTATTGGGGTTCTCTATACTTTATAGAATCCTTGGTTGGAGAACATAAATTTAACTCAATCCACTCAGACCTTCCAATAATATCATCCAAACCCGCTATCGAAGATGGTCATTCTTCAATATCGTGGGATAAGGTGAATGTAAATTGTAATGTTCTTAGTGTTGATCCTCCTTTTGAGGAAGATGATTACATTTCTGCTAAAGATGATAATGTTGATAGTCCTAATGATGGTGATCCCATAGAGGAGTATGATTCCCTTTATCAAAATAATACTCTCCATGTAGATCCTCCATCGTCTGCTACCTTCGTATCTTCTTCTTGTGAGTAGTCAAACTTTTTTACACAAGAGAAAGGGTTTCTTTTTGCTTGTCATTCTTTATCTGAGCAAGAGTGTATTTTTTTCACAGCTTCTAAAAGCCTACTTAATTACTCTTCCTTCTCCTACATGAAAAAGGTCTCATGAACATAATAAAGAAAAACATTCTTTCTGTGCATACCATCGAGTGCCTGGCCATTCCACTAGTGAATATAAGGCCTTGAAGGATAAGATACAACAACTTTGTGATTTTGGTTGCATCAAACTCCCATTTGATTGATGCACCTACCTTTTCTTGACATTACAAGTGATATTGAGGTCTACCTCTATCCTATATGTTCTAAATATCTTGCATGGTTCTCCTCCCTTGTATGTTGGGGGCAATGATAACTTGCTTTGGAGATGTGTGTCCTTCTAAGGACCCCCTCTCTTCTTAGTCTTTCAAATGAAGTGTCCCTTGAGTGGACCCATTTTTCTTTTGAAGGGTTCCTGAGGGAGCCCCCTTTGAAAGTCTTTATCTCAAATGAATTATTTGCATCTAGCTTGGGGGAAGCTTGACTAGACCTTTCCTTTCAAACCACGTGTCCCTTGAGTGGACCCCCCTTTCCTTTTGAAGGTTTCCTAAGAAATCCCTTTGAAAGCTTTCCAATCTATTGACGATCTGCATGTCTTCCCGCTTACTTTCCTACGTGGCCACTTTCGCGTTGCAGGTGCACTTGTGAGGCCGCTTTTTGACTCTGCGGAGTCCCCTTCCTTTGGTTTCCTCCATGCGATATATCTTGGGGGATACCTCCCTACAAGTCTTTGGGCCTATAGGGAACTTCTTCTGAGCTTCCTCCATGTGAGAGATCTTGGGGTGGCTTCCCTGCAAGTCTATGTGTCTATAGGGTACTTTCTTTGGGTTTTCTCCATGTGAGAGATCTTGGGGGATACCTCACTACAGGTCTATAGGTTTGTAGGGCACTTTCTTGGGTTTCCTTCATGTGAGATATTTTGAAGGAAACCTTCCCTATAGGTTTGTGGGTCTGTAGGGCGCTTTCCTAGCCTCCTCCATGTGAGAGATCTTGGGGGCTTCCTCCTTGCAGGTCTATAGGTCTATAGGGCACTTTCCTCGGGTATCCTTCATGCAAGATATCTTGAAGGAAACCTTTGTTGTAGGTCTTTGAGCCTATAGGGAACTTTCCTAGCTTCCTCCATGTGAGATATCTCAGGGGACACTTCCTTGTAGGTTTGTGGGCCTGTAAGACACTTTTCTAGGTTTCCTCCATGTGAGAGATCTTGGAGGATGCCTTCCTTGTAGGTCTGTAGGTTTGTAGGGTGCTTTCTTTGGGTTTCCTTCATGTGAGAGATCTTGAAGAACACCTTCCTTGTAGGTCTGCAGGTTTGTAGGGTGCTTTCCTAGCTTTGTCCATGTGAGAGATCTTGGGGATGCTTCCTTGTAGATATGCGGGCTTGTAAGACACTTTTTCGAGTATCCTTCATGTGAGAGATCTTGGAGGACACTTTCCTTGCAAGTCTGCAGACCTGTGAGGCACTTACATTCTTAAATTCTCTCTTCTCTTCTCTTTTGTATATACCAAATCAAAGATCTGCATCTTCTTCATCTTGTGTATATACCCTTCCTTTCTTCATTTTAGAATTCTTCCATGTGTTATTTCTTAATTTTGGGGTGACACATAGTACTGAGACAACCTTCTACATTGAGGTCACTTTTACTTTGCTGACTCAAATCCTTTAGCTTTTTACATTCTAACATTGTTTTATGGTGTAGGATTTTCTTGTCTAATGCATTCGTTTTGCAGGTCTTCAGCTTGGGGGCATGCTTCCTTGGTTCAAGGAGTTATTTGCTTCCTCTATAGTATCCTTTTTGGCATATGATGTTATTTGTGTTTCATATATTTCCTTTAGCATGCATATTACTGTAGATTCGTATGCCTGCTAAAGTGGGGGAAAAATGTATTGTAGTAAAATTGCACCCCTTGCAATTTCACATACATTGTTGCATCCACTTTAGTGTATGCTCCCTTAGCATCTTGACTAGGCTCATTTTAGCCCCTGCATCAGCCTTCTTCCCCTCTCTGGATGCTCCAACACCCCTTTTTAGTAGCTACCCTTGTGTGTAAGCTTTGCTTCAAACCTTGTGCTTTTCCTGTTTACACTATTTTGCAGTGTGATGTGTCCAGACACTAGCACACTGCGTAGATGTTCACACGCCACACTAGTGTCTTGTGACATTTTCAATGCTCAAACAACTATCTATGAGCATGCTTTCCACTTTTCCTCAAATTTTTTCGATGGTAACGGCCCGAGACACCTTGTAACAGCTGAAGAAGCTTCTTTTCCCTCCTTAAAAGTAGTCTTTTCACCTCATTTGTAGCTCTTCCTCCATCTCTAGCTCCATTCTTCCAACTTCTAGCTTTTCTCCTAACTTCTCTTCTTCTATCATCTTACACTTGCTTGCACAGCTCCATTGCTTGCTATAACAACATTTTCCAAAGCTTTCACAACTCCTTTTGCAACACTCTTCTCTTGTAGCTCCATCTCCCCTATCTCATGCATGTGAGCATCTTGGGGTTCCATATATCCATTTTATTACATTTTTTATTTTGTAATACAGGTTGTCCTCCTTGAGTGAGGATTTATTTTATCACCTCTTTTGTGATACGAGTTCTCCTCCTTGAGCGGGGATTGTTTTTATCACGTATACTTGGTGGTGCAGGTTCTACTCCTGAGCATGTTTTGATTTCACTAGGTGCCTTTTCCGTTTCAGTTACACTCTCTCTATCTATCTAGTTGTCTGTGGAGGTGGGAACACCAAAACAGGGGTTTGATTGAGGCAAACCCCTATACAACCCCAACACTTTCTCCAAATCTTACAGATGTAGGTATTGAAGATATCTACTAGTTGGAGGCTTCATTACTTGGATTATTGTGATCATCTTCTTTGCTTTCTTCTCCTAAGCTAACATTTCTATTTCAATTTATTTCAGTTCTATTGCATTCTACTGCTTTATTGCATTCTGTAAGTTCTTAGCAATCAGATAGCTAGCAGTCATTTAGGAATTTTTTGTGAGAAACGCATTCTCTGGTCCATACGAGATGCCAGTGTACCATGTTGTTTTCCATATCTCGTGTTGATGTCCTTTGGCTGAGTGCTTGTTCGTTTATCTAGAAAATCTTTGTGACGTCTTTCATATTTTGAAACTCTCGCCATTGATTCCTGAGGTAGTTTAGGGCAGCTCGCCCTGTGAGGCTCTTTGAATGAAGAGAACTTGTGAGTAGCAAATCCCCCTTCTCTACATAAGGTACTTTTGATAAGTAGATATAAATGCTTATATATAATTATAGCTTATGATAAAATAAATTATAACGCTAAGATGAAGATTAATAAATAATAATGATGAGATAAATAAAATATTATAAAAGTGAATTATAAAGTTAATTATTAAATATAAATGAAGTTGGAGTATGTCTTGTTAAATATATTTAATAAAATATAATTATAGTGGGATGCTATAATAATAATAAAAATGATATGATAAATCAAAGGGATTTTAATTAATTAAAAAAATATTATTGTGTGAAGGAGAAAACTAATTTAATAAATCAAAATTTAAATGTTAATCATGGAAAATTGCTTGGTTTTCCCAGAAAATGAATAGTCTCCTCTTTCTGTAAATATTGTTCTTTTGGGAGATTTTTCTTGGGGGGTTTTTGTGAAAAGAGTAACCAATCTGCAAAGATTTCAAATACTATGATTTTGTGGGAATTGGGAATCTTGGAAAATTGATTGGGGAATTGGTTTTTGGGGAAAAAATGTTTGGGGATTTTCAGGAAACTGGATTCGCAAGTGTACGCTAAAGCTCGACATTGAATCTCCAGCCCAACCAAGTGATTGGATCTAGGTTTTAAATTCTTGGTTAGTCTATTTCTGAATTCTATCTCTATTTTTGAAAATGAATGTTTGAATGATTAAGTTGTTTGAAAAAAAAAAATTTCTTTGTTTATTTATTTTTGAATGGAAACAATTATTAAATTCCTTCTCTGAAGATATTCAAAGCCCTGTTTCTGTAAAACGTTTCGTGCATATTTTGCAACCATGAAACCTCATTTCTTGGGTATTCTATTTATTTCATTACTCTCTCTATGCTTCCTCAATTTGTTTGCATATTAAATTGGGCAATGCAATTGCAACATTGTCAAAATCTTCTACTCTTTATTTTGGAATAATTTTCTGTTTACTTCACCAATTGCTCTTTGGCACTTTTGAATACAATCCGTAGCTATCACATTTTGTTGCATGCCATCTATTTAATCCTGACAATTGCATTATTTTTGTGAGCTTTTTATACCTTTTCCATATTCAATTCAACGCACTTGGCTACCATTATTTCCTTATGGCAATTTTATTCCATGTGCTATGAATTCCTCTCAATGGCTACAGTCTATGCCTTGCATTTAATGCTTCTTGGCATTTTCCTCTCTAAGGTTCATATTCGATATTGAATATATCTCAATCTCATTTTAATGAATTCAATTTACATGCAATATATTTGGTAATCGATAGTTTTAGGTTGGCCATTTGATTATGTATTATATGCATCTTTATACATCATGGCTTAATAAATTGTATTATAGCTTGGTTGAATTTGATATTTTTTACTATTTTTATACATTTGATATAGATCTTTCAAATTTATTTTGATAGCCCTTATGCATGATATTCAGTGTATACTCTTCTTGTTTGGTGGTCGATGGTCATACCTTATAATTGGTATTTAATTCTTGAAAGGTGAATTTATACTTCATTCTGCAATTTATATACATATTGGCATTCGATACTAAGTGTATCGATCTTATATTGAATGACGTTACCCAGAAGTCTTGTTGAATGACGTTTCATATTCCCTTGATTTCAGCTTTACTTCAATATTGAATCTCAACGACTATTGATCGATGATGCACTTGCCTTTGTTTTTCTGAATGTGACCAATTTTCCTAGTAATAAACCGAACCTCTACCATGCTTGTGATCATTACTTAATTATTTATACGTGCTAATTTTTCACATTCGTTGAATATGGAAAATTTTATTGTTTCATTTATTTTGATGCTTCTCTGTTATACAATGGATATGGATTATGTTTAGTGTTTGATGAAAGTTCATTTGATGCTTTGTAGAAAAAAAAGTTATTTTTGGTAGTCACTGAATATATTTTGGTATTTGATGGAAACATATTGTTTGGCATTCGGTACACTATGTTTGATGGAAATTCTTTAAGTAGAGTTCTATGGATATACATTTTGGTTAGAATTTGGTGATTATGTTTGCAAATGTCTCTTATGTTCGGCATTTGACTGTTTATATATGTATATAAATATATGTAGGTATATATATGTGTGTATATATTTATATATATGTATGAATATAAATATGTTTGCCATGTTTCAGTGAATATATTATAATGAAAACTACCTTATGTTTGTAATATATATATGGTTTTAGTAAAAGAACAATTTTTCCTATGAGATTAAATAATTATGTTAGATAAATGAATTTGGAAATTAATAGTTAAATTGTAAATTTACCATGTAATTAGTTATTGAGTACAATTGTTATTGTGGTAAATGGCTTATTAAGTGAATTAGTGGCTAAGTTAATGAGTATCATGAGATGTGGAAATAATTTCTTTCACATACGTATTGTTTGTTTGATCATTTGTATTGAATATTGTGCTTTATTTTTGATATTGGGGTGATTTTGGTTATTGTTTAAAAGTGGGAGTCATTTGTGCAATGTGGTTAAGTGGGCTTCCAGAGGCTTGGGAGGGAGTATTTTTGTATGTATGGTTTTTTTTATGGTTTCAATTTGGATGTGATATGTAAATGTTGTGTGTTGTGTGCAAGAAGCTCAATGCCTTGCACAATGAATTGATTCTTGTAATTATGATATGTGTGCAAGAAGGTCAATGCCTTGCACTGTGTATAGATTTGTGTGATTATGATATGTGTGCAAGATTAGCAATGCCTTGCATTGTATATGGATTTATGTGGATTATATGCAAGATGGTAAATGCCTTGCTTAATGTGTGGGGGTTTAATAATTGCAAGTAGGGGGAGTGGCTCCCAATGGGGGTCGGAACCCAAAGTGGTGTCCAGGAAAATTCATTGGAGAGTTTCTTAATCCAGTGATAACCTTAATAATAAATTAGGGGGATGGGTAGTTCTCGCATTAATCAAGATAATGTTGTGCCTCCCTCATGGCTCAAGTGCTCGTTTAGGCTTGAGATGAGATGGGTAGGCCTAGAATGGCAAGACCAACTGACTTGTCCTCATGAAAGGTAAGTTGGTTTCGCATGAGTTTGTATGGGGGTCAAGGATTGGGAGAGGCTGCCAGGACAACCTAGGATGGGGATCGAGGCCTAGGAAGATCTGCCCAGGACAACCCATAGTAAGCTATGTGATGACACTCCTCCCTCTTGTAGTCTTTCATTCCCCAGTTGTGTTTTCTCCTGCTGTTGTGTGTGTGTGCTTCTGGAAGTGTTGTAAGTGTTGCATGTGAGAAGTGTTGTTTTGGAGTCATGTATGACCCTTGTTTATGTTAGCTTGTTGTCTTCTTGACTATCTATATGATGTGGGTCCTTGTGTTATCTCCTAGCATGGGGTGTGGACCTTAGGATTCCACATGGTTAGAAGGTTGGCTCTTTTCTTCCATTGGGTGTTCTTGTTGCATGTTCGTGTGCGTGGAGATTTTTTCTTAATGTTGTGGACTCTAGTTCCTATTCCTATTGAGAAGACAACCTTTGTGTATAAGTATTTTCAGTTGTATCTTATGTTGTGATTTGATGTATTCTTCCCTCATATACTTAGGGAAGCATTGATGTAACATTTGTAATGATGTAATCAATAGTGATGTACTCTCTTGTAATGGATATTGCAATGTGATGTATCTTGCATATGTTAGTTGGCTAGAAATGGTTTTATTCAATGTTGATTATTATGTGACATGTTATGGAAGTAATTAATGTAGAAGCATTTAATATTATGATCTTAAATGAATCTTGCATGTTAGGAAACTCATGTTGTTTGATAAGATAATGAAATGATTCTAGTTATTTTGATTATTTAGTTTGTAAGTAGCATAGTTAAGGAACCTTAGAGGACTTGGTTTAGAATATTATGTTATGCAAACTAATGTTATTTCATAAAAAAAAAAATTGTTCCATTATTGTGACATAGTTAGTGTTGTCCTCTGGGGTTCCTTGGCGGGGTGTTACATGATATCCTTAATCCACCTCCTCAAAAACCTCCACCTCCACCACCTACAAGATTTTATGAGGCTCACTTGCGAGCACAAATAAATGAAAATATTGCATCCATTCATAATCAAATCAATGCTATTCAAAATGAAGCATTGATTCCACTACATGTGAGGTGTTTTGCATCTATGATGCAAACTGTTGTTGAAGCCATTAGGTCCATTGATGTGGACTTAGATAGGCATCGACATTGGCGAAAGGATATGAGACAATTTTATTTAGATGGTCTCTCCTATAATCAAATTTTGGACCTAAAAATAACAAAATCCCATCTTGCACCTTTTTTGTCGACCATGTCACTCACCTACCCATTCTTGCAAATAAACCTAGAATATCGATGAGGTGGTGCATACATCCATAAATGATTGCACATTTTTTAGGAGTGATGGTGGATGGTATTTGACCACCCACCACATGCTAATTTGGAGGTCCCTTTATAATTTTTGAGGAAATTATATGTAGAGTTTGTTTTGGAGCACAAGCCCAATTATTTTGATTTAAAATCATTTCAGGGTGTTGGTGATGGCATGGCACAATAGAGGCTAGGGGTACAGGTTTATCCTTGATGATCTGTGCATGCCAAACCTCTTGTAGATCCTCCTACTCATGTCATTCTTGCACCTATGCATCATCATGCAGTGTTATTTGCATTAAGATATTTGAGTACGCTCACAAGAAACCTTGATGATCTTACTTCTGTGATGACGGCTAGGGAGCCTGGAGACTGTGACCACAAAGGAGCATTTGATGGAGCTTGTCCTAGTACCACTCCACAAGTGTCAACACCCCACATATGTACCCATTTCCATCATGTATGCTATGGACTTGATTAGGCTACACCTAGTTTGGGTGGACATGGAAATTCTGGTGGAGAATCTAGTCGTATTAGTTCATACGTAGATTTTCTTATTGCAGAGCATCACCCTATAAACAGTTCAACATAGGTATAAATATGCATGTACATGTTGAATTTATAAGAATTTTTTAATCACACATATTTTTAATGAACATATATATCAAAAAAATTGTAATGTTTTAACAATCAAATTGTTTGGTGTAGATGGCACTAACCATAGGGGCATCATCTGTTCCTCGAGTTTATATATTGACATTATTGCAAGTCAGTAACCCTTATGGGGTATTTTGATTTCAATTTTTTAAATAATATGAAATAATTTATTAACTTGAATTTTTAATTTGTAATTCAATCATGAACACATGTTTTAAATATTTATGTTGGTTCAAGGAAGTCAATCAACTTGCACATCAGTTCCACTTGAGGGGTTGTCACTAAGTTCTCCTCCATTGTCGGGCATCTCACATGAGGTGCAAGTACATGTATATTGTAAAATATTTAAAGTTAATATACTTACAATTTTTTATTTTGAACTCACTATATATCAAATGTGCATGTACAAGTAAATATTATAAGCATTATTGTAACAACCCCGGTGTTCTACTTAGTAAAATTTAAAAGTTTTCACCTCAAGTGAATGATCCATGATGCCATAACATAGCAATAAAAAAATTTCTTTTCCATAATGTAAATTACATGCACATGTGAAATAAACACTATTCCAAACTTCCATTACATTTCATTGTAATTTCACAAATCTTTCCATAACATAGATTTCATATTGAATAAACTCAAGTTTATCATTCATAATTACATCCTTCCATATAAATGGGTACATGATACATACATGTGTAGCTCTCCTGAGCTTTATTGGAAATAGATATACAACTAGTCTTGATGTCATCACATTGGTGCATACATTATAAATGTCCTCGCTCCCTAGTGCATACACTCTAGTTGTCCCCAATATTGGCACAAAAATCCTCAAACCTCAACTACCAACTGATGAGGAGAAGAATCACTCAAGCACTTTTTGTCCAACTACAGACTCAAATGTTGTCCCCCACATATCTACCATATATGGCAAGATGGCTCTACCCTTCAACGAATATATTGGTTGGTGAAACTCCATAACAATAGTCTATCTGAGCTTAGTGTTGTGTCCTACATAACTAGAACTTGTAGACACTACAATCTTGAACTAGCATGTATAAAAGGAACACAGTGAACTGTCAGTGCAACCAGTGGAAAATTACACTACTTTGGCCAAAGTGTTCTCGCCTAGTACTTCAAGTGATAGTCATCCTATTCACATACACTACCATAGCTTGGTTTGGATTATAACCATTCATATACTATTCTTAGGTAATTTCCTTCCATAGCTAATCATTAACCTTGGAAACAACTTATTCCCTTTCTAAATCACAAAGATACATCTCTCAAGTATTCACATATACAATATTTTCCCTTCATTGGACAATATATTCCCAGGATTAACCTATTCCCTTCATTGGACAATCTAATCCCAGGAATAACCTATGCCCTTCAATGGACAGACTAATCCTAGGAATAACCTTAAATTCTAAAATGTAACTACATAAGCCTCTTCTGATCATAGAATAAATACTCATAAATAACTAACTCTATTCAGGAATATATCATAAAAAAAGTGATTCTCATCAAGAGTATAATCTCATTAATAAATGACCTCAATCAAAGAGAAATCATATCAATAAATGTTTCTATTCGAGAGTGTAATATCCTTAGTAAAAAGGGTTATTCAAAGAGTAGAATCTTGTCAACAATATGACACTTCACATTAAGAGTATAAAACAACCAAACAAACAACTCAAAATCAATAGGTAATCCCACCTATGGCTCCAATCAAGTAGCAATTCATAGACTCAAGTGATCAACTTAATCACATAAATGAGTCTTAACTTTGGTATATCCTAATCCTAGGATAAAGTTAAAAATCATCATTCTGATCATGTAGGTTAATCTAAACCTATGTGTTCCAAACTAAGATCAAATAAACAACCCAACCAAGTAGGTAATTATTAACCTAGGGTTTCAATCATTAATCAAATATACTTCTCGATCCAAATAGGTTACTCTCAACCCAGGGTTTCATTTGAAAGTAAAGTAATGATCAAGTATGGACTAGCAATATGACGTCTCGTCCTATCATATCTTTCATACTATCATTGTTGATGTATTGCTAAACCTTATCATTCCTAAGTCTTCCTATCATTATAATATAATGGTGTCAAGTCACTTCATTACATTGATACATGTTTCACATTATGCATGTAGTGTAAACTATTTATGTATAGAAACATCATCTAAATTCCCATATAGGGTATATAAGAGTATTAAATCACTTCTTTAAGCTATTCATGCTTTCATAAAATCTAGTATGTAATACTATTGATGACACCCACTCCTTAATATGGAGTATGTAAAAAAACCCACAAGGAAATCATAACAACCAAATTCTTTTCCTTTCCAATAAGCAAATGGATCATTACTCTATTTCAAGATATTAAATGTAAATCCAAACAAAACATATAATACATTCAATCTTTCACTAATTAGATAAACATAAAGAGAATAGAATATCATGCGTATTAATTGTTTAAAATGAATTGACTCATTGGTTCTTTAGCTTGGCCCCCTCTTAAAATCAGCTTAGCAACAAATCCCCTTGAATTCCTCTCACTAATGTTTCCTCACAAAGTACCTCTCAGCAAAATATGAACCTCGCAAATAAAATGTAGCAGAATGGAGAAGCGTAATAATGCATAGTAGAAGTGTATCCAAATGAGGTAAGAGTGCCTCTATTTATACCCAAAAACTAGCATCTACATGCTAGAAACAAGGCTTGTGAAATGACACTTCTCAACTCAATTCGATCAACTCAACTTGATAATAAAAAGGTGGAAAATTCCTATCTCAATACTCATCCAAACAAGACAACAAGTCAATTCTTTGCTTGCCAACAACATGTTGACTGATTCATATTGCACATGGTCTAATCTAGAAATCAACTTGCAGGCTTAAGAGACTTCTAATGAATCATTGAGTTCATAATATGGCACCAATAATTCACCATATTCCCTATTATTTAGCTTGTTGTTCACAGAAGAATAAGTCAATACTTATTTGGGTGTGCTTTAATTAGCTAACTTGTTCTTTTCCAAAGCATTCAACACATAACATATGAGTCGACTTCCCTTTATAATGTTGCTTTATCATTAACTCTACACGTTGCTTTGTATAGTGCACACCACTTTTAACATGATGCTTATAAACTATGCACAACAGATATAAATATAAACTTACGCATTTCCATCACATTTATCAATGATAATATATGCAGTTTAATTACTTAGCATTGTGCTATTATAGGAAGTGCTATATTCACATTATATCAGGCTTATCATATATTCAATAAATAGACAAATATATATATATATATATATATATATATATATATATATATATATATATATATATATATATATATATATATATATATATAGTCTTTATTAATAGCATTAAATGTTATTTATATACATATGTATATATATGTATATATACGAATATATATTTGTATATATATCTATATATATTTCTTGACAATAAGTTTTTCTAAATAATCCATTTTTTATTCGAATAAATGAGATCAAGTTAATATTTCATATACAATATCGTATGTATATACATATCCATATTCATGAATACGTACATATACATATATTGACATACTCATATGGACATTCCCATTTATCAACACATACACATATATTGACATGTGTATATATATGTATATATGCATATATCTCATATATATACATTCGATTATACAATCAATCACATATATTCATATCCTTGTTGAAATGCATATACATTAAGTGTATACATATATACACATATATATTTGATTCCCTGTGTATGTATACTCGTAAGTATTTCTATTTATATACATATGCACATTCTTATGCTTTCATGCATAGATTAATATGTATATACCCATATACATGTCTACATTTTACATACAAATCAACATAAAGACAACTATACGGAGAGCTTAAAGAGTCAAGGATTCAATAATGACAACTTGATCAAATAGTCAAAAAAATTAAAGACAAGATCATAATCAAAACCATAATCAATAAAGTCAACCAACCAATTTCAATAAGCCAAGACTATGACCAAGGGTTCACTTACCTGATTCATGTACTAACTCGACTCAAATAGACCAAATTGGAATGTGAGTGTGTGTGATAGCCTAGTTAGGTTTCATAAATTGTTACTCGACCAATCACTTCTCTTGAGTGATACTTCCCCTCTCTTTTGAAGGATTCAATAAGTCCCTATAACTAGCTTAGTACAACACCAAGGTAGTTAGATGTTCATAGTAAATCCATTTGCATATAACACATTTGTATCAACAAAGCATTAGCATGTTCATATTTCAATACATAACATTCCACTAATTCAAAACATATTCATTCTTTTGAAATCAATGCCATCTTAAAAAAATTCTACACAATGTGTGCACACTTGAATATATATATATATATAAACCTAATTCAAGTACACATGTGCTTTAAATTTGACCTTGTGGGACTTTGTTATTGCCACTTTTTGCTTTGATGAGGTCACACCACCTCAACTAGGACATGTAGAGTAGCCTCATATGGTAATTTAATTTTTTTATTATATGTAAAGTCAATTACAAATTATACATTATGAATAACTTAAATTAAATTTGAGATTGAATATATATATATGCACTCATATATGTTAAATTATTTTTCTTTTATAGCATGAGACATGTCTTGTAGATGAGTATGTAGAGATAGGTCCTGGAATAGATGATGCAGAACAACCTTTTATGGTCAAATTTAAATATGATAAATGATAAATTAAATTGAATTAAATCATTTTTAATTGTCTTACATCTAATTTCAACTTTCTTTCTCTTGTCCAGGTGCACTAGAGCATGCAGAGCAGCCTCACATAGTAATTTAATTTTATGATAAATTATAAATTAAATTATCGTTAAATCATTTTTAATCGTATTACATCTGATTTCATCTTTCTTTCTCTTGTACAAAGTTATTCAGGTCATATGGATAGTCTATGTGGTGTGAAGAGGTCTCTTGATTATAGAGACGATATGAATTAGACAATTTCATGGGATGTATTTGATTATTTCATCGACTACTTATATATTGTTTCTCATGGACTTAATATATTGTTTCATGGACTTTATTGATTTCAGTATTTTATGGTCTATTATTGTTAAACAGTAATTTACACGTGCATTTATGCATTTTATATGAAATTGATATGGCATATTTTTACTTTACAAAAGATTTATAGTCAAGACATTGATAGGACAATATTGTGAAATTAAATACAAATATGAAATTAAAGTTGAGATTAATAGGACATTTAAATATTTGTACTTTACAAACTTAGTGATTCATAGTCAAGGCATTAACTTATCAAATAAGTTCTAAAATATTTACTCAAGGGGATCAAATACTTCAAAGTACATGTATCATATTTAATTTCAATTGATAAAATTAAGTAACTTAGAATTTAGGATAACTCATCATAACAATCTCAAAAGTTATGCAAAAATAATGTTAATGTTAATATAATTTATGTTGTAATAGGATGTCTTAAGGGGTCCTAATAGGACTTCTGAAGGGGAAAAAAAATTCAAAGTGCATGTATCATGTTGGATCATAATTGATATAATTAAGTGTTAGACTTTACGGTGAATCATCATAACAAATCATATAATTAAGTATTATAATTCAAGATGAATCATCATGACAATCACATTCTATACAATTTAAGTAATGTCAATATTAATTTAATTTATGTCGTAATAGGATGTCTTAAGGGGTCCTAATACGATGCCTTAAGGGGATCAAAGAAGTTCTCAAATTTTGGTGAAGTTGCCCAAGGCAATCAAATTTAACAATAATATGCATGATATTTATTGATTATATAATCAAATTTAAAGTTTCAAAGTAGGAAAACATGCACATTGAATGAACAAAATATATAGAATATTCATTATGATATATAAAAGTGTAGAGTAAATTTGTGTATGTACATGTATATAAATTTATACAAATGTGTAATTGTGTAATTGTGTATGTACATCTATGCAAACTCAAAACAATGTTTAGAAAATGTGGCTATGCCATCTCAAGAAATTCTAAAACTTGTGGGGAATGTAGCAGGTCTTCACGCCACCTGATATCAAAATGATACAACCAATATCAATGAAATCATCAAAACATGTATTTTAATTTATATAAAACTATCTATATACACAACTTGTACTTGTATTTACAAGTATTCCACACATGTGTGTAGGTTGAATTTGCATCGTCTCTTTTTGTTTCTATTGGTGTAATTAAAAGTGTTGTACCTTGTCCTAGGTCATGATTACACCTTAGTTAAGTTTACTTAGGGACCATATAGGAGGTTGTTGGAGAATTTCCACTTTTGGTGAACTTATCATGTTATTACTTTATCACATCCACCTTTCGTGGACACATCATGTGATTACCTCTCCACCTTTTGTGGGCGATCCACCATTTGTGGTGATTATCACATTATCACTTTTCCACTTTAGGTGGAGTGATAGCTTTTCATAGTTGTCTCATGTCATAAGATTACGACACTTGTCATAATATTATGCCCTTCTATGTTCTCACCTTGGCTATATAACCAAGGGGTCTCTTATGTACTTTTTCTCATCATATTCTATTTGCATTATTGGAAGAATACAATTTATTCTTGTCATCTTGTTTCTCTCTCTTGCTTGTGTTTCTATTAGGCCTCTAGATCTTGGGTGGCTACCTTCATATCCAACTCTTACATGGTATCGAGCGATTGGAGTGCCTTTGGATTGTCATTTTGGAGAGATTCTTGGAGGGTTCCATTTTTTCCTTTTATTGTAGGTGCATTTTGGGAGCTTGTTGCATCAAATCTGAGCTCGCCATTGAGTGTCTCGAGATAGTCATATTTTCCTTTTGTTTCATCTTAGTTGGCCATTGGAGGCCAAATCTATGAAGGTTTGAAGATTGAAGGTGGTTGCCGATCCAAGAGCTAGTTACCACTTTAGCATTTTCGTCCAAAAGGACATTGCCATTGCATCCGAAGGGCCAAAACCCCTAAGATTGATAATTGTCCAAATCGAGCAAGTTGTCAGGCAAAAAAAATTTTTGGAGCCATACCTAACAATTATTACATCGAAAGTACAAAATTATTTAAAAAAAAATTAATTCTACAATTTTTTATTTCACCGACATTTAAAAAAAAAAAAAAAAAATTTGTAAACAGGCCGATTTATTTTTATATATTGTAAAGTTTGTTTTAAATAAATAAAAAAAATTTCAAAAAATACAGTCTACAGACTATATTGTACAGTTCACAGAATTGTACTGTACCCATCTGGTACGCGGGTACCCGCATGCCTAGGGTGGTCCCCGCCACCCATCACCACTGGCAGGTGGCCGGAAACTTCAAAAGACCGAAAACCGGTTTTTATAACTGGTGAGACCAAAATACCCGATGGCTAAAGATTCTGATTGAATCTTAAAGATTCTGGCAAGGTGGCGGTTGAGGTATATTCTGGCGCCCAAAAATTATTCCAATAGGGAGAGATGATGATCGTGAAGGGAATATGAATGCCAAATTTAATCTCATAAACTGTTGATGTCAGTACTGCATCGGCAACTTTTTGAAAATTCGTAGATCCCTCTCCATTTGAGTTTTCAGTTTTGTAATTCAACTTATGAGGCTCATATCTTGGTCATTTTGGGGCCTTTTTTCATGCATTTTTTTTTTAATTGGGCTAATTTTTCATGTACTTCATAGTGGTGCAATTATTTTCTAATTTTGGTGCATGGTTTTTCTAGAAAATTTGAATTGTCATAGGTGTATCTGAATTGTCACCATTTTTGCAACTTCCGAAGCTCCATTCAGGCTCATACGAACTCCTTTTCAGGAACCATTTTTTTTGAAAGTGCATAATTTCTTCTGAACTTCACAATTGTGCTATCAGTTTGTAGTGATTGTGATCCTAAATTGTATTTTCAACACTTGGTCATTTTTGTCCTATTTTGGCATTTGTAAATATAAGATCTTAGTTTGGTCTTTTGTATCAGTCATTTGAGCCTACTTAAGGCTATTGTAAAACATTGAAAATTAGAAGCCCACTTTGCTTAGCTTGCAAGTGGCCATTGTACACACACTAATTATAAAGTGCCAAATCATCTTTTTTTGGGGGGGTTCTTTGATTGAGTGAATTTGAGGGGGTATCTTGTGTGATTGTGCCTCTCTCTCTATCTTTTTCTCTTTCATTTTTCTACTATGGGTTCTCCTAAGTTTCCTTTGTTAACTCCACATAACTATGCTTCTTGGAAAATTGATGCTTGTAGTAAGTTAATGGAAAAAGGATTAACTCATTATATTGATGGAACTGTTGTTGCACCATCTAATCCTAAAGCTAATCCTGTTGCTCATATGGATTGGCTCACTAAAAATACTATGGCTCTTGGAAATTTAAGGAAATATGTATCAAAAGATCTCATCTTTCAAATTGAAAAGTGTAAAACAATCAAAGAGGCTTGGGAAAAGTTTGGTCAATTGTATGGCCAAGTTGATGAGATTAGAGGTTATCAGCTTGACAATGATCTCACAATGTTAGATCCCAAGAATTTTGATACAATCCAAGACTGTCACTAAGGAAAATGAGCTAAGAGCACAAATTAAGGATTGTGGCATTGATAAAAAGGATGCACAATTGGTCTACAGTTTGTTGGGAAAGCTTCCATCAGAATATGCAACATTTGTTTCTAGCTTCCAAACCCATCGCTCGACAGTGGGTAGTTCTTTCACTATGCCTTCATTTGATGTATTCACATAAATGTTGATGTTAGAGCAAGCAAAGTTGATAAGTATGGGGATTCTCAAGTCTTCAAAGTCCAAAGCTTTGGTGGCTAATCAAGGGAATCAAGGGACTAAAGGAAAGGGTTGCACCAAGAAGCAGAAGCAATCTAATCCAAAGAAACAACAAGATAAAGCACAATCATCCTCTCCACAACAAGGGAATTCTTCATCACAAGGGAATTCTTCATCTTCTCCCAAGAAGGGAAATTCAAGCAAGAAGGAGAGACCAACTTGTTCATATTGCAAGAAACTTGGTCATGATGAGCATCATTGCCACAGTAAGAAAATTGATGAGTTGACAAACATCATCAAGAAGAACATCAATTTTCCATCTGCCTACAATAAGAAGGATTCATCTCCTTCTGCTTCCTCACAATCAAAAGGAAAAGGGCAATAATTTGTGGCTACTTGAAGTTCTTCATAGCAATGGAAACTTGACTCGAGTGCCACTCATTACATGGGTTCTTCAAGGGAACAATTTTCTTCTTTGGAGATGATAATCAAGTGGAAGTTGAAGGCGAAGGTTCGGTTGCCATGGATAATTGAACATTTGAGAATGTTCTCTATGTTCCTAACTTGAGTGACAATATTCTTTCAATCTACCAAATCACTCACTTTGGACATGGCAAGAAAGTTGAGTTTCTACCAGATTCAGTTGTGGTCAAAGAACTTAAGGATGATGCCTTGGTTGCAGTGGGACAAGCCAATCACAACACATGGCTTTACTCTTTTTCCCACTTTGTGCCTAAGTCTCCTTCTACAACCTTGCTCACTCATTCAAATTTAGAAAGTAAGCTATGGCATGAGCGGTTTGGACATCTCAATTACCGCTATCTTTAGCAGCTCAGTTCCAAGGATATGGTTACAGGACTCCCTCAAATCAGCTTTTCAGAAGGTGTGTGTTTAGGTTGTTCCATGGGTAAGCATCCAGAAGAGAAGTTTGACAAAGGGAAGTCTTGGAGAGCTTTGGAAGTTCTGCAGTTGGTTCACAATGATGTAGCAGGTCCATTTCCAGTACCATCATTTAGTAAGGCCCGCTATGTCCTCACCTTCATTGATGACTACTCTCGCTTCACATGGGTCTATTTTCTTGTTCACAAGAGTGAAGTGTTTGACAGATTTCTATCCTTCAAGGCTCATGTTGAGAAGCAATTAGGGAAGCAAGTCAAGATTCTTCGCACAAACAATGGAAGGGAATATGTGAACAATAGACTTGAGGAATTCTATACTCTTGAGGGGATTGATCTTCAACATTCAGTTGCATACACTCCACAATAGAATGATGTAGATGAAAGAAAGAATAGAACCCTTAAGGAGATGGCTAGCTGCAAGATTCATGCTCGTTCTCTTGGTCCTCAATTTTGGGTAGAAGTTATCAGTTGTGCCACTCACATCCAAAATTGGGTTCCCCATAAAGCTTTGAAGGGTATGACTCCTTTTGAGGCTTGGTGTGGTAGAAAACCAGTTGTGAGACACTTTAGAGTTTTTGGTTGTCCAGCTTGGGCACGCATACCTCCAGAGAAGCTCAAGGCATTGGAACCTCAGAGTAGGCCTTGCATCTTTGTTGGATATCCTGAAATTGTTAAGGAATATAGACTTTTGGATCCAGAGACACATGAGTTATTCATTGAGAGGAGTGTTCACTTTGAGGAAAGTTCTCCTAGCTTGGCCTCTAATCCTCCTCTTCCTTCCTCCATAGTGGAAAGTGATGATAGTGATTCAGATGATGATTCTTCCTCAACTTTGACTTGTAGGATCACACCTTCGCAGGGTCCACTTGCAGTTGATGAGCCTCGTCCTTCATCTCCTTATACTAGACCTCGTTAGGCTTGAAAAAATCTTGAGTCAGCAGGTTCTCTTGTTGGGGATCCTTCAGATACTCGAAGGACTCGGTCACAACATCAGGATTTTGCACATGCTTATATTGCTAGTGATTTAGACCCACAATCCTTTAAGGAGTCTTCAGGAATTCTTGAATGGGATTCAACAATGGAGGAAGAGTATAGTTCCTTGATGAGGAACCACACATGGGATTTAGTTCCACTCCCTAAGGGGAGAAAGATGGTTCAATGTAAGTGGATCTATCATACTAAGTATGCAGCAAATGGAAGTGTGGATAAATAAAAAGCTCGGCTTGTGGAAAAAGGTTTCTCATAGGTTCCAAGGGTTGATTATACAAAGACCTTTGCACCCATTGCTAAGATGAAATCCATTCGCTTGACACTTGCTATTGCTGCAACTCATGGTTGGGTTGTACATTAGATGGATGTGAAGAGTGCATTTTTTCACGGGGATCTTCATGAGGATATTTACATGGAGCAACCACAGGGATTCATATATGATTCTTCTTTGGTTTGTAGATTGAGGAAGTCTATCTATGGCCTCAAACAGGCCCCTAGGGCTTGGTATGCCAAGATGAATTCCTTTCTTCTCTCAGCAGAATTCACCAAGTTTCATTTAGATCCGAATGTCTACATCTTGTGATAGGATGATTCTCATTTGCTACTTGTGCTCTATGTTGATGACTTGATCATTACAGGGAGTACCTCATCCATCATTAGCAGTGTCAAATCTCCTTTGCAAGACAAATTTTCTATGACTGACTTGGGATTTTTGCACTATTTTCTCGGGATTGAGATCACACAGTTAGCTTTTGGGATTTCTCTTTCTCATCCCAAGTATGCTCTTGATCTTCTAGCTCGATTTCACATGGATGATTGT
The DNA here is from genome assembly GCA_007258455.2 of Sequoia sempervirens. Taxonomy (NCBI): domain Eukaryota; kingdom Viridiplantae; phylum Streptophyta; class Pinopsida; order Cupressales; family Cupressaceae; genus Sequoia; species Sequoia sempervirens. The sequence goes on along the minus strand of VDFB02000013.1, from coordinate 206,782,655 downwards.
AAGTATGCTCTGACTCCCTTTCTTTCAGGAGTCAAGCTTGAGGCTAAGTGTTCTACTCCACTTGTTGATGCCACTTTGTATTGTCAACTTGTTGGGAGTCTCATCTACTTGACTCACACATGCCTTGATATTTCCTTTGTAGTTGGCATGGCTTCACGCTTTATGTAGAAACCACATGAGCTTCATTAGAAAGTATCCAAACACATCTTGCACTACATACAGGGTACACATCATCATGGGATTCACTATGTAGTAGGTACAAGACTTACCTTGGTGGGATATATAGATTCTGATTGGTCTGGAAATCTTGATGATCATAAGTCCACTTTTGGCTACAACTTTCATCTTAGTTCAAGCCCCATTTGTTGGAAAACTAAGAAGCAACATGCTATTTCTCTTTCTTCGACTAAGGCTGAGTATTGAGGGGCTGTTAATGCCGCTACTGAGGCTATTTGGCTTCAAAATATTCTCACTGAGTTTGGCTTCACTATTCCACACCCTATAGTCATTCATTGTGACAATCAAAGTGCCATTCAGATCTCGAAGAATCTAGTTCACCCTCAGAGGACCAAACACATCGAGATTCATATGCACTACATTCAGGAGCTTATACAGGAGTAGGTCATTGATTTGCAGTATTGTCCTACAACACAATAGGTTGCAGATATCTTCACCAAACCCTTCACTGAGATTATATATCATCATTTGTGGGCTCTCTTGGGGGTGTGGTATGTTTCATCTGAGGAGGTCACTTGACTTCTTCATTCTCTCTTCTGGGGGGGTTTTTCCTCACTTGAGGTTTTGCCTTCTCATCTTTTTGAGTTCAGTTCTTGTTTTGTTTCATCTCTCTTTTGGGGGGGAGTTTTTTCCCACGTGGTTTTCTCCCTTTCTCCGCTTTATCAGAGATTGCATTGCATTTGTACATGGGTACCTAACATGGCCTTGTTGTTAGGACCCATCTTGCATTGTTTGCTTTTGTGTACATTCTCCCTAAGTTGCACTTAAGGGGGGGTGTTGATGTAATTAAAAGTGTTGTACCTTGTCCTAGGTCATGATTACACCTTAGTTAAGTTTACTTAGGGACCACATAGGAGGTTGTTGGAGAATTTCCACTTTTGGTGGACTTATCATGTTATTATTTTATCACATCCACCTTTCATGGACACATCATGTGATTACCTCTCCACCTTTTGTGGGTGATCCACCATTTGTGGTGATTATCACATTATCACTTTTCCACTTTAGGTGGAGTGATAGCTTTTCATAGTTGTCTCATGTCATAAGATTACGACACTTGTCATAATCTTATGCCCTTCTATTTTCTCACCTTGGCTATATAACCAAGGGGTATCTTATGTACTTTTGCTCATCATAGTCTATTTGCATTATTGGCAGAATATAATTTATTCTTGTCATCTTGTTTCTATCTCTCTTATACTTGTGCTTTCTATTAGGCCTCTAGATCTTGGGTGGCTACCTTCATAGCCAATTCTTATAGTTTCAAAGTATGAGATTAATGTGATGATGACTTAAGGATACAAAAAATGATAATTAATCAATTTTAACTATTAATGTACAAGCAATATCAATCTATAATCAAAATGTGTATTTAAATATATTTTAACTAATAATTACCTATTTTTACCATGTATTCCATGTTGTCTATGTTGAATCTACATGAAATCTTGATCTGTTAGGATCTATGATAGTTGCTTAGTGAATGATAACTTATACAAACCAGTAATGATTCAAATTTATTTCAAAAGACATTAAAAGGATTCACATAATGAAATTAGGAAAGCATAGAAGAGAAGACGAAGACAACAAATTGATAATGGAGTTCATCGAAATGGCTACGTCTCTAGGTCTCTCTCTAATGAGTGATCGATCCTTGATTATGCCTCAAATAATTTTTTACAAGGAACCTTCAATCTGCTACAAAGCCTTTACAATGTCTCCTCAGATGAATTTAAAGTTTAGAAAATCCTCTCCTTCAAGTAGCAATATTTTGGCTATAAGCCTCCTAAGTCTATTTGCATAGAGAGTTTGATTACTTCATCTCCTAATTCCCAATTTTCTATCCATTTTCCCTTCAAGTATAATGTACCCCTTTAAATAAAATTTTACATTATATATGGGGGTTAACAAACATATATTTTCTAAAATAGGCCTTTATCCCAATTAAAATCCCCTTAAAAATTAATCCTTTAATTATTTTTTTGGCACCCCTTAATTTATGGTATTCGGGTTGCTTTTAAAGGTTTATATGGATATATTTTTAATGTTATTATTAGGGCTCGGGTTAAGCTTGAGCCCTTTTTTATTGGGCCACCACATGTCTTTATATGTTAAATAATATTTCTCTACCTTTATATCACCAAGGAAGTTGCTAGCATAATGGTTGGGAGGGCATAGTGGAGAGGTGGAGGTCAGCGGTTCGAATCACCAACCCCCCCTTTAGACTTGACTTATCCTAAATATCTTTAATAAATAGAAAGCAACATAGATATATCTTCGAGTATGCAGCATGGTTCTGTGGTGGTGGTTGGAACTTGTAAAGGGGAGGTCAAAGGTTCAACCCCCTTCAAACCAATTTTGCATACGAAACTCCACATGGCACTACCTGATTCACCGTCTTCACCACGTCACTTGCCACAATGGTTGCCACATGTTGGAGCACCATTGGTCCACATCATCTGCACTTGCCACGTCATCCACACTTACCACGTCAGCATGCTGACTTCAATATCCGTACTATCTTGGTCAACCTTTTTTTTGCGAACTTTGACCGACCATAACTTTTGCGTACAAACTCTTTTTGACATAATTCAAGCAGTGTTGGAATCATCTCGATGAGCACTTCGACATGATATGATTTTCTTAATCATTTGAAACAATAAATTTTTTGGTGAACAACATATTCACGTGGATCAATCCTCCCCACTAGAGAGATTTTTGACCTCCAAAAGCCTAATTACATAGAAAGTAAGTGATTGTGCAACTCCCTCACTTTTCCAGCCTCCATCCATTTTACTTTGCTATGATTCATCCCTTTCAGTCCCACTCTAAGGTACTCAACAACACCCCTTAGTGAAGTTATGACATTTTTGTCTAGGATGACATCTTCTTGCAACTCGTTCATGTAATCAGGTAATAGATAATCAACAGAAGGAACTTGAACATCAACCTCCTCATCTAGTATCATTGTAGGTTCATAAAATTTCAAATTCTCCACATTGACAACTGAGTAGATATGCATATATGGAGGTAGATTTAGGCGAAAGGCATTGGTACTAATCTTTTTTAAGATCTCAAAGGGACCATACTTGATCTCCTTGATCTTCTTACCTTCACCTTGCATTCTTTCCTTACTAATGTGTAACCAAACTGTATCACCAACTTGAAATTGATCATCAACACGATGCTTATCATTCCAGGCTTTGTACTTTTCTTGGTGTTAGTGAATGAATTGGCCCCTTCATAAATATTCCAATAACAAATGACTCTTTTGCCTGATAAGTGCTAGTATTGATTCATTAACAACTTTGGAAAGGCCACAATTGTATTTGTGGCTTTCCTCTAAATTGAGAGGTACAACTCCCTCGTGCAAATTAAATAAAAGATAAGTAGCTTTTATCCAGAAATCAATAAGGAAATTGACACTAACCCATAAAAATGTGATTAATGTGAAATAAATCCTGAATACCATCAAATAATTAGTTCATAGACTGTACCTAACTAACGACAAAATCTAATGCAAGAAGAAACAAGTGATTTCATAATTGCAATGACGAAAATAAATGTAGTTGAATAAATATCGCACAAAAAATATATTCCATTATCGTACATGGCTCACAAGCTAGTGCAATTGACATTACATCCCACTTACAACATACATATTGGAATTTATCATAATTAGAAATGAATTACTAAAGAAAAATCTAAGTGTTCCTTTCTTGCATACAACATAGTGTATTTTTAGAGAGGAAACCCCTATTGAATGGAATTTCACCCAGATATAGTGGTCATGTTTCCTTCTTGATGGTTACCAATTGGTTGTGGTAACATCTTCTTGCCGCCTAACTGTCTATCTTGAAAATCAATGATCAAAAAATAATAAATAGCTGACATGATTATATTGCCAGTGAAAAGACCCTAAACAATTCCTGAGCATTTCTTTATTTAACTCTTGCCTCATGGTCATTGATTCTAAAATGGTTCACATACCTCACTAATTGAGCATTAAAAAACTATGACACATGCAAGTTGTCCTACCGGGAAATCAATTGGGAATATAACTTATATTCCCATGATTTCAACCATTAATTTAGACTTCATCGCCATCCTCTCATCTTGATCATTCTTAGTTAATGTCTTGAAAACCCTTGATAAATTCAATAGGAACTACCTCAATTCGCCAACCTAAAAACATGGTGAGTGTTAGAGCGATGGAGTGTCCATGAATGATTTCATCGTTATCAAAGACATTGAGTGTATTCCTCTTTTCAGGCATTTTTCTGATCAATTAAAAGAGGTCTTCATAGTTGATAGTGAGGTTGAAGAACATTGCATAACATCCTAGGAGAGACCTTCCTAAACTAGGTTCATGTACTCAATGCAACATTCTTAGAGTATTTTGTGTACACTTTAATCCACACTTTCGGGCATTGTGACTAGGGGATGAGGGCAGCAGAGTGATTGGTCTGACCAGAGTTCCCCCATTGAGTGAATGTAGCCATTATTGGCCTAAACAACTATCCTCAAAGTGACTTGGTAGGCAGCGCCATTTGTATTGCAATTGCAGCTCATAACGAAGTCACCAAAGAAGTAGTGACACTCCTCCACACGAGGCTGGTGAGAAACAACATGGGGTTGTTTGCCCAGTTTTTACATTCTCATGAGAATCTATTTTTGCCTACCCAGATGAAGCACCTCTAGGTGGCAGTAGAAGTAATTTGCATCTTGATGTTCACTCTCTATGCATAAAGATACCATCTTTTTTATATTTACTAGCTCCCATTTTTTGTAATCGACATAAATTTTGTATTTCCACCAATATATATAATAAAATATATCATTTTATACTCTTGGTGTTGATTCTCTACATTATGAGTAATTATGTCTTTAAATTGATTTTCTTTGTTGTATCTGGATGAAATTTTATTTATTTATTTGCATGGGTACCCATCGAAAGACAAGTAAAGAACTTGGGCGGTAAAGTGAGAAGTTAGATGAACCGACAAAAACACCGCTTGGGTTAGAAATATTCAATAAAGGCCGCCCAGGTAAAGACTTAACCAAAAATTAACATAGGGGTACCAATTTACAAGAGGGGTCCCAAAATTAAGACAATAGGGGCTTTGTCTGGGGATAAGGACTAGAAAAGGATGTAGCCATGAACCTAAAAGCATTTGAACAGTCCTATCCATTGGGTAATAGAGTCAAGTGAAGAGGAAGGAAAACAAGCAAAACAAAATGCACAACCCAAAAAAAAAAACCAAAACCACTATATACAGAGTAGGTTGGCATCTACTAGAAGGGGGAAAGAGAGGGAAACTCACACAAAACCATTAATAGGTTGGGAGAAAAATGACCCAGACCTGAAAAATCCCATTGGTATATGTAGCTTCTAGAGAGAGGCGAGGATTTGGATGACCCAAGTGTAGACGGTGTAGCTAGTAAGGAGATCGATTGCATTGCCCTTGAAAAACCATTTCTCATCATAAGTCTCTTCCTGATGTGAAGGAAAGTATACAATTTTTTTGAAGCACTCCTAATTGTTTCCTGTGGCTTAATTGAAAATATTTCCCACCTTAGAGGTGAATTCAATTTTTTCACACCCCTTATATCAGCATAACTCATTGTTTCATAAATAATTCCGTAACTAGCGTAGCTACTCTGCACTCCCACAATTTCCTAGTCCTTTATTATTGAAGTATCCTCTTTCTCCATACTATTAGAAAAGAAATGAACAACCTCTTCTACTAACAGTTCTAACGAATCAAAACTAAATTTTTCAAATAAGACATTGTCATAAATTTCAAATTCTTCAAATACGAAAAGAGGATTCAAACTTATCGACCACTTCCCTCCACCTTCAGTCGAAGGATCTTTAATAGCTTTCTCATTAGCACAAGGCACCTTTTCATCCACATCTTGAAACACAAAAGTCTCATATTTTGGAATGGAAAGGTCTCATGACTCTTGGTATTTACTAATTGGATACAAAAGGAGTGGATCACTTGTAGAAGTAGATGATGAAATAAACTGGGTAGTAGGATTGTACCTTATTTTTGGTGTTGGAGCTTCATTATCACTAGATGAGTTGAGCTCATCTAGTGACCCCTTTGTCGCATTTAGACTATACTCTTGGGCATACCAACACCGATATTTTTCTTTCATATTTTTGTTCTTCTCAGGTGGGAGCAACATATCATTAAATATAGTCAAGTTCATTTTCTCAACTGTGGGGCATAAAGCATTAGTGATTGTCTAAAATTTAGAGGAAGGGGCAGGCAGTGGCCAATAATTGATAGAATGAGCAACACAATTAGGTTTCCATTTTTCTACTGCAATTAGGTCATTTTCAATGTTCATTGCTTCAGTCTAGGCTTGTTGAATCTGAAAGACCCTATATCATTTTAGCATAAGTTGAACATTAGGATCAAGGGAAAAAAGTAAAAACATGAAATTGGATCACCTTGCTAGGTTTCTTCGGTGAAGGAATATATTGAAGAGATCGATTAAATCGATAGACAAACTCCCTCATAGATTCATGTCCTTCACAATTTTGAAGAAACTTCTAAGCAGAGCGACTACATCAATAATCCACTTTGGAAACATCACATAAAATTTCTATGTAGAACATTCCATCCTATTATACAACCTTTCTCTAACCCTCTAAACCACTCAACCGCCTTTCCAACTAGACTATCAACAAATATTCTGACAAAAACATCTTCATCTTGGATACCTTGGATTCCACTCACTATAGACATAGCCAAGACATGCTCTTTTAGATCTTGAACACCATTGCTAGAGAATTTTGGAAACCTTTTTTCTTGAGCAACATGGGAGGTCATTACATTGAGATTGGGAAAAAGGCTCAATATTATTACCCCAAGGAACATAATTCATAGTACTCAGAGTTGTTGGAACTCCTATAAGAGTAATGAAGGGAAGCTGTAGGCTACTTTTGAGGTGGTGGTTGAGCTGGAGGTTGATTTTGCGGTTGATTGAGACACTAATTTAGATTTTGATAAGGAGGTTGATCCTAATGTGGGTTGGGACAATGAGGTGGGTCATCGTAGTATTCAAAGATCAATCTTGGGGATTGTTCTACCACTGGCACACGTGGGCATAGGGCCTGTTCTTCTTCTTCCAAGACAAAATTGACACAAATATAATCTATTGCACTTCTTCTGTACCTCCAAATGAGAGTATTTAATTGTGATATGATGTCTTCTTGCTCTGCCTGCATACAATCTAAATTGGGCTAAAATATAGGAAACATGTCATTATGGGGAAGCACCATCTTGCTACATGACACAAAAGGAAATTGTAATAAATTTAAATCTCTCCCTAGTGGAGTCACCAAAAATTTGTTAGTGAATGAATTGGCCCCTTGATAAATATGTTGATAACAAATTACTCTCTTTCGTGATAAGTGCTAGTATTGATTTGCTAATAGATCTAGAAAGGCCACAGTTACATTTGTGGCTTTCCTCTGAATTGAGAGGTATAGCTCTCTCATGCAAATTAAATAAAATATAAGTAGATTTTAACTAGAAAGTGATAAGGCAACTAACTTTAACCCATAAAAATGTGATTAATGTGAAATAAATCCCAAATATCATCAGCTGAACAACTCAAAGACTATACCTAACTAATGATGAAATCTAATGCAAGCATAAACAAGTGATTTCATAATTGCAATTCAGGAAATAAATGCAGTTGAATAAATATCACACAAAAAATATATTCCATTATCATACATGGCTCACATGCCAATACAATCGACATTACATCCTACTTACAACACATAGATTGGAATTTATTGTAATTAGAAATGAATTACTAAAGAAAAATCTAAGTGTTCCTTCCTCGCATACAACACAGTGTTTTTTTAGAGAGTGGACCCCTGGTAAATGGAATTTCACCCAGATATAGTGGTCCTATTTCCTTCTTGATGGTTACCAATTGGTTGTGCTAATGTCTTCTTGCCACCTAAATATCTATCTTGAAAATTGATGACCAAGAAATAATAAATAGTTGGAATGATTATATTACTAGTGAAAAGACCATAAACTATTCTCGAGCATTTCTTGATTTAACTCTCGCCTCATGGCCATTGATTCTGAAACGGTTCACATACCTCACCAATTGAGCATTAAACAACTGTCACACGTGCAAGTTGTCTTGTTGGGAAATCAATTGTGAATATAACTTAAATTGCCATCATATTAACCATTAATTTAGACCACATCACTATCCTATCATCTTGATCATTCTTAGTTAACATGTCTCGAAAACCCTCTATAAGCTCAACAGGAACTACCTCACTTCACCAACCTATAAACATAGCAAGTGCTTAGAGCGATGAAGTGACCGTGAACAATTTTAGCATTATCAAAGATATTGAGTGTAGTTCTCTTTTCAAGATTTTTTTTATCAATTAAAAGAGGTCTTCATAGTTGATAGTGAGGTTGAAGAAGTGTTGTGTAACATCCTTGGAGAGACCTCATGAACCAAGTTCACATACACAAAGTGACACTCTTAGAGCACTTTGTGTACATTGTAATCTGCACTTCCAGGCATTGTGACTGAAGGATGAGGGTAGCAAAGCGACTGGTGTGACCAAAGTTCCTCCATCTAGTGAATGCAGCCATTACTAGCCTCAACAACTATCCTCAAAGTTGCCTGGTAGGTGATTCCATTTGTATCGTAACTGTAACTCAGTATGAAGTCATCGAAGAAGCAGTGACCCTCCTGTGTGTAAGGCTGGTGAGAAACAACATGGATGTTTGCCCAATTTTTGCATTCTCATGAGAACCTATTTTTTCCTGCCCAAATTGAGCACCTCCAAGTCATGGTAGAAGCAATCTGTGTGTTGATGTTTGCTCTCTGTGCATGAAGATACCATATTTTGATATTTACTAACTCCCCTTTTTTGTAATTGATGTAAATTTTGTATTTCCACCAATATATAAAATAAAATATATCGTTTTATACTCTTGATGTTGATTCTCTGCATTATGAGAAATTATGTCTTTAAATTGATTTTCTTTGTTGTATCTAGATGACATTTTATTCATTTTCTACATGGGTACCTTTCCCTATTTATCTAAAATAAACATACATATAACAACTTGCATGATATCTCATTAATTCCTTTGAGAATACACTTTGGTGGTAATGTGGGGAGTTTGTCGAACCACATAAAACACCACTATAGTTATAGGAACCACTTCAACTCGAGAATATCATCGACAGTCTTTTTGATAAGTTTGTGAACCATGTGTACAAACTGCTGGCCCTTTGAAGGAAAGGCTTAAAAATAGGTGATGAGTTACAAAAAAGATGTAAAACACCACCAAGCCTAAGAAAGACAAGTAAAGAACTTTGTCAGTAAAGCGGGAAGTTAGATGAACTGATGAAAACACCACCCAAGTTAGAAATATTCAATAAAGGCTGCCCAGGTAAAGACTTAACCAAAAATTAACATAAGGGTATTAGTTTACAATAGGGGTCCCAAAATTAAGACAACACCTGGCTCTTCTCTAGTTGTGCTTCAACTGCCTGGTGGAGTGCTTGGATCTTCTGGATGAACTTCAAGGCCTTGTCTGCATCATGACATGCATCTTTAACATCTTCCTTCCTGAAGGAAAAATCCATAAGTGTCATTGGCAGATAACCAAAACAAGTCTCAAAAGGAGATCTTCGAGTAGAAGAGTGTGTTGTATGGTTGTAAGCATGTTGCACATAATGTAGATTTTCATCCCACAACTTAGGTTGTTTACTACAGTAACCCCTAAGAAGATGAACCACTGTTCTATTAACTACCTTTTTCTATCCATCTTTTTGTGGATAGAATGATGTGCTCTTCTTCGGTCTTGTGTCCATAAGCTCCTATAATGCTGGCCAAAATTCCACCAAGAATCGAGAATCTCGATCCAATACAATAGAAGTTGGAAGCCCAAAATGAACCCATACAAACTGGAAGTACAAGTGGGTTGTCAGTTCAGCTGTGACATGTTTCTTACAAGGCACTAGAATGTACATTTTACAGAACCTATCCACCACCAGAAATAGATAATCATGTCCTTTCCTAGACATCGGTCGTACCCTAAAAAAATCCATTGAGATACTCTCCCATGGACATGATGGTCTAGGTAGAGTTGTCTACAATCCCAACTTCCTATTGCTAGGCTTGCTTGTTACACACATTACACATACTCTAATTTATTTAGACACAGTTCCTTGCATATAAGGCCAATAATAGTATTTCTACAATTGTGACATTGTTTTTCTTACCCCAAAGTGTCCAACAATCAATGATGTATGTGCTTCTCTAATTACTTGTTCTCGTTCATCTTGTGGAATACATAACTTCCCTAAATGATACAATAATTTATCTTGCACATAATAGTCTATCTCTTCTACATGTTTTCCTTGAATTAATGTTGTATATATATATATATATCCTTAAATACTCTGTTCTTAGCATATTGTTCTTGATAACTTTCATGTGATATTGAACTACTTCGAAGAATGTTTGTAGCATTTGTAGGAGGCCTAGATAACATATTTGCTTCTTCTTTTTGAACCCCTTTCTTATATTTTATAACCAAATGAAACTATTGTAGTAAACCCATCCACCTAAAGTGCCTACTTTGTTGTAATTTAGATTTTGAGTGAAAATATTGAAGTGGTTGATGATCTATGTATATTATTATTTCCTTACCCATTATGTAGTGTTTGCACTTCTTTACACTTTGAACTAATGCATACATTTCTTTATCATATCTAGAATAGTTACTTACCATAGTTGTGAAAGTTTCAGAATGGAAGCAGACAGGTTTACCTCCTTGCATGAGTAATGCTCCCATGGAAAATCCGCTAGCATCTATTTCAATTTCAAATGGTTATTGTAGATCTATTAGAGCCATAACCAGTACAATGCTTAGCTTTTCCTTTAAAGTATTAAAGGACTTTTTCTATGGACCTCCCCACTGGAAAGATTTTTTTACACTTGTTAGTGTGTGCAATGGAGATTCTATGTAGGAGAAGTTAGCTATGAAATTTCTCCAATACTATACTGCACCCAAAAAACTTCTAACTTTTGTAATTGTACTTGGCTTTGGCCAATTTACAATGACTATGACCTTTGCAAGATCCACTTTCAAGTGACCTCCTCCTACAATATAGCCTAAGTACACTAATGATGTCTTAGAAAATTGACATTTTGACATCTTTATATACAATTTTTCTTTTCTCAATACATCTAGTACTTTCTTTACATTCTCTACATGTTCTTCCCAAGCTTTACTAAATACAAGTATATCATCCAAATAAACTATGACAAAATCATCTATGAATGAACATAATACATCATTCATGACTTTCATAAAGGTAGTTGGTGCATTAAAAATCCCAAAGGGCATGATGAACCACTCATACAATCCCTGTTTTGTCTTAAATGTAGTTTTCCATATATCATTATCTGCAATTCTTATTTGATGATATCCACTATGAAAGTACAACTTAGTAAAATAAAGTACATGTTTCAATTGATCAAGTAAATCATCTATTCGGGGAATATGATACATATTCTTTACCATTATCTTGCTCAAGGCTTTGTATTCGATGCACATTCTCTATGACCCATCCTTCTTTGGCACCAATAGAATTGGAGAACCACAAAGAGAGGTACTTGGATGAATAACTCATTTCTTAACCAATTCCTGAACCTTCTTTTTGATTTTCTCATTCTGTAAAAGTGATAAATGGTACATGTGGATGTTTGGAAGAGGCACATCCTATTGTAACTGGATTTCATGTTGTATCTCTCTCTTTGGTGGCAATCCACTGGGATCCTGAAATAAATCATCATAGGTAGAAACTACTTTGGCCAATTCAGGTTTGTGCTTTTTGATCACACCCTTTGAATGCCTTGGATTTATCATCTTCTTTGGCTTTTACAATCATCAATACAAATATTTTACTAGCATTGACTAATTTCTTCATTTGACTAGTATTTACCAATGCTAGATTAGTCTTTATTTTATGTGCACACACAATGAATTCCTTACCATCCTTAAAAATGTGATATTTGTTTTCTCCCCTATAAAAGATTGCTTTCCAATTATAAAGATAAGGAATCCCTAGTACAAGGCCACAAATATCCAAAGGAACCACATCAACTTCTACCTCATCTATGAAGTTTGTAGTGATGGAAAATCTTAACTTACATTACTTTGTTACTTGTAATTGGGCATCATTGCAAACCCATCCAAGTGGATATGGTTTAGGATGAGGTGTTGTAGCCAAGTTGAGTTTCTTTCCAACTTCTTTAGATATTAAATTTACTTGAGATCCCGTATCAAACAAAGTATCAACCTTAGTATGCTTTGTTACAACCTGAATATGAAATAGCTCATTTCTATGCTTATCAATATTAGGTGGAGAAGATTCTTTACTTGCACTTGCACCTACATTTGAAAAAAATGTATTAGCAAAAAGAGATATACCTTTTCCTTTACCTTGGATCCTGAAAAAAATAATTTTTGTCTTGTCCTCAAAGTCAGATCCAAGATCTTGTTGTGCTACAACAGTAGTCGTCTGTTTGCCTTTTATTTCCTCCATACTTATTTGGCCTTAGTTTTGGATGCAACTTCCAACACTTTGAATCATCATGCCCCTCCTTCTTATAGTGGGAGCATGTGGGCTTATCACCCTCCTTCTTGATGGTAGCTATATTTTTCCCTTTCCTTTGTCCTTGGGTTTACCTTTAGGCTTAGATGGCTTCTTGACAGAATTTTCATTGAAACTACTCTTACATCTAAACTCCAAATGTGTGGCTTGTACACATACTTCATCCATATTATTAGGATTTAAAACCAAAATGGTATGTCTTAAGTAAGAGTGAAGACCACCTATATACTTGAGCAATGTGTCTTGGGTGTATAATGGGACATTAAGTGCAATATCCTGCTTCCTAAATTCATGATTATAGTTTTGGATAGATTGACCTTTACCCTACCTAAAATTTTATCGGTTCATAGCTAACTGTTGCATATGACCTAAGGGATAAAATTTATTTTTGAGGGATACTTTAAACTCCATCCAAGTTATATTGAAACTACCATGTCAAGCAATTTCTGGTTGAGTTTTACTCTCCCACCAGGTGGGAGTGGTTCCTCCCAACCAAAGAGTAGCTAATTGGATTTTAGAAGCATCATCTAAGAGACCTTGAATCCTACAATATACTTCTACTTGTTGAACCCAATCATCCAGTTTCTCAACATTTAACTCTCCACAATATTTAGGTAGTTCAAACTTTACATCCAACTTGATTATAGAATTATGTGCACTTTTGAAAGGACTAGCAAAAGAAGTAGAATTAGAAGAAGAAGATGGAGAAGATGGAGATGGAGGATTTTTTGGAGGCTCCTCATCACCTCCTCTTTTCCCTTTTTCCTCCCAATCTTCATGGTCCTCATACTTTTCTTGCTTTGACGAACCTCCTTTTTCATGCTTCTTCCATTCTTTCCTTTCCTGAAAGAGCACTTCTAGCATAGCCTTCATGTCGAGAAAGGCTCATTGAAAATTTTTCTCATCAAGCTCAGAACTTTATCAAACTTTTGTATCTTCCATATTTGATGATGGAAAAGTTCTCCATTTACCAATCTCAGGATTAACCTTCACAAATCTGCCTTCACCTCACCAGCTCTTAGATCATGTTAACATCCACTTTTGCAATCACTAGTCAAACAAAGCTCTAATACCAACTTGATCTATTAGGATGTATGACTATTGCTTAGTGAATGATAAATTATGCAAATGAGTAATTGGAATTATTAAACTTAATTCAAATTTCTTTTAAAATACACTAAAATGATTCACATAATGGAATTAGGTAAAAATAGAAGAGAAGACAAAAACAATAGATTGATAATAGAGTTCACCAAAATGTCTACATCTTTGGGTCCCTTTCCAACGAGTGACTGATCCTTGATTATGCTCCAAATGCTTGTTTACAAGGAACCTTCAATCTACTACAAATCATTTACAAAGTCTTGGAAAAATTTGAAGTTTATAAAATCCTCTCCTTCAAGTAAAAATGTTTTGGCTATAAGCCTCCTAAGTCTATTTGCACAGAGAGTTTGATTACTTCATCTCCTAATTTCCAATTTTTTAACCATTGTCCCTGCAAGCACAATGTCCCCCTTTAAATATAATTTTACATTCTATATGGGGGTTAACAAACATATATTTTCTATCTCCTAAACTACACCTTTATTCAACTAAAATCCCATTAAAAATTAATCCTTTAATATTTTGGCACCCCTTAATTTATGGTATTCGGGTTGCATTTAAAGGTTTATATGGATATATTTTTAATGTTATTCTTAGGGCTTGGGTTAAGCCTGAGCCCCTTTTTACTAGGCCACCACATGTCTTTATATGGTAAATAACATTTATCTACCTTTATGTCACCGAGGAAGCTACTAGCATAACGATCAGGAGGGAATAGTGGAGAGGGGGAGGTTGATGGTTTGAACCACCAACCCCCCTTTAGACTTTCCTTATCCTTAATATCTTCAATAAATAGAAAGAAATATAGATATATCTCTGAGTATGTAGCATGGTTTTGCGGTGGTGGTTGGAACTTGTAAAGGGAGGTCAAAGGTTTGACCCCCCTCAAACCAATTTTGCATAACAAACTCCATGTGGCACTACTTGATTCATCATCTTCACCACGTCACTTGCCACATTGGTTGCCATGTGTCAGAGCACCATTGGTCCACATCATCCACACTTTCCATGTCATCATGCTGACATCAACATCTATATTGTCCTAGTCAACCTTTTTTTTATAAACGTTGACTAGCCATAACTTTTGCGTACAAATTCTGTGTGATGAGATTAAAGTGGCATTGGAATCTTCTCGATCAGAACTTCAACATGGCGTATTTTTCTCGAGCATTTGGAAAAATTAATTTTTTGGTGAACAACATATCCACCTAGATCAACTCTCCTTTTTGTCTCAAAGTATGTGATGAATTTGTGATGATGGCTTAAGGATATAAAAGGAAAATATAAATTAGTTTCAACTAATAATGCACAAGAAATATCAAAACATGTATTTAATGTATTTAAAAGGATAATATAAAAATAAAACTATATTTCCCTATATTTACTTATTCCATTGTACCATCTATGTCATCTCTTTTTTGCAATGCATCTATGATTGTCTCATGCTCTTCCATAGAAATTGTCCATAGCTCTTTATTTGTAGGTCTTCCATGATACCTCACTAGTTTTATATTTGTCACCACCACCAAATTTGAGTAGTGTATAATATTCGAAAGCAAAAAAACCATTCTTCCTTATTAGGTATTTTCATAGCCAAGTTACAACAACCGCCACCAAACCTATCAGATAATGATAGCCATCGTCAAAGAATTTCTCAAATTTTTCTTAAGGGGATTAAAGAAGTTATTAAAATTTGCTTAAGGGGATCACTGGACCTGTTGGGTAATGATATCCATCATCATCTTCTCGAGGTGCTATTAACTTATGTTTAGTCTCCACACAATGAGCCAACCAATATTTTGTTTCTTCTTTGTTCTCCTTAAGTGCAATGACAACATACACATGTCCGACAAACAAAATTTGATTCAATAACTTGCACATGTCCATATAATTTGACCAATCTACATACATGCATTTATATGCATATAAATAAATAAAAGCATTACAAAATAGTAATAAAGTGGAATAAAATGAAATAAATTGAATTAAATTACCTTCTTGTATAAGGTCTAAAACATAGTCATAGTCGTTTGATGCAAACACTTGATCATTGTCTTCAATTTTTGTTTCATATTGATCATGTGCTTGTGCAAGTGTCAATGATCTTTAAATACACTCTTCAACCCATTTTGTATTCTCACATGCTTCCCAATATCTTGAAATGAAAAACTAACAAAAACATGTAAGCTCCCTTGTCCAGATAGTCCATGTTCTTGCATTTGAACTCTTAAATGAATGCCATTTAGTAGATCCACTGATTATCTCATAATCAAGTCTAGGCAGAATGTTCTCTTCTTAAACCAACCAAAAGAATCGACAAACTATAAAGTACTCACTTGATCTATGTGTAGATAATCTTGTATTGCACCAATCCACAATCCCATGTGCATCTTTAAATTTTACTACATACTCAAATTTTGATTGTTCTCTAGCAAGAATTCTTTTAACACACAAACTAGCTCCATCATGTTCTCCTTTACCATGTCTAGCTTCAAAAAAATTCCACATATGTTGGAAATTATGTTCCTTGTGAACCCTACTTAACCAATATAACATTCAAGCATTCTTGAACTATCTCGTACGATTATCTAACTATATGAGATTTTCTATCATTTGGATTCTTCTTTCTCTTAAATTTGTATAAAATATATTGAAACAATATTGAACAAACTTTGATGAGTGTAATCGGTTGTCACTCAAATAGAAATGATACTCCCTCAAAAACTTTCTATCATCCTCTATGCTATCATTTGCATGTCTATAAACAATATAAACAAACATAGCCACTTGCATTGAATTGTAATATTGTGATTGGATTTCATCTTGCAGAGCTAGAGTATAGTTTTCCAAAAAATCAACCATTGATAGTATAGTTCCAACTGGAAATGTGTTTCTATATGCATGAAATTTTCCATCAAGCCATCAAGAATGTTGAGAGTGCTTGAAATATTTTCAACACTTTCATGCATATAAAATATTAAGAATGAAAGATTGCCAAAACTAGTGCATTGTCCAAAAATACATGAACTTCAATAAAATAATTTCCCATTAGATCTTTCACAAAACAAACTTGATATAAACTCCTTTATTCTTTCAGGTACCATACTAATACCATATGTAGACACATAAAAATGGTCTTGACTTGCAAACCATATTTTCTACGATGACCATGCTTCTCCCTCACATAATTCAATTATTTAATCACATCCTAATGTCATAATTATTCCTCTGTGATTATTTAAACAAATAAATTACATTTATTTATTTAAATACGTCACTAATTAGTTCTTATTCCCTCTAATAATTAAATAAATTTCTGATTACCAACATTACCATTTTTCTTTCCATTAAATAAACTTATTTATTTAGCCCACTTTCCATCCCACCAAAATAAATAATTAAAATAATTATAAATATCAAGTCTTTTGTCTCATTCCCATTTATGAATTAAACCATTATTTAATTCATAAGTCAACATTCTCCATAAATTAAATAATTTCTATTATTCCAACTACCTATTATTCTCCACCATTGATTTGATTATCTCCAATTAAATCCCAACCCTTCATTTCAAGGTTTGCCCTAACTTTGACCTAATGTTGCCCTAACCCTAATCCTCCTTATGACATTAATTCTTGGCCTTTGATCTTAGGGCTTCACCAACTTTTAATCTTGGCCGTCCATTCTCAATTTGGAATTCTTTAAAAGGCCTTCTCTCAAGTCATTTTAGACACACAAGTTATTTTCAGCATGCTTGAGAGCTTTTGAACACTTGAGCATACATATTACTTCAATATTTTGCTTGTCTAAGGCATAGGTTATAGTTCCACTTCAATTCTAAGGGCAATTATACAAATTTTCAGCAAGATGGAGAAGGCCAATGGAGGTTAACCAATGGAGGCTTGAAGACTAGGTGATGTTGTTTCATCTTATTTTGCTTCTTGTTTTCATTGTGCTCTATTGTTAATTAAGGATTTAATGGTTTTATGCTATTTACAAGTAAGCTGAAAATTTCTCCTTAATACATTTGGTGAACCTAACTCGTGTATATCATGCTGCATATTTCCTAATATAATTCTTTGATCAAACATTTGTTATGGACTATTAGCTTCATCTGCTTTTATCATATCACTCTCAGTGCATATAATAGATCCAATGGAATATACAATTTATCTCATGACATGTTTCGTTTCTCTTTGTCTGGTAAGTAAAACTACAGGATTTTAGTCAAGATGCAAAAAGTGTCTTCTTTGTAAGGTTTTCAATAATACTGGCTTGAATCAATGAAGAATCACAGCTATATGAATCTAATCACTCAAACATTTGAAGTAAATATTTCGAGTCTTTCATTTTGATGGTTTCCATTTCTTAATGTATTGTTGTCATAAATCATTTTTTTTAGCACTCTTAGATTCACATAGGTTTCAAGAACCCAATCAGTCATTTACCCAATTGATGTGGTGATGTTTGGCCTTCATTAAGCCACGTCCCTTGCCCTTTGATTCAAACCATTCGAACTGTACATCTGAGGTTAACGGATTCAACGTTATGTTCTTGTTTCCCATTCCAGTGAAGTTTAATTCCTCCACAGACCGTGCAGTTGCCAGCACCACCGTGAAAAACACTCCTCTCCTATAGTCTGTACCCGCTTTGTTCGTCACGTCAGGCTCCGTGCTTTCAAGATAGGGATGAAGCAGTTCCAGTTTGAAAGCATCGGCCAAGTAGTCGATAATGAGCTTTCCATCTGAAAATTGGTGGGCAGGATAGGCCAAGAAAAGTGATGCCATAAGGCGGCCTAGTGGGCTGAAAAGCCTAACGCGGAAATGCTATGACTGCATTCCCTGTGTCGAAGAGCGATGCTCCAAACTGAAACAACATTTTGAAGCACTGTTCTTTAGATGCTCCATCTGCGTACCCACTGCACATACATCGTTAGAAACAGTTTTGCATGGACTTTGGGCTGAGCAGATGTTTCTGTTCTAAGGCTTTCCTTCTATTGACATCAGTCTAAGTCACCCTACTCTATTCAAAGATCAAACCATAGACACTTTTCTAAATGAGCAATGGACGATAATCTTTAGAGAAAACACGAGTCATGGTTCTCCAGGTAACATATGCTCTCCAACGCAAGAAACTTTAGAAACTCACAAGATAGTTTTGAAGCGCATAAGTCAACCAACTTGACACTCCCATGTGAGAAGATCTAGTCCAATCTAATCATCAATTCTTGATAAGAATATGTAATAAAACCACTGCTTTTAATGCCTTGCTCCATATGCAGCTTGTTGGTCAATTGACTTGCCTTCCCATCCACATCTATCTATGACTTCCTTTAATATAACGCACCTGCCTCTCATAGAGATGAGAATAATAGCACTGATTTCTGATGGATTTGATGAAAATAATAGCTACAAGTTCGTAATGACTATTTGACACATTTATTTTGATAAGACAGAGACTGATTCACTCACATTTCACATCATTCAGCCAAATTTTGCTGCAGACATTTATTGCCGTGTTGAGCACATTGATTTTCCCACTGCCAAATTCCCATAGATCTGCATTACAACGTGACATAAATCTTGAAGTGTTGCAAACGTAGACGCTAAAGTGTTTTGATGAATGCTTTTGACAGGTGCCAAATTCATTAAATGCCATCGCCTTCGTAGAAAAATCGCTGGGAGCATTTACGGGCTACGCATGCTCATTATTGACTTTCACTCTCCAATTCGGCAATGACGATGTCAGCTGCTTTCAACAGTGCCCTTGGTTCACTCCTCCAAATTCTCCTTCACTGGCGATGATTTCACTTCTCCAATTCGACGAGCTGAAAGATGAAATGCCTCTTCGCTTTGCGAGAAAGGCTTTATTTAGCCCGCCTTAGTTTATTTAGCTTTATGCATTTACCTTTATTCTGTTCCATGTACATTTATTTAGACTTTTCTTTTCATTAGTTAGATTAAATTACATTAGATTTTAATTCTCATTTACTTTTCAGATTTCTTTATAGTTTTTATTTTAAATAAATTAGATTTTAATTTTTAAGTTAGTTTTAAAATTTTAGACTAGATTTTTTAATTTAATTTTAATTTAATTATATTTTACTTAAGTTTTCAATTAGATTTAGATTAGCTTTCTTTAATTAAAGTTTAGAATGTTAATTTAGTTAGTTTAGATTGTTAATTAGAGTTTAGTTTTTATTTTAAATAAATAAATTTTAATTTTTAGTTAGTTTTTAAATCTTTTAGATTTTAATTTAATTACATTAGATTTAGACTAGATTTTTATTTTCAATTAATTTTTAAAATTTTAGTAGATTTAGATTAGATTTTAGATTTAATTAACCTTAGATTTTTTATTTTTATTTTTATTTAGCTTTAATTAAATTTAAGATTTTTATATTTTTAGATTAATTAGATTTTTAGCCTAGCTTAATTTTTGTGTATTAATTAGTTCGATTTATGTTATCTTGCTTCCTAATTTAATTTTGATTTTTGTGACTAATTTTTGACATTTTTTATTGTAGGTTTGAATGTCCACGATTCGGGATTTGCAACGCCCACTTTCGCTTGCCAAAGATTGGAGACTCAAAACTACTAATTATGTTTTGCAGGGCTTGTGCTTCAATTTCGTTTTATCTTGATTGTCTTTTTCACACTGTATGATTAGGGGGCCTAAAAAGAACTTGCATGCTTGAGTTGACATTATAAGCTTGGATTAAAATACACAGTGTTTGATGTGTTTTCCTTACACTTCAATTTGGCTATTAAAATGAACAAACGCTTTCAACTTGTGTAACCTTTGATTCAATAATAGGAGTATCCTCTCCCCTTGCGCACTTGTACGATTCTGGGTGCAAGAGAAACTGTTATTGACTCTAGGAAATTAGGCCTTCCTTGGTGGGAAAAAGTACTCACCCCAAGGCAACTCAAACCGGCAACGGAGCTCTTTGGCTGAGCTACCCCCGACCGGTATACAAATGTGAATCCTAAGGGAAAGCCTAGGATTACGAGTGCGAATGTGTCATACGGACAGAGTAGTACTCCCATAAACCTTGTTGAGCGTAACCTCTTCAGGCTGGAGTGCCACCTACTCGGTGATTAATCTCTTGCCCCATTTATGGCCACTCGAACGGGGGTCCCAAACTAAAAACTCTTGTGTAGTAGCCAAAAACCTTTTATCTGCTAGCGCAACAACGGTTGTTGTGAAGGCATCCACATCTTCACAGTCTTTAGTAGAGGTGATCAGCGTGCCATGGGAGTTTTATGGGCGCTGGAAGCTTGGTTGGCCTGAGAAGAGAGTGCACTGTAAGGGGGAGCCCGTGCAGCCAAGCTTCTGGATTCACACGCTAAGGATATGTGGCTGGGGAAACCCAAGTGGAATCTAGTGGATATTGTCCTGACCTAACCATAGGATTGTGCTTGTCTTCTTTGTGATTGATTACACATTCAAAACATCATGTTTGTTGAGTGTTTTCTGGATTCTCAACAGTATACACAATGCTCACAAATTTGGAAATGAAACAATCAACTTTAGACAATTCAGACTTTTCATCAAAACATCACAAAACTAAATTCGAGTCCAACAATTTTGCCTGCTATCAAACATCTTTTCTCAAAGTCTCTGTTAGAAACCAGAACTGAAATTGCTCACAATTTTCATCATTCACCCATTATCTTGCATTTTTACCTTAGGCTCATCCTTGTTAATTTTAGTTGCATTTCCTAGGCTTCCTAATCATCCTTCCCTACATAGATTTTCCCTTAGGTTTTCATCTTTGCAGACTTTGGATTAGGCCACCTCATCACACTTTGCAAAATCATTTCCTTCAAGAGTAGGTTATCTTGGGACTTAGTCAACAATCTCATTTTCAGTCATTGTCCTTTTTGTGAGAATTTCCAACTCAACAGTCTAGTTAGGAAAACTCACTAGTCGTTTTGACCTTGTCACTTAGTCCCTTTAACAAGTCCTTTGATAACCAAAATTAAGACATAGATTAAGCTTAGAGTGGTTAGGCAAACCTTTCTCCACATTGCATTCATCTTATTCCATACTTTGCATATTTTATGCCTAAAAATCCAAAAAAATCCAAAAATAGTGTTCACCCTAGTCCTCATTTTTGCATTAGTCACCTTTTTAGTTAACATTATCATCTTAGTCCTCATTTTGCACCTAGTCAATTCTATCACCTTGCATTAATCATCTTAGTCATCCTAGCCATCATTGCCGCCTTGACATTTGACATCTTTCTTTGGCAACTTTGTCATCTTGCATCAATCATTTCCTTAGGAAAACATCATAATCATCTTGCATTGTCATCCTTTATCACAAAAACACCAAAAACATAGACTAGTTTTCATAATCATCATCCTCATTTGAGCAATTCTCTTTTATGGTCGAAATTAGGCTTCAAAGAAAGAAAAGACAAATGGCAAACTTTGGACAAGACTTCAACACCAACATCCACACCAACACTTATGACATGAACCAAGACATGAATTTTAACAATCCATTCACCAACATGAACATACCATCTTCCATGAACCTGCCAACATCCTCTTGAAATCCGATCGAACCATTCATATAGAGAGACCACAATGGACAAGTATTAACTGAGGATCTAGATGCTGCAACCCAAAATCCTGATGTAGCTTCATTTGTAGAGGACTTGGTCTTGAATGATGCTAACAGATACCTTGCTATGCTTTTAGACCAAGGGGTAAAACTACCAAGAGGATTTGACATCAATACCATAAGACCTTTGTCTCCAGAAAACATGACACAAAACTCGACACCTCAACAAAACATGAACAATGCCTCCAACAATAACATTGTTGTCACAACACAAATTGCTACAAGCACCATCAATGTTACATCTAGTGGCACCATAAGTCAAAACACCTCCAACTCAATCAATGCAACATCTATTGGTGGAACACCCACCATGCCACAAGCAATATCACAATCCATGCCCGCAATGTAAATGACATCTTCACAAACAGTTGGAATTACCCTTGGATCTACATTAATGGGGGCAAGTTCCTCAAACCCCATATTTGGAACTTCATCTATGACCATAGGGACATCATCATCAAATCCTTATGTTGGAATCTCATTCAATCCCTTTGGAGGAACTAAATGACATATTCTTATTAGAGGTCCCCAACCAAACGTTAACACATCGTCACAATTAAACATCAATGCCTCACAAGGACAGAATACCAACATCCTGCATGGACAATTCCAAGGACAAAATACCAACATCCAACATGGACAATTCTTCCTATATGGACAAGGCACTCAAATGACACAACAAATGAATACCTTTGGGCACCAGAATAGTCAAGGTTACCAAATCCCCCAAATATCGACAAATATGGTTGGATCACACATCCCCACATATTCATCACAAATTCACACGCAACAACACATTCCTCATCAAAATTGGCAATACCAACAATTGCCAAACCAAAACATATCATACATTCCACAACAACACATGTCACATTCAAACTCGAACATGCTATCACAATCAATGGGGACTCAAGGGATACCCATCACTCCCATGTGTGATGCAACCAATAATCCCATAATAGATGCCTTGACAGCCAGAGTGGCAGACCTCCAAAAACAGATGGAAAACATGCAAACATCCAACAAAATGCCACCAATGTCATATGACCTATGTCCATATCCTTTTGACACAACTTTATACATGCCACCATTCCCTCCTGGATATGTGGCCCCAAACTTCACCAAATACAAGGGCAAGACAAATCCTATTGAACACATTCGGGAATTCACGACCAACTATATGGACATTGCATATGAACACACTTACTTGATGAGACTCTTCTCCAAGAGTCTAATAGGACCCACACTCGAATGGTTCTCCACTTTGAAGGGGATAAAAACATGGAATGAACTTGTAGAAAAATTTGTGAAAAATTATGCCTATAACATTGACACAGACACCTCCATCACTAGCTTATGCACACTTACACAAGAAGACGCTGGTGAAACGTTTATCCCATTTTTCCAACGATGGAGAGGCCTAGCAAGTTGCTGCCACATAGACATACCTGAAAAAGAGAAGGTTGACATGTTTGTACAAACACTCCTAGGCCCATTGAAAAATGGCTTGCGAGTTCATTGTTGTACAACCTTTGCAGACCTAGTCGAACGAGGCGTCCAACTTGAGAAAGCGCTCATTGCTGAGGGAAGATTAAAATACGGTCCTAAAAACATAAATGCAAGTCCACCCACTGACAAGAACAAATATTGGGTTAAGAATAAACATGTCACCAATGATGGTGTTGTAGATGCTAAGGCTGTCAATGCAATGGGTCCTGTGCTTACCCTTAAAGGGGCTCAACCGCAAAAAACACAGATGACCACACAAACCCATGCTACCAATGTTGTACAGACAAATCAAAATAACCAAGGTAATCAAAATAACCAAAATCAAAGGCAGCCCCGACAACCCAGACAGTTCCCCAGGAGTCGCACATACACCCCCTTGGGTGAGCCCATTGAAGAAGTCCTCAAGAAACTCCTTCAAAATGGTGTCATAACACTTGAGGACCCAAAACCATATGACCCAGGGCAGTTTAAACCATTTTGGTGGGACGACAACGCATTTTGTGATTATCATCGAGCAAAAGGACATAAAACCTCCTCCTGTCGACAACTGAAAAATTTGGTACAAGACCTTATCGAGAATCGTACCATTGAGATAGGTGGACCACAATTTGCATCTAATTCAGACCATACCATACACAAGAACCCACTGCAGGACCATGGTTCTAGTAACCCTTCCACGTCAAAATCCAATAACAATAATCGAGCCAACCATGCCCGTATTGCATATGACTATTCTGGGGGACCTATCATAAATCATATTAGAACAACTGTTGAACATGTCAACACAGTTACTATCAGAAAGCCCCTGAATGCAATGTCACTACCCGTGGGGGAAAAGTCACCATAGTCGGCCCTCCTCCCAGACAACCAAAGATAACAATAGCTGGCCCATCTACCCAACAATCGCAGTCTCGTCCATTTACCAAACAGTCCCAGCCTAAAGGACATTTTAACCTCATTGACCAACTTGGGAAGACACCTGCACAAATTTCTATACTTGAGTTGCTACGCATTTCCCCAGCGCATAAGGCTATACTCGACAAAACATTACAAGAGTCTTCCATTCCCCAAGACATTGATGTCAATCAATTTGAGGCCATGGTGGGATATCTTACCGCTCCCCACCATATAACATTTTCAGACCAAGACTACTCATCGTCCAAATCCAATCATAATGATGCCCTTCACATTGAAGTTTTTATCCATAAGCATAAGGTCAGACGAGTGTTAGTAGATGGCAGAGCAGGACTGAACATATGCTCCTTAAAATTGGTTAAGGCCCTAGGCTTTTCTGATGCTTGTGTAGACGCTACAAAGAGCATTGTTATCAAGGCATATGATGATGAAGAACGTTCCTGTCGGGGCGTAATTACACTTCCAATTCGTATTGGACCAGTCATTGTGGACACCACTTGTCAAGTCCTGGATCTAGAACTTCCATACAATATTTTACTTGGTCGACCTTGGATTCACACCTTGAAAGTTGTCCCTTCCACATATCACCAGTGTTTGAAGTTTCCCTTTGAAGGCATTGAGATTACCATATATGGAGACCCTGACCCATTTCAATATTGTACCAATTTGAGAGGTATCTCAGAGCGCCAAGTGCCTATCAACAGTGAAGCTTCGACATCTTCATCCTCTAAATTCATTGACCCATCAACACTTGCGAAGCCTCCCACATCCACATCCACTTGCCACAACATCCACTTCTGCTTCTTCGGCAACCATGACCACCTCCATGACATCTACCACTTCATCCATCACCCCAAGCATCGACACAAGTATTAAGATCTAGGACCAAGGGTGTGGAGAGTATAAGTTGAATACGACCTATTGCATAATGAGGATGCCCAAGTCTCCCCAGGTCTACGGCAAGCCTTGCTTCATGTTAGAGTCAAAAGAAATTTTTAGAGTCCCTCCAAAAATAGTATTCATAAAGTGGGGTGAAATGAGTCAAGAGGACATTGACAACGTGCTATCTTGGATTTATAGAGAGCCAGAGGATCCAACTCCCTTGCCAGTAAAAATGTATGGTAAAGGATATGACATGATAAAGGAAAAAGGCTACGATGGAATTAGTGGCCTCGGCAAGCACAAGACAGGAAGGCAAGAACCTCTAGCACCTAAAGGAAGACCTAAACATCTTGGGTTAGGGTTAGGACCAGGAGAATCTGGTGATCATAGTACCAATGCGCTTTCTAGCGAGAGAGTAAATGCTTCAGACTGTGTCGAGACAATTGAAGATCCTCTTTCTGAATGACTCCCACGAATGGGAATTTGGCTCCCAACGATCCCTAAGTGACTGTTGCCTTGATGACTTGTTCCTTGAACCTGGAGAGCCTACATTTGAAGAGAGATTCTGGAAAATGTTCAAAATTGACACGACACCAAACAACACCCAGTCCAGATCCTCTTCTACTCCTATTGACCATAATCCCGACATACTTGTCTACCCTACTGAACCTAATGACCATCATTCATATTCATTTGAATTGCCACATGACACTACTAACCCAAACTCCACTCCCTTTGTTCCTTACTTTGTTGATGAGTGTGAATCAAGTGAGGCAGAGTACTGGATAGAATCTGACATAGATCCTGATGATGACAATTTTATCTTTAACCTCTCTGAATCCATTAGCATGCTTTTCGCATCTTACCCACCATTCACCAATACTGATGATGGCATTTCCTTAGTCTACCCACAACTAATCGATTGGGATCAATAAGGCTCACTAGTTATGGACATATTTCAAAATGATGAGGCCATTGCAGAATTCATGGGACTCTGTGAGGGTATACCAAGTGGAGACCACAAGGCTGGATTTTCCATTAACCTAGATTGTGCCGCTTACTTTGGGGAGATTGCTTCGTCCTCTAGTCGCAAAATGAAAAATAAAAATAAAGCAAAAAATGACACATGTTTAGGTGAAAACCAAAAGGCACCTTCTGATGATAAAAAAGTAAACATAAAGGACATATCCGAAGGTGAAAACCTCTCTGAGGCACCTAAGGATGGAGGACTGGACTTTCTCCCCGTAACTCAAGAAAAATTGGCCATGCTCGTAGAGGATACTATGGAAGTAAACATATCTACAACAGAAGATCCTAAGATGGTCCTCTTCGTGACATGTTTGACAGAGGAAGAGAAACCTGAGTTCCTCAAATTATTTTCAGAGCGTAAGGTCAACTTTGCATGGTCTTATGCCGATATGCCTGGGTTGGATCCAGAACTTGTCTTGCACCATTTGCCATTATTTCCAGATGCCAAGCCAGTGAAACAAAAGCTGCGAAAGATGCACCCACAGATTGCCTTGTTAGTGAAAATAGAACTTAAGAAATTGTTAGATGTGGGATTCATACGGTCCATAGACTATGCCGAATGGATATCAAATCTTGTACCAGTGACAAAGCCAAACGGTCAAATCCGCATCTGCACAGATTTTTGGGACCTGAATAAAGCTTGTCCAAAGGATGACTTTCCCTTGCCAAACATCGATATCATAGTGGACCTTACAGTAGGATATGAAATGTTGTCCCTCATTGACAGTTTTTTTGGTTATAATCAGATTCGTATTGCCCCTGAAGATCAACACAAAACAACCTTCATATGTCCTTGGGGCACATACTATTGGAACATCATGCCTTTTGGTCTTAAGAATGCAGGTGCCATGTACCAGAGAGCCATGACAACCATATTCATGACATGATGCACAATATAATGGAAGATTATGTAGATGACCTTTTGGAAAAATCTTTGATACGAAAAGACCACTTGAGGGTTTTAGACAAAATTTTCAAGAGACTGGAAGAATACAAGGTCTGCTTGAATCCAAAGAAATGTGTCTTTGGTGTAACATCAGGCAAACTTTTGGGGTACATTGTTTCTCATAGAGGCATTGAGGTCGATCTTGCCAAGGTGAAAGCCATATTAGACATGCCTCCTCCAAAAGGGATAAGTGAACTCAGGACATTGCAAGGAAGGTTACAATCCATTCGACGCTTCATAGCATAATTGGTAGACAAGTGTCACCCATTTTAGTATCTTTTGTGCAAAAGTATCCCTTTTGTGTGGATAGATAAATGTCAGGAGGCCTTCCAACAAATAAAAGAATATCTACTGTCACCACCTGTTTTAATGCCACCAATTGAAGGGAAACCTTTGATTCTATACATTTCTACAACAACTTCAGCACTAGGGGCATTACTGGCATAGAATAACCATGAAGAAAATGAAAGGGCCATATACTACATCAGTAGGACATTGGTCGGATATGAGCTAAATTACACAACCATCGAATGTGCTTGCTTAGCGGTTGTCTTTGCAACTCAGAAATTAAGACACTACATGTTGAATCACCAAACACACTTAGTGGCGAAGATTGATCCCCTGAAATATCTCCTAAGTTGTGCAGCATTGACAGGTCGCTTGGAAAAATGGGTAATGATCTTGAGCAAGTATGATATTCAATATGTTGAAAGAAAGGCGATAAAGGGACAAGTGATAGCAGACCAACTGGAAGATGCACCTATATAGGGTGATCATCCACTAGTAGCAAACTTTCCAGATGAGTCAATATTTCATACAGAACCTAAGTCACCTTGGAGGCTATATTTTGATGGATCTCATACTAATCATAGCTCGGGGGCAGGAATATTGTTTATCACCCCTCAAGGAGACTCCATTCCTAAGTCCTACATTGCTTTTCCATGTACAAATAATGTGGCAGAATATGAGGCACTTGTCACAAGACTTAGAATGGCCATCAAATGGAAAATTAGAACACTTCATGTCTATGGAGATTCTCAGTTGGTCATTAACCAAGTCAATGATGACTATGACACTAAGGACGAGAAATTAATGCCTTACAAACGAATGGTTGATAGCTTTCAAACATATTTTCACATGGTGACTTTTGAGCAAGTTCCAAGAACATAAAATAAGGCAGCAGACGCAATGGCCATAATTGGCTCTCTTCTAGACATTCCTAGTAATGTGCCTCAATTTGAATTCTTGGTAGAACAACTTTTGGTTCCTGCATATGACATACCAGAATCAGAGATGGTTTGCGAGCTTGTTGGTCCCAATTCTCCATGGTATCAAGACATTTATGACTACCTCAAGTCCCAAACCCTTCCCCCCAACCTATCCAATAACCAACGAAAGTCCTTTATCTGAAAAGCTACCAGATACGCCATCCTCAGTGATACCCTTTACCATTGTAGCTTTGATAACTCCCTTCTTCAATGTCTTGACACTGATGAAGCACGAACGACCTTGCGAGAGGTACATGAGGGTATATGCAGATCCCATTCAAGTGGTCCTACTTTAGCCAAAAAGATAACGAGACTTGGGTATTACTGGCCAACCATTGAGAAAGATGCACTTGAATTTATCAGAATGTGTCGCCAATGTCAGATACACAATGACTTGATTCATGCACCAGCACAGGAACTTTGGCCGATTACATCTCCTTGGCCCTTCGCACAATGGGGACTCAACCTCGTGGGAAAGATCCATCCTACCTCGTCCAATGGCCACAAATTCATCATTACTACCACTGAGTACTTTACTAAGTGGATCAAAGCCATCCCACTCACTTACATTACCGAAAAACAACTTTCCAAGTTTATCCTCAACTATATCATTTGTCGATATGGTATTCCACAATCCATAATCACAGATAACGGTTGTCCCTTTAAAAATCAAGATGTCCGTGAACTTTGTGAACACTTCCATATCCGACACCACTTCTCCATGCCTTACTACCCACAAGGAAATGGTCAAGCTGAGGTGTCTAATAAAATGATCATCAAACTTCTTAAGAAGACCGTCAATGATGCTGGTCATGACTGGCACATACAACTCAATCCTGCTTTGTGGGCATATTGCACCAGCATCCGTACTCCCATTGGATCCACTCCATTCGCCCTCATCTTTGGAGCCGAAGCCATCTTGCCCATAGAGGTCAAAATTCCATCCCTACGAGTCTCTATGAAAGGTCTAATCACTAATGAAGAATATCGACAGTCACGACTGCATGAATTAGAAATGCTAGATGAACGCAGACCTAATGCCTTGAACCATTTACAGGCATATCAAAATCATCTTTGTAGAAGCTACAACAAAAGAGTGATGACTCAAAATTTTGACATTGGTGACTTGGTTCTCATGCAGAATCCTAAGAATCAGTCCGACAGAGAAAAACCAGGCAAGTTTGAGCCCAATTGGCTGGGTCCATACATCATCACCGCGTCATTTGGTTCTTGCGCATATCAATTGGCTACTCCAGATGGTGAACAATTAACAAAGCCAATCAACAGTCTGCATTTACACAAGTTTTATACATAGCATTGGAAAGTCTGGCTAACAACCAAAACATTTAAAATACAAAAAAATGGAAAAATACAAAAATATCGTCACTTGGATGAAAACTTGGCAAACAGGCATCCTGGTGACACCAAAAAAATGAAAAAATTGACAAAAATAAAAGAGAAATAATTCATCTAATAGTGAAAACCTAGTAAACAGGCGCTTTGGATAAGTACCATTGTGAAAACCTGGCAAACAGGTGCCATGTGTAGTTGGTCATTGTCTTGACATCTATTATCACTCTATCTACCTTCATCCATAATAAACATCCATTTTGCTGAGATTCGTCAGAACGTTTCACCCGGACATCATGACATTTCTTTCCATGGCCGACAGTGGTTGACATCAAAGTCTTGCACATCGTCTATTGTCCATACCAGTCACATTCTTTCCATCAACTTAACTAGGGGCAATATTTTATCATGAGACTGCAGTGGGTATCGCACATGGTCTTGACAATCGGAAAACTCCTAAAAAAATCATAAAAATCATAAAAAGTCCTAAAAAAATTCCTAAAAATCATAAAAAGTCCTAAAAAAATTCTAAAAATCATAAACAGTCTTGAAAAAAGACCTAAAAATTGAAAAATGTCTTGAAGAAAGCACTAAAACATCCAAATAACATCACAAATCCCAAAAACAAAGTCCAAGTTAGTCATGTCAGTCGTGTTATTCTTTGTCAATAGTCGAACTACATGGTCTCTGCGCATTTTCTATGTAGGCAAGGCCATCAGTCAATGTGCCCCCGAGGCCCCCTAGGTTCAGTCCCTTAGGGTTTGTTAGGTCAAGTTAAAACATGTCAATTCATCTTCAATTTGTTCATCTGTCCCAGTCGAACTACGAGGTCTCTAAGTGCATGATGTAGGCAAGGCCATCTGTCGATGAGCCCCTAAGGCCACCTAGGTCAGTCCTTTAGGGTTCGTCATGTCAATCAGATAAGTCATACATAGTCACACTTAGAAACAAGACAATCATTTGAACGTCAACATTCAAATCGTGAACCAATAGACAATATAGCCCAGTCAGTCATCAAGCCAAACATCTATCAAATGGCCAACATAATGTCAACCTAGTCACTTTATGGTCCTCTTCAAGATGTGTCCTTCTTGGAATTGGACCCCGTCAAAATGTCATTTGCCTTTTCAGGATGTGTCCTTCCTGATGACAAGCTTCGTCACATAGTCATTGGCCTTTTCAGGATGTGTCCTTCTTGACGATAGGCTTCGTCACATAGTCATTGGCCTTTTCAGGATGTGTCCTTCCTGACAATAGGCATCGTCAAATCGTCAAACTGTCAAACTATCACACAATCAACCTTTGACACACAAATCTTGGCAAACATATTGAATGGCTGTTGATTTTGCTGGTCTATTTTGTTTTATCTTTTTATTTTTTTTGTCTCTTGGTCATGTTACTAGCTACCTCGAGGATGTCCCATGAAGGATTTAGAGGTGCAATGATGTCTCATGGCCTAATTTTCCTTGATTGTTGTCTTTGGTGTGTCTTGACAAAAAGACTGGGGCAACTTAGCCTTTAGTATGAGTTAGGACATTCTTTGTCTATGGATGCTTGTTTTTCGCAAGTGGACGACCTTGCACACCTTGGTCTATGTCATATCATGGTGTTTGTTTTCCATTTGTCACATTTTACCACCCAATGATGATTATGCAATGCCTATGATGTTATTTGGAAAAATATTGAAGTATTCCTTTTTCATCCTCACATCCATGATTTCCATGGTAACATTTCTTCTATTCCTTCACCCTCTAGTCCTCTCATCTATTTCGAGAGCACACTCATGTTCTTTCAACCCACCTGTCCTCTTGAGGGGGCATACCACTACCTCCTTGTCATCCTTCTTCTCCCTACTTTCACACCAGGGCATATTTTTGACTTGTTTTCTTTGACACAATGCGATAGACTACATTATGTCAAAGAGGGGCAAAATGTAGACACATAAAAATGGTCTTGACTTGCAAACCATATTTTCTATGATGACCATGCTTCTCCCTCACATAATTCAATTATTTAATCACATCCTAATGTCATAATTATTCCTCTGTGATTATTTAAACAAATAAATTACATTTATTTATTTAAATACGTCACTAATTAGTTCTTATTCCCTCTAATAATTAAATAAATTTCTGATTACCAACATTACCATTTTTCTTTCCATTAAATAAACTTATTTATTTAGCCCACTTTCCATCCCACCAAAATAAATAATTAAAATAATTATAAATATCAAGTCTTTTGTCTCATTCCCATTTATGAATTAAACCATTATTTAATTCATAAGTCAACATTCTCCATAAATTAAATAATTTCTATTATTCCAACTACCTATTATTCTCCACCATTGATTTGATTATCTCCAATTAAATCCCAACCCTTCATTTCAAGGCTTGCCCTAACCCTAATCCTCCTTATGACATTAATTCTTGGCCTTTGATCTTAGGGCTTCACCAACTTTTAATCTTGGTCGTCCATTCTCAATTTGGAATTCTTTAAAAGGCCTTCTCTCAAGTCATTTTAGACACACAAGTTATTTTCAGCATGCTTGAGAGCTTTTGAACACTTGAGCATACATATTACTTCAATATTTTGCTTGTCTAAGGCATAGGTTATAGTTGCACTTCAATTCTAAGGGCAATTATACAAGTTTTCAGCAAGATGGAGAAGGCCAATGGAGGTTAACCAATGGAGGCTTGAAGACTAGGTGATGTTGTTTCATCTTATTTTGCTTCTTGTTTTCATTGTGCTCTATTGTTAATTAAGGATTTAATGGTTTTATGCTATTTACAAGTAAGCTGAAAATTTCTCCTTAATACACCACATTCCTGCATAATCATTTTAGTATGTAAAGTACAACGTATATATCAAAAAACATCATAATAATAATGAAATTGAACTTGTGTTTTACAAAAACAAGATATTTGTTGCTTATTAATTTTTACATACTAAGATTTACATTTTTCAAAACATCTTTGACATATTCTAATATTACCAAGTAACACTAAATCACCATAAACTTTTCTACAAAATTCAAATGTATTTTATCTAATAGGTGTTTTGGATGAGGATCGCAAAATTTGGATCCCACTCTTAATTTTAAAACATCTCTAGCATTAGATGATACCCTGGTATTATCATTCCAATATTTTTTGAAGATTTGATTTCAACATTCAATTTCATGTCAAACCTCAGGTGTCAACCACTAAAACTCCAACATTAGTTGATTGGATCATTTTCTATACTTTCTCTTCTCTTTGTCGCTCTTACCAATGTCTTAGGATGTATTTTAGAATTTCACTAATATTGCTTACCATTCTTTTATTTAAAGTTGCTTTATTAACTATAACAATTTTTATAGCTTGTCTTGTTGCATTCTTATCTTTAGTTGACTATTCTTTCCAATAGACCAATGTCACTAGCAACAGTAGACATAGCATGTTTTAGTGATTGATATTTTCTTCTTGGTTTAACAAAAATGCCTAACTTTTTCATTACTTTTCTCATTTTCCATATTCACATATTCAATTGCATCATTAGTTGACATTGAAATGAACATTTTTTATGATAAAATTTTTCTTTGTATAATCTATTGGAATGTGTTCTTATTTGTCTCCAAGAAATCTTACCAGGAAGATTATCCAAAACATCTCTTTCAATATTTTAAAAAATATTTTCATTTTCAACATCACATCCCAGATTTTCATTTTCATTTTCATTTTCAAAACGATTTTTATTTTCATCTTCATTTTCATGAACAAAACAATTTTCATTTTCATTTTCAACAAAAGGATTTTCATTTTCATTTTCAACAATAATTTGTCTAAAATCTTCTCTATGAATATTATTGATGTCAACATCATTAAATCCAGCTTCTTTTAAAACTCCTATAAATGAAGTTTCCATTTCATTCAAAGGTGGATTTGAAGACGTACCTTGATTTGTGCCTATTGAAACATTCTCCATAGCATTGAAAGGGGGATTTGAAGACATACAAGGACTAGTTTTTATAATCATATTATTTTCTACATTAACCTCTTGCAAATTTGCATCGTCTACATCCATGGTCTCCTCAATGTTTTTATCTTCAATGTGGAATTGGATGCTTCAGCATTATTCATTGATCGAATCATCATTCTTCTATCTCTTTGTCTTTTTTCCTCCTCTCTCTTTGCTTCAATTTCTTCAAGGGTCAACACCTTTCTAT
Source organism: Sequoia sempervirens (assembly GCA_007258455.2). Taxonomy (NCBI): domain Eukaryota; kingdom Viridiplantae; phylum Streptophyta; class Pinopsida; order Cupressales; family Cupressaceae; genus Sequoia; species Sequoia sempervirens. The sequence goes on along the minus strand of VDFB02000013.1, from coordinate 206,747,878 downwards.
CTTTCATCTTATTACAAGCTTGTGAACCCATGATTACAAAATTATCAAGCACAAATGAATGTCAATAGTGAAAGTCTTGCTCTTTTGTTCTCCTTCAAACAAGTAGAAAACAAACACAATTTCACTCAAAAACTGTTCCAATGATGCCTCCTTTCAAAAATTCAATTCAAATTGCAAGTTGAAGACTTGTAAAGATAAAACTTGATAAAAAAAAGGTGAAATTGTCGCTATCTATCGTACATGTCAAGTTGCACAATTGACAATAACATTTTTCCAATAAAGATTAAAAAAAGAAATGGTCAAAAAAGAAAAGGGATCCCGTTTCTTTTTCAACAGTCCGAATAATAAATAAAATAAAACAGGATCTCGTTTCTTAAAATTTGAATTTTTTGTCGGGATTTTTCCCTATTTTTTCAGTTTGAGAAAAGGATTGCGGACCCAAACCTAAGCTTTGGACCTGGTTTGACCTGCAACTTGAAGGTCATGTCAATGTCACAAGAAAATAGTCACTTTGGACATATGTCTAAAGACCTTTTTTGTAGAATTTTTTGAGGAAATTAAAACACATTATAGACAAGACAGTTTAGATTCTAAATATGTAATTTATTTAACAATTGGATTATTTTTTCTATTTTTCAATTAATTTATGATGAAACTAGTCCATAAACTTGAAATATCAGGTTTTTTTAGAATTTTAATAACTTATTATTATTATTATTATTTGTAAATCGAATTACATGAAAACATACTTTAGAAAATTCTTTTCAATTTGAAAAATAAATTCAAAAAATGATAATTTTAGGTCATCTTATGTGTGATGTACCCAATGATTTTTCAAAACAATAAATATGGCCAATAAAAGTTTAACAAAAAAATATTCACTAAAAAATTATAAAAAATATCAAAAAACATGCTTCAGTGAGTTACAAATATTTTCCCAAAAGGATTTAGAAAAATAAGATTATTTAGGTTAAAATATGGATGATGTACACGTGTATGGTATGGTAAAAAAAGGACTTTTAAATATTGGTTTTTAGAAATGCCTATTGAAAATCAATTTGTATCATCTGGATATTGAAATAAATTACATATTTGGAAACTAGACTCTAATTACTACATTTTATGATTAGTGACTTTTTTCAAGATTCCATCTCTGAATGCTTCAAATTGTAAGGTCAAATGTGACAAATTCTAAAAAATCAGGGAAAACACTTCCACTTTTTGGCCAAAAAGTGGCATGAACTCCTTGCCAGCACCCAATTCCATTAGTATATATGTATTTCCAAATAAAAGGATTTCACCAATTCAAGACTACACCAAGAATCACACAAGATTATCCCAAACTAGGAGGTAAGCCAAGTTCATAAAAGCAACTTAACACGTATTTAGATCAATCCTTTCAAACAAAGCATTCATAAACAAATAATATATCAATCATAAAATAATAAAGGAGTAGGAATCAATGTACTTGTATTTTAAAGCTCTAACTGATAATACTTCCTAGCTCAATTCTACAAGCTCACTTGCTACTTCCTCTATGTTCAACCTATCTTCCACTTTTAGCCTCTTACTAATTCTCTCAACAATTATAATTTGCAAAATCACAAAGCAACTCTCTAACTCTTTCAAAGCTCTTAAAATACTTTTTCACAAAAAATACAACAAAATAAGAACAAAGAAATCAAAATGAAAAGTTATCAAATGGTAGAGAAAGCACCTTTGTATATAGTTAAATTTGAGCATCATAGTGCTACAAACAAGCTAACAAATCTACCACCTTCCTATTCACATGCATCGCCTCAGTTGATTTAAACTCTTAGATTGCAACACATAACAATCCTCTTATTTCCAGTTTCATAGAATGGATGAGTCAACTTCATTCTTGCGACAACATGACTCTTTTACTGAGTCAAGCCACAATGACGCATTACTACATGTTTCCTATTTGATTTGCAAGTCGACTACCCTCACAATTTTTTGTCATCTTTGCATTGATCGAGTTTCATGCTTATCATATGGCTTATACTTATGCATTGTTCATAACTCTTTTGACTTGTTTCTTTATGTGCTATATGTGCATCATTCATTTTTAGCCATTTTATATTACATGTCAACACTTTAACCTATATATTGTGTTATTCATGGAAGTCTACCTTTCTTTATCCTCCATAAACTTTTCCATTTGAATGCCTCACAATAGCACTACTAAAGCACTTTATAAACTAAAGTTATAATACACAATGCATATAGTTTACAGTTTTGTCTAATGTGTTGACTTAATCTATCTCATGCACCTGCATTATGCTCACTTTCTCAAGCACATTTTATTCGCAACAATAACTTGTTTCATCACTTGTTTATGCACTTTTCATAAGGTTTAATCTATGGTCTCCTATGAGCTATATATGTGCATTGCCTTACTTATGCACTCTAGCTTATTCAAAGCATTTTCAAATATAACACAATATTATATATATTATAATCTTTATAATATATGTATATATATGTATCTATATTCTCACAATAATGAATGAATTATTTGACAATCAATATATGTAACATATATTAAAACATTTATATATATATATATATATATATATATATATATATATTTATACATTTATTAAAAAATAATATATATATATAATATACAATTTCCTTTTTCAAATATAATGTTATATATATATATATACATACTTTAATACATGTATAAATATAATACTCATTCAAATTATGCATATACATTAATATATTTATATAAGATTAATATATGTGTGTGTGTGTATATATCAACCTTATATACACATATATATACATATATATAGCAATACAACAAGTCTTAATCAATTAAAGATACTAGAATTGCTTTTATACGTAAACATGTATATACCCAATACATAGATTCAATCACTTTAATTCAAACCAAGAAAAATCAAGAAACCAAAGTCACTTAAATCACCCCAAAACTATGACCAAATATTACTTACCTGATTCATGAACTAACTCAACTCAACTAAACCAAACTAGGATGTGTGTGTGTGTATGCTCAGTTAGGCTCATTAAGGGTTACCAGACCAAGTTCTTCTCCTGAGTGATACTCCCCCTCTCTTACTTGAGGGCTTGATTCCTTCTTGCATCGAACTTAGTGCATCACAAAGGTAATTAGTTGTTCACATGAAATTCTTTTGCATCATAAATCATTTGCATCATCAAAGCATTAAAGTATTCACATTTCATTACATATTCAGTCATCGTATTTCCATCACTATATAATCATTCCTTCAAAATAAATAAGAACTTAATGCCTATTTAAGTATTTCATTTACCTATTAGACATATTAAGGTCATGATTTACATTTATCATCATATTTACTCATGAAGGTAAAAGTAACTTGATAATTGAGAAACAAGGTGTAACACTATTTCTCCCTCTCCTTCTATATCTCTTTATCTTTTCCTCTCTATCTCTCCCTCTCTCTCAATTATTACCTTCCTACATTTGTCTATCTTTATCTCTCCCTCTCTCTCTCTCTCTCCCTCTATCTTCATATATATCTCTATCTTTCTCTCCCCCTCTCTATCTCTGGATACATCCATCTTTTTTGACCTTTCTATTTATATCTCTATTTGCCTATCCCTCTCTCTCCATTTTTGTAACAAGCCCAAAGTTTACCCTATTGTTTTCACCTAATTTTTAACCCATAAATAAGAAATGATAATGTTCACCAACATACAAAATAAAACTTTCCAATTCAATAACACAGATGCATATTTGAAATAAACGCATTCCAAATTACATTGTATTAATAAATTGACTTTACATAATTCCAAGTATTGAATACATATTTCATTTACACCTTACAAATAGATGTAATAACATAATCACAAGTGACATCTTACAAGAGCTTTAATTTACAAAAACATATTGCAAGTTGTCCTTATCTAGAACACACATCTTCATCTTCTCCTATTTCACACAATTCTCGACTACCAAATACATGAGGGAGAGCATCACCCAAGTGTTTTTCCACCAACCACATACTTAATGTAGTCCCTCACACATCTTCCTAATTGATAAGATTTCCCCACCCTTCAACGAAGAGATTGTTATGGAAACCCTCTAATTTAGTGCCTATATGAGCATGGTGTTGTGTCCTACATATCTAGTGCTACCATGTAGTGGATACCTACCTACATGCATGACACTCCCTACTAGGTATGCAATACTAGCTCATAGTGAAACCAATAAATCACTCCTCAAGATAACAAGGAAATACTCACAACTCTCACAAACTCACATAAAATATCACAACAAAATGAACAACAAAAATTAATCATAATCCACCCCCAAAATAAGAACTATGAATCCCTGTTTATATAGATTCAATGAAATAATTCACACTAGAAGTTAGTTATGGTAATCATCACCCTTTCTCTTAAGTCGCCACCTCTCAAACTACAAAGAAGAACTCAAATGCAAGTCTATTATTTTGCAGGTCGATTATGAAAATTTGGGCACCTCATTCCCATATTACTAGCTACTGAAAGAGTCAATCATTTAACACATAAACAATTTAAATTGCATTCAGTTTCTATTTCTTGGTCAAGTTGTTAAAATAAGATTGCATATGCTGATTTACTAAGTCAAAGCTCTTCCAAATGGCTGCACTATTACTCGTTGGTTTCCTATTTTCTCACTTACTCTATTTGTGGTGTTTTAACCTTTCATTTAGCTAGTTTAAGACACCTAGAATGGGGATGCTATTGTTTAATAGTCATATTGCAAATGTACTTCAAAACAGAAACAAAAATCACTTGTCACCTTGCCAATTTATAGCAGTTTGACTTAGTCCAATGCTTCTTATTTTTTCTATGTGTGGAACTTAATACACAACAATACTTACCATTTAAATGTTTTAACATTCCCTTTATATGGTGTAACAATATATGCACAATACTTTAGCTTTTACTTATTAAATGAATTTGCTACCGTGTATCTTATGCACATTATACTATGTGCTAAACTTCAGCTATTACTTTGCTTGCTCCATCACATTAATATATGTGAATGGCATATTATCATAACATTCAATAAATACAAAAAAAACTATGCGGAAGTGGCTTCAGCCTATCATGGTCTTAAGTTGGCACAAATAAAAGGCTATAAGAAAGTTTGGTTGGAGGGTGATTCTTTGAATATCATTAATAATTTGAAAAATTGTGCTCCCCCTTCTTGGACTATTGAGTCTTTGATATGGGACTCCATTGATATTCTTAAATATTTTGATGAATATTACATGTCTCATATTTTGAGAGAGGATAATGGTCTAGTGGACATATTCGCTAATATTGGAGTTAGAGAGGTCAAGAGGTTTGAATGACCCCCTCCCTATAGAGGAAATAACAACTATTAACTATGATTGCCAATTTTAATTTGCTTAAGTTCTCATTATGGCCTGCGGCGTGCATGTCTTTCTTCACATGGACAAAAATTATGAGGAAGGATGGTAAGCCCAATTTGAATCAAGCTAATGGTATGGTGGCTGGTAGCTATAGGGAATAGAACTCAATGTTCTTAATTCTCCTCTGCCTCAATTTAGTTATCACATGGATTCTAGGTGCTCCTAGCATTGTCTTCCATAGTTTTCCTTTCACCGAGTTTAGAGTTCTCAAGCCATTACTTTCTTCTAATTCTGTCAATATGGGTGGAGATAGAAATCAAGTGAAACCCTTCTCATGTGAAGCTGCCAAGAAGAAGAAGGAGGTTTGGCAGGTGTTGGAGAAAGGAGGGTTAACTCCTTACCTAGATAAATTACATGGCAATAATCCTCAGGCTACAATGTTATTTGCTGAAGGATGAAATGATAGGGTGTTGAAGCTGGGAGGAACGAAGTATGATGTCAATGAAGAATTTATAACTAGTATGTGAATCTTCTTCAAGGGGGATGAAGCTAAGGATTTGAGGACAGCGAGGAGTGGAGGCTGTCGGAGAAGCTCTCTTAAGGCATTGTGGGGAGATGTAGTAGAAGAGCTCATGCATTTCATTACCTTAGAAGGCTACTTCTTAGCGGTAAATGCATACCACTTCATCTTGCTCAATCATTTCTACCATAAGAAAAGGATTTCCTTTCCTTATTATCTCCTAATGTCTCTAGATTCGGGTCTCAAGGATCATAAGAAAAACCATAAAAATCCTATTTTTCATGTGGGGTTAATCCTTCTTATTTATGAATATGTGAAGTCCTTTGAGGTGGCTAAGCCAATTTCTCCCCTGAAGGGTAAATAGCCTAAGCCAATGGAGGAGTATGAGACTGCCTCAGAAGAGGAACCAACTAGCAAAAAGGTGAAGAAAAGGAAACTTATTTTGGAAAAGGAGTCAGATTCAGAGGAGGATGTGGACTTTGTCCTAGAATCACTTGCTTCATTGGAGGTGGGTCCTCAATCCCTTGCTTCAGGAAAGACAAAAAAAGGGGAGTCGTGTGCTAGCGAGGGCTATGTGACTTGTAGTGATGAGGTGGTTGTTGATTTTTTGAGTAGGGGTGTAAAGAAGAAGAATGATTTGTATGGTGAGGATTCTTTGCCACCCTCTGTAACCAAGAAGAAGAAGGATCTAGAGGAGGGAAGCAAGAAGAAACAAGTTCTAAGGACTACGAGTCAATTATTGGAGAGGGAATTTCCTCTCACTATAATGGGTGGTCTAGACACTGATGATTCTTTGAGTGTTAACCCAAACTTGTAGCAGAAAGGTAAGACTGGGGTTGTTGGTGGTTTGATTGTTGTGGATACCTAGGATGTGGAATTGGAAAGGTTGAAGAAAAGAAAGGTTGTGGCGGACAAGATTGCGAGTTCCATCTACAAAATAAAGACTCTAGTTGCAATTGGGAAAGGTAAGGAAATCTCTGCTAGTCATGATAAGGTTAGCTTCTTTGAGGAGGAAGATGCTTTGCAAAGGGGGTTTTTAATATTGATAGAGAAGAAATTTTTGATGTGTTGGGAAGTGCTTGTGAGGGTTCCATTTTTTTGTTCAAACTGTTTAAATGGTTTTTTCATGAACTCAATAAAAATAATGTCAAAGCTAGGGGTGTGGTAAGGCTGAAGAGTCCTCTATCCAAAACCAAATAGATGAATTGTTTTATTCCTTAAACACTATCGCAGACACTATGGTAGAGGAAACTCTTAAGATGAAAATGAATCTAGAAGGTAGAATCCTCACCCTTGAGGATCAAATGGAGAAAATTTGGTCTACTAGGATGAGGGGTGGGGAGGTATCTAAATCTGTTGTTAAATTTCATTATGTCGGTGTGACTTCTCCTATGGTTAGTGTTAAGAAGCGTAAGGAAATTGTTCATGCTGAAGAGATTGGTGCTACTGGAAAGCTGATGGAGGAGGAGGTTGTTGTTGAGAAGGGTGGGGAGAAGAGTAATGTTTTGATTATTGAGGTGAATACAGATGGACCTGGTGCTAGAACTAGAAACAAGACTAAAGCTTAGGTTGGGGCTTTTGGTAAAGAAATGCTTGATGTTTTCAATGATGCTCAGAAGATTGCGGCAAGCAACGTGGAGGCAACGGACATTTTGAAAAACATGTAGTGTTGTTGGTTGGGGTCCTCCTTTTTGGCTAACTTTTTGCTATTGGTTCGCTGATGATGGGATGAATTATGCCTGGTATTTTTTTCTTTAGTTTCAACCGCTTTCTTTTGTAAAGGATTCTGAGCCCCTTCAAAACCCATATTTTACCTCTAATAAAAAACATTCAATAAATACACACACATATATATTGATATATATATTATAATATATATATGTATTAACATATATATTTAAAATCATTATTTTTCCAATCTTAACATATATATATATAGATATAGATATTAAAATATATTAATATATGCATATATGTGTATATACTATTTAATCTAATACATACATATATATTAATGTATATATATATTATTTTAATATCTTACAATATATAATATATATATCGATAAGTATATATATAAAGTGTACATACATACATACATACATACATATATATACATATATATATATATATATATATATATTCATTTGTTTTAAACATATATATGATGTATCCATTTATGAATATACATTGGTATTTCTACCTACACATGCTCACGCGTGTATACATTCACATATATGAGTTACCATATATATATATAAATAATGTACATACATATCCATTATATGTATATTTAATATAAAAAGTACATAAAATACTCAATACAAGGATATAACACTATAACTCAAATCAATCAGACAATCATAATGAATTAAACATAATCACCCATACATTCCCATTAACCCTAATTATCACCAAGGTTTACTTATCGACCCTTAGCCCATACTAACTTGACTAAGCTTCACTATCCTAGGCTGTGAATGTGTGTGTGTTATCTCAAGTAGGCACATTAGTGGTTGTCAAACCAATTTCCTCTCCTATGTGATAGTCTCCCTCTCCTTACTGGAGGGCTCAATTCTTTCCTACATCCAACTTAGTGCATCATAGCAAAGTTAGCTGATAACATGAAATTCATATACATCATATATCATTTGCATCATCAAAGCATTTAAAAAAGTCACATTATAATGCATATTCATTATCTCATTTTCATTGAAATATATAAAGACATAATCATGCATTAAAATATAGTTATTCATAAAAATTAATAGTAACTAGTAAATACACAATGGGATGTAACATATCCCTCATGAATCATCGAACACGATGATTTAGAGTATCAAAAATAAACATAAAACATAATAAAAAAATTTAAGAACTCTCAAAAGGACATAAAATATGAGGAAACTTTTGCTTAATCTCCAAATAGTCTTCCCAAGTGGTAGAATATTTTGCATACTAGTCCCATTGAACCTTGCATTGTAGAAACTCTCTATTGTGTAGATGGAGCCTACACGTTTTGAGTACTCTGAGAGGCTTGATGGTCACTACTCCTAGTTCTTGTTCCTATAAAGCATTCCAATCAATAACAGATTATCTCTTAGGATGTACTTTTTAAGGTACAACACATGAAAGACATTATGCATCCTAGCGAGAGCTAGTGGAAAATTAATTTAATTAGTGATTGGGTTAACTTCTTTGAGAACCTCAAAGGGGCCTATATAATGTGAGGCTAGTTTGGATGACTTTCCAAACTTAATAGAACTCTTGTGAGGCTTAACTCTAAGCAAAAAAAATTCTCCTATTGAGAAATGTCTAGGCACAAGTTTATAATTTGCATAACTCTTTTGCCTATCATTTTCCTCTGCTAACCTTTTCTTTATCACACTAACTTTCTCCTCCATCTTTGAAAGCATATCTAATCCAAGGCTAATCTTATCTTCTAGCTTATCCCAACTTATAGGAGTTCAACACTTCCTACCATACAATGCTTCAAACGGAGCCATCTTAATCATAGAATGATAAGAATTTTTACATACAAATTCCACCAAAGGTAAATAATCCTCCTATTTTTATTGTTGATCCATGCAATACATCCTCAATAGATCTTATAAAATTTTATTCACCCTTTTAGTTTGACTATTTGTTTTTAGATAGTATGTTGAACTTATATTCAACTATGTCCCAAGTGAAGAAAATAATGTTTGCCAACACTTAGACATTACATGTGCTTACCTATCTATAATAATTTTCTTAGGAACTATGTAACCCAAATACTTCTTGCATAAACTTGAAAGCTATAACAAGAGATCCATCAATTAGGTTCCATGGAATGAAATGAGCTACCTTTGTAGGCTTATCTACCACTACCAAAATAGCATTATGCTTATTCCTAGACATTGGAAGACCTCCAAGAAAATCCATGCTAATGACTTTCCATTTCCTCTCTAAAATTTCATGAGGATACAATAGTCATTTCAGGTGATGATGCTCTCCCTTCCCCCTCTAACATTCTAAACAACTTGCCACAAATCTTGTAGCATTCCTCTTCATTCCTTTCCAAAAATACATCTTTACATTAGCGAACAACTTAGTTACTCTAGGATGTCCAAAATAAGGTGTGGTATGAAATTCTTTCCACCTTGTACTCATTAATTCCTTAGATTTTGGTAAATAGATTCTTCCTTTAAACCTTAATAAACCATTAGGTTGAAATAGAAATCCATCATACCTTGTGTCTTGTGGATCATCCAAGAGTTCTTGCTTAACTTTCTTGTAGTACTCATTGCCCTTGGATTTCTACAACACTTGACTCTTGAAATCAGCATGAATTGATATCATTGAGGAGATATGTCTCCTTCGACTTAGGGAATCAACAACATGGTTTTCCTTTCCCTTAATATAGCTAATATCAAAGTCACATTTTAATATCAATTTGAGTAATCCCCTTTGTCATGCATTCAAATTCAACTTAGGGCTAAAAAAATACTTCAAACCATAGTGTCCAGTCTTCAATTAAAATGGTTTCCCTAACAAAGCTTAATTTTATTTATAAGGCTTCATTTTTCTAGATTTGTAGGTGATGAATCACCGATCCTACATCAACACTACACCTAGACCTTCTCCTGAAGCATCAGTAATGATGACAAGATCACCTTTTAGATCTGGCACTTTTATTTTTGGAGTTGTAGTTAACTTCTCCTTAAGTTGATCAAACATCACTTGACATCTTTCCAACCACTCAAACTTTTTCCTTTTTCTCTATAATGATGTTATGGGAAAGGCTATCTTGGAAAAGTTGGCTACTAACTTCCTATAATATTCTACCAAATCCATTAAGCTTCATAATTCAAGCACATTCTTTGATACTGTCCATTCAAGTATTGCCTTAATTTTTGTTGGGTCAACTGCAATCTCATCAACTCAAATGACATGACCCAAATAATGTACCTCTTTCTGAAAGAAGGTACATTTTTTGAGTTTTCCATAAAGCTTATGCTCTCTCAGATGTTGGAGAACAATCATTAAATGTTGGAGATGTTCTTCCTCATTCTTGGAATAAATAATAATGTTTTCCAAGAATACTAACACAAATTTGTCTAGACAATCCCTAAACACGTTGTTCATTAGGGTCATGAATGTTGCAAGTGCATTCATCAATCCAAAAGGTAAGGCTATGAACTCATAATGACCATATCTTTATCCTTAATTGATGATAACCTAATCATAAATCAATTTTTAAAAACACCATTTCTTCTCACATCTAATCAAAGAGATCATCGATTTGTGGAAGATGATACTTATTCTTTATCATTGCCTTATTTAGAAAATGATAATCTATACACAAACATAGTGTACCATCCTTCTTCTTCACAAAGATCACTAGCGCTCCACAGGGTGAATCACTAGGTCTAATAAATCCCTTAGAAAACAACTACTCAAGTTTAGCTTTTAACTCCATCACCTCTATTGTAGTCATCCTATATGGGGCTTTGGATATAGGTTTTGATCCTAGAACTATATCAATGGAGAAGTCAAATACACTTTTGGGAGCTAACCCAGGTAATTCATCTAGGAATACATCCACAAAATTTCTTAAGATAGGATATTTCTCCATATTCAATTTCCTTGATTCCAATATTTCTCAATCTTTGGCTTCTTGAAAATCCAAGGGTTCATACATTACATAATCTTGAAAGATGTACTCCTTCCACTCATCCAGTTTCTCTATTTTCACCGTAAAAAGTTGACACCCCTTCCTCTTAGGTATGTGCATTTGTACAATAGATATTTGTCACAACTTAATTTCCCTAGGTGTGTCTTGAAAGAATAGCCTATTCCCAAGGTCATCTAGACACTCTATTGACTTGGCATGACAATCGACTTTGGCTCTATGACTCCATAACCAATTCTTACCTACGATGACATCATAAGATCCTAGGGGGATACATACAAATTTACTTCCATACAAAAACTAAAAAGATCAACCCTAGACTAAAATAGATATTGCTCTACCTTAGCTCTTTTTTGGTTTGCATACTCAACAAACCAAGACTTTTCCATAAATCCATCTTTTCTAGATATCTTACTAGCTATAGTAGGAGAATTTTTTTTTTGTAGTACTAGTGTCTATTAGAATTGAAATGGTATTCCATACAAAGTACCTGGAACCTCTACTAGAGAAATTTTATACTCCACTTGACGATATTATAATGCCACATGAATCCTATACCAAAACTTTACTTGTTTAGGTGGTAAGGGATTTCCATGAGGATGCATCCCCTACATCTTATTTGGACACTAATTTGCATAGTGATCTCCACAACATAGGAAACATCCTCTTACCATTTCTTTCCTTGTCACTGGCTTTCTAGAACTACTTTCATTCCTATTGGGGTTGTTGTTACCCTTGCAGTCACCCCTTGACTCATTTCGATTGTTACAGAATCCCCTATCTCCTTTCCTCTTATAATCCTGATAACCACTTTTCGTCTTAAAGGTTTGATTAGTTTGAGACCAATTAAATCTCTTCTAGCTCTTCTCCTAGTATGCAGAAATAGACTTAAGCTTCTACTCCTACTTGATAGATTTCTTGTACACATGATCCATAGTAGCAGGACCATGCACATCTATCTCCCTTTGGATTTGGGTGTTAAGACCCATTATGAATTTCCTAATCTAAAATCGCTCATCCTTCTAGTATTGAGGTACATACTTGAGAAGATGAGTGAGTTTATCCCAATACTCATTCATCGTGGAATTTCCCTGACTTAGATTCTAAAAGTCTGTTAACTTATGGTGAAAGTATAAATGAGGAAGCCACCACTTACAAAAGATTTACACTAATTTTTCCCAAGTTAGCTTCAATGAACTCAAATCAAGTTCCATCTTCTTTTTCATCCACCACATGGATGCTTTGATAGCTAGTTGAAAGGCTCCCCAAATGGCCTTGGTCACTTCAAAATAATTTCTTATTTTGAAGTATTTTTCCATCTTAGTGAGCCATGCTTCAGCAACATCCTCACTAGTGGTTCCCTGAAACTTAGGAGGTGTGACTTTCCTCACGTCTTGTGACAATTCATGAATAGGTTATTTTCTCTTACTCCCTTTTGATCTTGATTGAGATTCATCCCTACCATAATTGCTCAAAGTAGTGCAATCATTGTAGTTTTCTCCCTCTTCCTCATTTGGAATTTCTTGCTCTGGTATACTTGCTCCCTTGACCTCTTGCTTGGGGTGACCAATCTTGTCCCTTGTTTTGTTGAACATGATTAGAACCTAGTCTAGTTTGGCCTCAGGGTTCAACAATTTGACCTACTTCATGACTACCCCCTAGATTAGTTCATGTTTGAACCATTACTTCATGAATACCCCTTGGATTCATTCATGTTCGAACCATTCTTACAAAATTATCCCACCTGGAGGTTTCATTTTAATTATCTCCTAGAAAGGTTTAAGTAACATCCTAAAACATTTCATCATTCATTCATTCACATTCAATAAAGCAATAATAGATTTTGTACAATTTTTTTCTAAATTGTTATTTCTTTATTATATCTCAAGGATTCTAATCATCCTTTGTACATAGATTACATAATTTGACTATACATAGTAGTTGAGGGGAGTATATCCCTTAGATTCTCTTTCAAATACATGGTTGCGGGGAACATATCCCTTTGAAACATCAAATTCAATAACTATAAGTTCAGGAGATGAGAGTACATGAGGGTCCCTTGTGATCAAAGGAGGACTAACACTACACTATGTGGATATATTCCATGAGAGTGGTAAGGATAATACTTGGTTGGTGAGATAGGAGGTATGAAATTGGCTGCTTCCCATAGTTTCTTTTTCTCTACATAATGTGTGTCATATCATTGCCAAAAATTTTGGTATCCCCAAGCCATATCTCCCTAGTGTAATTGGTTCCTTCTATAGTTTTAACTATAGCTTCTCTTTCCTTCTTTTCCTTTAGGTAGTGCTCATTTCTTATTACTGACTTTCTTGTATTCATCTTGAGTCGCACCATCCTAGCACAAGAATTCCAAACATTAGATCCTCATAATGTTGGATGAAAGACTAGCATAATGAGCTCATACGTTCTTGTGTTGAACCTAGTAGATCCAATACCATATGTAACAAGCCCAAAGTTTACCCTATTATTTTCACCTAATTTTTAACCCATATATGAGAAATGATAGAGTTCACCAACATATATAAATAAAATTTTCTAATTCAATAACATGCATACATATTTGAAATAAACCCATTCCAAATTACATTGCATTAATAAAGCAACTTTACATAATTCCAAGTGTTAAATACATCTTTTGTTTACACCTTCTAAATAGATGCAATAGCATAATTACAAATGACAACTTACAAGATCTTTAATTTACAAAAACATATTGGTCAAGTTGTCCTTATCTGGAACACACATTTTCATCTTCTTCTATTTCACACAAGTCTCGACTACCAACTACATCAGGGAGAGCATCACCCAAGTGATTTTCCACCAACCATAGACTTAATGTAGCCCCTCACACATCTTCCTAACCAGTAAGATGGCCCTACCCTTCAACGAAGAGATTGTTATGGAAACCCTTTAATTTAGTGCCTATCTAAGCATGGTGTTGTTTCCTACATATCTAGTGCTTCCATGTAGTGGATACCCACCTACATGCATGACACTCCATACTAGGTATGTGATATTGGCTCACATTGAAACCAATAAAGTGTATGTAGTGGTAACTACACTTACTTTGGCAAAAGATTTATCATATATATAATGAAAAAATAACACTCAGTACTTCAAGCAGTGTCATTTATTCACCCAACCCATCATTTATCTTGGAAACTATAATGACCATAATATCTCTTGACTAGGTTTGACCTCAAAACAATATAACAGAATAAAAAAATCCCATTTCAAAGGTAATGAAACATTTAGGTGATCTAACTAACCACCTAGGTTAATCCCAAGGAATAAACATACCAATGAAGCATTACAAACATCATAATCTAACATTTCTGACATGACAACCCCATTGCATTACTAACATCACAATTCATGCAAGTATGTATGTATATGTAGCATATGATATCTAAGATATCTCAATAATATCTTCTAGCTATTTTAGCTACTAGAAATAAATACTTCAATATGATAGCTATATACATATCAAACTAATATGATTTCTTTAACCAACATGTATATGACCTCCACTCAATAAATAAACATCCTTTTGCACAAACACTTGGAAACAATGACAAACATGATATCAAAATAGAAAAACAGAATTATGGATAAGAATACTAGCATGCTTGGTAATAAAGCTTCCAATGAAGAACTCTACTTGTTTCGTTCACTAAGCTCAGCTTATCTTCGATCCTTGAATTTAGTATACTAAGCTTTTGTATTCCCAATAAATACTCTCTCACACACATAAATTGCTCCTCAAACTAATAAGGAAATACTCACAACTCTCACAAACTCATAAAAAATATCATAGAAAAATGAACAGCAGAAAATAATCACAATCCACTCCCAAAATAAGAACTATTGACCCCTATTTATATAGATTCAAGGAAATACTTCACACTAAAAGTTAGCTATGGTGATTTCCACCTTTTCCCTTAAGTTGCCACCTCTGAAATTGCAAAGAACTTAAATACAAGTCTATTACTATGTAGGTTGATTATGTAGAGTTGGGCACCTTATTTCCATATTACTAGCAACTGAAGAGTCAGTCATTCAACACATAAACAAATTTAAATTGCATTCAGTTTCTATTCCTTGGCCAAGTCGTTAAAATTAGTTTGCATATATTGATTTACTAAGTCAAAGCTCTTCCAAATGGTTGCGCTTTTACTCATTGGTTTCCTATTTTCTCACTTTATTCGTGGCATTTTAACCTTTCATTTAGCTGGTTTAAGGCACCTAGAATAGGGTTGTTGTTGTTTAATAGTCATATAGCAAATTTACTTCAAAACAAAAACATAAATCACTTGCCACCTTGCCAATTCATGGAAGTTTGACTTAGTCCAACACATCTTGTTTCTATCTATGTGTGGAACTTAATTCACAGTAATACTTACCATTTAAATGTATTAACATTTCCCTTTATGTGGTGCAACAATATATATGCAATAATTCGGCTTTTACTTATTAGATGAATGTGCTACTATGTATCTTATGCTTATTAACTATGTGCTAAACTTCAGCTATTACTTTTCTTGCTCCATCACATTAATATATGTGAATGGCATATTATCATAGCATTCAATAAATACACATACACATATATGTCTGTGCACATGTGTGTGTTTGTGAATGTATAAAATCAACTAATCAAATGACATCAAATTGAAATCTAAAGCTATGTAAAGGATAAATTAACTACACAATTCATTTAAATTTTTCAAAAAATAGAAATTAGAATTCAAATAGAATGAAAGAACAAAGTAATTCAAATTGAATCTAGCTAAACAATGTAAACCTCAATCTCATTGTGGGATTATGCTCAAATTAGATGTGGAGTTCTCAATTCAAACAAAATCCATGATATTGCAAAGCAATTAAAGCTAGAAATGATGTAATATGACTCACAAGATGCTCTCAAAATGATCAAATTGGGAAATCAATTAAAAAAAGTAAGTTTACTCAATGCTTGTGAATGAATTATTATGGAAAAATGCTTACTATTTATAGAATTTTGAAATCATGATCAATGGTGAAGATCAAAAAGGCTAGTCAATGGATGAAACTAAATGAGAGGAATGAACATGGATAAAGGATGAATCAAATGGTTGATAATCCATGAGACATGGATCAAAGATCAGATCAATGGTTCAAGATCCATGAGAGACTCAACCAATCCCTAATTTTTAGGAATTATGTTGGAAGATATTTCCATTTGGAGGGAAATATTTGAACTCAAAAGGGAATATTCTATGTGTATATTCATTATGCAAGTTGAGGAAATTGGAGTACAAGGGCTTGGCGTTGGTGGATAAGGCATGTAGAAAAAAAGTCAAGTGCCTTTTTTTTCCTAACTTCTAGCCTACATTTCACTAATTTTGAAAAATCATAAGGTAAGTTTTTCGAAGCACATACCTGACCACCTAACCCAGGAGGGCACTGGTACTCACGAACTCAGTCAACTTGATGCCTAGCATGCATGGCGAACTCCATCGTAATAGGTGCTCTAAATAGCTCTCTCATAGGATCTCTCAAATAACTAAAGAATTATCAAAAGAAAAGTGCACAAATGAGCTGGAAGTTTGCTAAAATGAGCATATATACCTACCTAAACCTAGGATTTTGACCTTAAAACTCATTTTTCTAGTTTTTTTGCATCCTAGCCATTATCTAAGTCTTTTGTAGGACTTATTTTTATCATTCATGTAATAGAACCAATCTCGTATCCATGTCACAAGCCCAATTGAAAACTAGTCTTTTTCGCTTGAACTCTCGAGGTGGCAATATACCTATAGTCATTTCTTCTACTGGGGCATAGTGCGGCATTTAAAATTAGGATTTTTTTTAAATTTTGTTCCAAGCAATATTAGTTCTTTGAAACAACACAACAAGTGCATTGCTTCAAAGAGGGGCAAAATGTAGACACTTAAAATTTTCCTGATAATATCACATACATGGTTTTGTTGACTAACATCATTCCTAGTCTATTTCACATAATTCATCTATTTAATTAAATAATGTCAATTATTTAGTTAAACTCATTTTTTATCCTATTAATTAAATAAATCAACATTATTTAGTTAACTCACTTTTATTCATGCTAATTTCAATCCCATTTAATTAAATAATGCAAATTGTTTAGTTAAATGTCATAATAATACTTTGATTGAATAATTCTTGATTATTTAATTAAATCCTCTAATTTCATCCACTTGCACAATTAGATAATTTTAATTAATTGTTCAGTTAGCTAATTTCTTTCCAAATCCTCCAATTTCCTCAACTTGCACAAAAAATATTCCCATGGAATATTCCCTTTTTGAATTTGTAAGAGAGATAGACCAAACACGTCAAGGCTCCAGGTGATGGAGAGCCGAGAGCGGAGGGATACCCTAACTTACCTCACTCTAAAAGGGTATCTTGAGACAAAGATCGAGAATGATGAGGACTATAACATGCTTCAATCACTCTACAGATCCTGAACTTAGTTTTGGACTAGGCAAGCTAGTTTTTGGAGTCGGTACTGTGTCTCAAACAACTCTTTGTTTGAGGATGGCAACACAGTTCTGGGACGTCAGCGCGTAGTGCTAATGTCTCTCAGGTGCGCTAGTATTCGTATGGTCAAAAAATAGTGAACATAGTACAAACTAACATCGTAGCTAGTGGACTTTAACAAAAATGACAAAATGATGAAATATAGAAAGTAAGTGCATAAATAGTGGAGAAAATAGATAAAGACTAAAGTGATAAAGACCAACTCACAGAACCACCTTTTTTCCAACTAGCTCCACCCGTACTTTCAACTACACACAAACAAGGAGGGAGAAATTGTTGGGGCTGTATAGGGGCCTGCCTCAATCAGACCCCCATTTTGGTGTTTCCACCTCCATGAACAACCAGAAAGCAATGAAGTAGAAATATACAATAAAGGAAAGAAAAGAAAGCAATACACTACAAAACAGTCTTATGCTACTCCTATCAAATCACAAAGGAGAGGAGTGAAATGTTACCACCTCCACCCAAACACTCACTAGTCAATGGAGGAGAATATAGACTTGGTAAGGTCACCACAACTACAATTGTGATGGAGGGAGGCCTCACAAGGCTCCAAGCCCATGCTTCATTGGATTGCTTCACACTTGCAATGTGGAGTTGACAGAGTGTTGTTGCTGTAATGGAGTGTTGAGGTGATACTTGAGAGTGAAGTGAATGCTGGAAGTGCTAAGAGAATGCCAATTTGTTGCTTAGAGGATGAAATGAAATGAAGATGGATGAATTTGAATGAGAAGAGGGAAGAATTTTCCATTTCTGAGCTCAGTTGGTTGAAGAGGGATGTTACAAATTGACCCCAATCAAAAGTGTAACGCCTCTACTAACTTCAGATGTGGGAATCCATTAGGGATAGTAGCATGCTATGTGAATTTCTACACGCCGCATGTGCATCCCCTATAGAAATGCTCTGATTGACACAACAAAAAGATGCCAAGTGGAAGGAAGGCAGTTGGGTGATGTGGAATTTTTCCTTCGGATTTGATTTTCTAAGGTGAGGTTGTGTAAGAGGGGAATTTGTGTAAGGGGTGTAAATTCACTCCTATACATTTTTTCCCCACTTTGGCAAGCACAAATATTGATGAGTGCTTCAATAAAGTAGATTGAAGAGTCAATAGGGTTAGAAATTTATACCTGAATCGTCAAGGAGGTAGACCATAATCTAGGGAACTCGAAAGCACAGGGCAAGCAAATGACTCTGTAGGTACTCTCCCTAAGGAGTATTAAACAAAAATACTCTATAGCCCCGCAAAACTATGAAGTTGCACAAGGTACACAGAAGTTCCTCATCCTAATGATGGAAAAATCCCACAGGATGAAAGTGTCTTATAGGCCCGCAGACTTGCAAGGAGGTAACTCCCAAGATCTCTCACATGAAGGGAGCCCTGAGAAGTAAGTGCCTTGTAGTCCCACAGATCTACAAGGAGCATCCTCCAAGATCTCTCACATGAAGGAAACCAAATGGAATAAGTATCTTATAGGCCCACAGACCTGCAAGGAGGTTTCCCCCAAGATCTCTCACATGGAGGAAACTCAAAGAAGAAAGCACCTTATAGGCTTGTAAACCTACAAGGAGGCAACCCCCAAGATCTCTTACATGGAGGAAACCCAAAGAAGGGGACTTTGTAGAGTCAGAAAGAAACTTCACAAGCACACCTGCAAAGCGACATGTTTACCCACAAATAAAACATGTCCAAAAACAAAAAGTGGCCATGTAAGAAGATAAGCAGATAGTCACGTGGATCGTTGACAAGTTGGAAGGCTTTCAAAGGATTCCCTTGGGAACCCAGTGTGAAGAGGGGTCCACTCAAGGGATGTGCCTTTTGAAAGTGTGAAAGAGATTTTTTTTCTCAAATCAATTCATCATCAACAAATCCTTTCGAAAGATGTTCAATTCACCAAGGAATTAGAAAGGAAGAAGATGCCCCCTTGCGATGCGAAGTTAAAGGTTGCTCCCACCTCGAAGGAAAGTTATCAAGTTCTTTCTTTGTGAACCCATGATGAAGGAAAGACGTTCTGTTAGGTCCAAGTCAAAAATGCAATTCTTGAAAAAAGATTGCAAAGATTTTCGAGAAAATATTCATTGGCAATGAATATGTTTTTTGATAATCAAAGTGTCATAGAAATAGCATTGTCACACCTAAAAGGGACAACTCAAGAAAATAAGAGAGAAAGATAAGAAAAGAGAAAAATAACCCCCTACTATATTAGACCATGTGAAGAATGCATGAGAAGACAATGTAAAAATTAAAAAAATGGGTCAACATGGAAGGGAGGCCTAAATGCCCCCAATACTTTGCATCATCCCTAATTTTCTAAAAAATCAAGCACAAACATGGAAGAATAATGATACAGATAGAAGAAGGTTTACAACACAAAAATCACTCCTGTATCCAAGCACCAACAAAGGTGACAAGGGTCTTCCAAGAACACATAACACCATCACAGGGGGAGCACATCACAACACACACATCTAATCTAAAGATAAAGAAGAGGCCTCTCACTAACACTCACCGACCAAGAGGTCATCCACTTCCCAATCTATATCATTATAAGGGGAAGGAGGACGAGCCTATAGTCGTAGAATATTAAGGGGAGGATCTTTTGACCCTCCCGCAACAAGGGTTAAGGAAAGACCTGCAAGGTCTCCTCTGCTAGGCTCTTGTGGTGCTATGGTCAACGACTTTGCGAAAATTGCTGACAAGGATGAAACTTCATCCAGAGAGTTAAAAATGCACTTCACTGGAGTGCCATGTATTACCTCAATGGACAGGGAAGGCTATGTCTGAGATTCATCAATTGGCTCACTGAGTGACTCGAGAGTGGTGAAAAAGTCAAGGGAAGCCAAGACTGGTTCTATCACTAGGACAGAACAAGCCAATGAAGGACTACCCTTTGGAGAAGGTGGGCTCCTCTTATGCCCTCCATTACTGGAAGGGACATCCTCTATCTTCTACTTCATCGGGGGATGTGAACTCCCCACAGATGAGGCATGAGGCACTGAGGAATAGGAGGAGGAGAAAACTACAATAGATACCACCGAAGTATTCAAAAAATCCATGGGTTTAGGGAATGGTGGGATGTTCAGAAGGGACATCAACAAGGGTGGCTCCACTGAAGGAGCAATAAACACTTGCACCTTTTTAGGGTCAAGCGCACTCGTACTCACATCAGGAGCTGAAAACGATATTGAACTAGATTGAATAGAAGCATAAGGGAGGAGAGAGGACATATCGAGAGGCCTTGCAGCAGGGGCAGTCAACTCCTCTTCCTTCTACTACAAAGCAGCCTGCTCAGCTACAAGATCCTTTTGCAGACACTTGTGCTCATGTGCAAGGTGGTTTCTACAAATCTTCAAGCTAGAGACCAGAGGTTGCAAAGGGACAAAAGGCTCTTGCTCAGCCATGGTAGTTTCCATCATAGCTATTTCCAGTGGAGGGACATGCTCCTGAATGGGAGCAAGAGGAGAATATTGAGAAATGATAGGGGAGTCAGCTCCAATGCCTTATTTGTGGGGCTCTTCCCATTTATTGCTTTTCTAGTATAAGTGGTGGGAGGCCGTGGAGGCCAAGACATAAAGGATTCCCCACAAGGACCCTTTCCCTTGCCATACAATTAGTACCAAGGTCTAGGTGGTTTAGTAGGGAGGTTCGATATCCTGATCTTAGGTTTACACCAAACAGGTATCATCGGACTTAGTGGGTAAAAGTCAATCATATTCATCCAAAACTCTTCTCTAGAAAGAGGAGTAGGAGAGCCATCTTGAAGATGGGGTAGCTTCTCTTTTCCCTTTCGTGAAGAGGAGTTAGCTAGCTATTGTACTATTGGAAGGGTCAATTTCAGTTGTCCCTTTCGCTCAGTCTTATACTTCACATAGTTCTTGTAAAGTAGGTCCGTTCTTGGGGGGAGCGGACCTACCGTGGTGGGCAACAAACGATCCAATGAGTATCCCCCACGAGACACCAATGGCTGGTATCCAATGTCATGCACTATGTGCACAACATCTTCATGGGAGAACTATGTGCTAGGGTATGCCTAACTTCATCCTAACTTCATCCTAGATAAATCCAACTCTAGAATAACATCAAAAATTATGTCTACAACCCTAGGTCCAACTAGGATGGATAGAGTTATCGATCCATATGGCTTGAGAGAAAAGGCCATCATGTGTGTGGATGGTAGATTTTATTTCTTTGTACTCCTTTCTATGCAATGAATTAAACCACGTCTCTTGTGTAATGACATTCACTCGACTCACATGATCAACTAAGAGCCCTGTCATAATGTTGTCATTGAGGTGAGTGGGAATGTAGACGGGAGAGGGCTTGATGTTCAAGGTAAATCCTATGACGTCAATGTCACGTCCAACAAGCTGGGTGCAGGTTGTGCGATAGGAGTAACTGTGACCATGTTAACATATGGCTCGGGCTGAGAGGTAGAATTGGAGGGATTGAAAATCACGTTGGAAAAATGTGATGGAAATAGGTCCGTGTATATTTGCAACTCACTATTCTCTTTCACACTGATTTGTTTGCATTTTGTTTACTTCCATCGAGACAAATAGTATTGTCCTCAATGCGGTCCTATATCTCATGACGCAAGTGCATACATCGTTTAGTATCATTTTTGTTAACTTGATGGTACTGACAAAAAGTATTTTTATCATACCAACTAGGTTAAAGTTCCTTGAGAGGTTTAGGGTTCTCCAAGGTTATGATCTTATCCTTTAGCAACTTTTGCAAGATGGAAGAATAAGATTTTGCTAAATTTGTTAACTTTTTGTTGCATCTAAGGTCATTATCATTTGTAGTGGCTACAACATCTATTACAACCTTACCTTTTCTAGATATCGATACAATGGACTTTCCTTCTAAATGAGAGTGCGAGGGGGATCCCCCAAACTGAACTACCATTTGTTGATATTCTCATAATATCACACACAGATGCATGAAAGAAGGATGTTTCATAAGGGAAAACTTCTCCTACCAAGGTCTCTGCAAGTTCCCTATGAACACCTTCTGCACATCAAAATCAAGTAGTGGGCATGAGATCTATGAGAAGAGTGCTTGGTATCATGCTATGAAATCAATAATCTTCTCATTATCCCCTTGTTTGCATCGGACGAGATCCGAAAAGGTCATCTTTAGTCTGATGTTGGCTTGGAACTATCAGAGAAACTAATTTAAAAGTTGATCGAATGAGAAGATAGATTTATTGGGCAAGGAACAATACCATTCAAGCGCTATGTCCTTAAGAGATCGAGGGAATTGTTTTTCCATCAATGCATCATGATGGAAGAAATTTGTACACAGGCATTAAAGGTGGAAACATACGTTTGTGGGTCTACTTTGCCACCATATTTTTTGAATTTGGGAATATCCATTCCTTATGGGAAGGGAGTGTTTAAGATTGATACTGACAAAGGGTTGTGTCAGAAGAAGGGCTTAAAGATAGGCTAGGCAGAGGCTTGGGAGAGACTTGCTAGTTGGCTTTGCATCTTACCCATATTCTGAAGAAGAGTATTTAGAATACGGTCTTGGGATGACAAAGGTCTAGTGGAACCTCCCCTAGAACCACCACCGAAGCCACCAACGTGACCATCATCGGAACCATTGTCAGAGCCGTCGCCAGCAACAGGGTCTCCACTGGAGCCAACTTTGCTTCTGATTCCACCACCATGGCCTCCTCCACCACTCAACCCGCTAAAACCTCCACCACTATAGGTGACATGAGGGGTGAAACTAAAACCTAAGGGTACTCTATTCACTTTGATAGTTTTGGATCTCTTAGAGGTAGAGGGGATGTTGATCAATGGGACTATATCAGCCATGTACACAGATGTGGGAGGCATCAACATTCCTAGGTGTCTCTCATAGTCTGCAAGAGTGACCACTTGTATAATGTTGGAGTTATTTGGAAGGGCACACACTTCAGTCAGACTAGAGAGACTAGTGAGTATTTTTATGCTTGTTCAATCTTTTCCCACTATATACTTTATCTTGCTAATAACCCAAGCGGCTCTGGCCAACTTCAGGTCCTTTTCTAGGTGATTATCCAAGTCACCCAACCCTTTGCTAAGGGTAGAGATATATTCTGAAGGAATGCAAACAACCTTGTGCTTGTCTATCAACAATGGTGTAGGAGATGCAAGAGGAGTGGGGATGTGGTTGGTCTCATCAGAGAAACTGGTAGAGCTTCCAAAATTTTTGAAAAATTTGAGCAGGTTCTTGTTTTGGTCATGATTTTGAGCCTCTGTGTCTAGGATTTTGGTCTAAAAGCCCTTGTTTCACAAATCTAGGGTCTTAAACCCTTGGGAATTATTTTTCCTCGTTGACCTATCATACCTAGTTTTCAGTCATTAAAGTTGTCACTTGAGCCATTAGAATCATTGTTTTCACTAGACCCTTTGTTTAGGTTTGTTGGTCACCAAGTACCTTTTCATTGCTTTAATTTTTTGATGGTCAAGCTAAAAATCTCGTGTTAAATGACTTAAGTCTTGGGTTTTCATTCCTAAGGGTCTAGATGTCATTGACCTAGTCAGTCCCATTTTTAGGACTAACATTTGCATATGTGTAGATATTGCTAGCTATCGGATCAACAGGTTAGATCTGGACCATACCCTGCCAACCCCGCACATTAAATAAAATAATATTTTATTTAAATCCACTGGGTCAGCGAGTGATGGATGTGTGTCTCGTTGCAAGTGTGGGGCCCGATCTCCACTATCATGCCTTATGTTGTGAAGATTCAAATCAACAGTAGCGATGGAATGTTGAGAGCTAATCTCAATCGTTCCCTACCAACCCCATGTAATTAAAATAATGCTTTATTTAAAGCTGTGGGGTCAATGGGCTTACGACATGTGTATCTCTTCCTCTGTTTGGAGAGGGATGGTGGAACCCATGGAGCGGATGATTTGGCATTTAGCTAGTAGAGTTTTATTGGCCGAAGGACTGGCGAGCAATGGTGATGGAATTCAAAACTTGTTGAATCAATCTGGGTTATTTGACACACCACTTCACTAGGAGATCAAAGACTATTATTTAAAACCATAGATGTGAGCATCATAGTCATTTTGCTTCACACAAGCGAGCATTAATGGCAGAGGACGCCTGCAAGATTAATCAAATTCGATATTGATGTGTGTGAATGATTACTCTCCTTCAATCATTGAAGATGATACAAATATTTTGATCTACCTAGGTGATTAACGGTTGTGATGCAAGATCCAACGGTTGATCATCTACTCACTCATGTGGGTTTTCACTTAGCATTGATGATCAACATGCTCAAACTGCTCAATAAATGGGAATTGATAGCCTTTTTTTTTTCACAATTGTAAGCAAAACCTGATAAATTCTAAGTCTGAGAAAAGGGTGGTGAGAGTTTTATATTTTGCAATCTCTTTGGGTTGATAGGAATTGTGAGCTTTTGGGTGTTTTGTTTCTGCAAAATATTTTAAGAAACCAATGGGGGGTCTATCTGCAATTGTGAGGTCTTACTATTTCCATCTTATCCTCATTAAAATGAGTAAGCCCATTGTATTTGCTTCCCTAGCATGAAGGTCTAGAAGAATCAATTTGCTTGAGTCACATGATGATATTCCTTAGAATGAATAGGGCACACCTAGAGTTCTTGTGACTCCAAAGGAGAAGGACAAGATGAAGGCCTGTGGTAAGAAATTTGTGCAGATTAGTGTCAAGAGTACCTATCATCTAAGAAGT
This sequence comes from Sequoia sempervirens, assembly GCA_007258455.2. Classification (NCBI taxonomy): domain Eukaryota; kingdom Viridiplantae; phylum Streptophyta; class Pinopsida; order Cupressales; family Cupressaceae; genus Sequoia; species Sequoia sempervirens. The sequence continues at coordinate 206,721,982 of VDFB02000013.1, read as the reverse complement.
GGGGTTATCCTAGGAGAGTTGGCCAAATTTAAAGGGAAAGAGCCCATGGGGTCTATGAGGGAGATAGGAAGGAAGAATAAGTATAACCAGGCTTACATGGGACAACATAGTTCTCCCATTGAAATCTCATATGGTCCCTCAAATAGTGAGACTGAAATTGATTCAGGCTACCACCATTACCTTCTCACTATGGCTAGTCTAATGGATTCCAATACACATGAAGGGATGGTTTCTCTAGTTTATGCAAGGACACGAAGTGGGCATGTGTACTCTGGTTTTGATTGAGTAGGATTGCTTCTTGGTCATGGTTTTTGTTATGTGATGATAGTGTTGCCTTGGTGATCTTTTTTTTCCTTCTCCCCATATGTTCAGATTTTCTCGTTTGTGCAAACTTGGGAACCTTTTGGCTGGTGTCATGGAGAATCTTTTTGCTCGACATGGACATGGAATATGGAGCTCAATAATGGCTAAGTGATTTTGGCAGTATTGGTTGGTTTCTCTTCAGCAAATGGTGTGAAACTTTGCTTTCCCCTATTCTGCAAATGATTAGGTATAACTGTTTAGGGAATATCTCAAATTCGGGTGAAATTAGTTCTAAAATGAAATGTAACTATAATTGAGTCAGTTTCTTGTTGCTCCCTTGTTCTATAAAATGTATTTCAAGGCTCATTACAGGGGGTTTGAGTTTTGTGTCTCAGAATGGTTTGGGTGAAAAGCTAAGCTCAAGAAGAAGTATATTGTGAAATATCGATGAATAGAATAGTAAGGAGTCTAGAGTATGAGTCATGTATGTAATGATCTTAAAAAAGTTTTATAGAAGCCACAGATAAGGAAGAAAATATTAGTTCTAAAATGTTTACTCTCCTATGTAATTATCTTTCAAATTATAAATGAAATGGTTAATGATATTTTAGTTTATCTTCAGTTGTTTTAATTGAACGTGTGGGTTTATTTCTGCTTCAATTCAAAGAATTAATTAAATGCTAAAATAAGGTCGCAGGTTTTGGAGGAAAGAGCATAGGATTTAGTAAGAAGTTATGTTTTAGACATCGCGATTTGAATACTACAAAGTAGTATGACAATAGTCCACCAATTATTGAATTAAATGACTAATATATTACTAGTTGTTACAAATTTGACTCGATTTTCCCAATAGATGAAGCACTGGTCTCTTCATTAGGTCTTTTTTAAAGATAAGTGAGCTAGTAATACATTTGACTAGAGATTTGGAAAGAGAATTAAAAATCATTAAAATTTTCAATTACAACGTACCAATCTGAAGTACTATCCCAATTCCTTGCAATAGAGTGTGATTTATTTAAATATTTTCCAAATATTTAATGAATGATATCTATTTGCATTTTAGGAATTTATCTATGCGGAGAAATGTTCTTGATCGAGTAAAAATCACATGAACATATTAGGATTACCCTCCTAGGTTTTGCAAAGCCCAAAGTGTTCTTGGATTACCCTTTAGAAGATTTCAAGGTTCTACTAGAAAAAAAAACACCAACACAACCCTACCTCGCTACTAGACAATTGCTCTTGGGTAGCAAGACCAATGGAAAATCCAACAAAAATTCCTATAGAGAAACTAGAAGTGACCTTCATCTTCTCCATCAAAAGGTGTCGCACACTTCTCCTAACAACATACCTAGAAGTTGTGGACTGGGTTGTGATGCTCATAAACCTTCACAACACTAAGGCTTACAATGATTACAAGGTACAAGGGAAAATTCTCAACACCAATGAATAGGAAGATGTTGCTTCACGTCAGGTTCACCAAAAATGTAAGAGGGGGACCAACCATTTCAAGGCTCCAGGTCTTGAAGAGCCGAGAGAGGAGGGCTACCCTAACTTAACTCACTCTAAAAGGGTAAGTTCAGACAATGATCAAGAATGATGAGGACTATAACATACTTCAATCACTCTACAGATTCTAAAATTAGTTTTGGGCTAGGCGAGTTAGTTTTTGAAGTTATTACTGTGTCTCAGATAACTCTCTATTTGAGGATAGAAGCGTAGTTCTAGGACATCAGTGTGGCGCACTGGTGTCTCTCGGGCGTACTGGCATTCATACGGTCAGAAAATAGTGAACACAGTAGAAACTACCAAAAACAAGTTGACAACCTAGCTAATGGACTTTAACGAAAAATGACAAGATGATGAAATATAAAAAGTAAGTGCATAAATAGTGGAGCAAATAGATAAAGACTAAAGTGATAAATACCAACTCATAGAAGTGCCAGTCCACCAACTAGCTAAACACGTACTTTCACCTACACACAAACAAGGAGGGGAAAATTTTTGGGGCTATATAGGGGATTGCCTCAATTAGACCCCTGTTTTGGTGTTTCCACTTTCATGGATAGCTAGAAAGTAATGAAGTAGAAATATGTGATAAAGGAAAGAAAAGAAAGCAATACACTACGAAATAGTATTATGCTACTCCTATCAAATCACAAAGGAGAGGAGTGAAATGTTACCACCTCCACCCAAAATCTCACTAGCCAATGGAGGAAAATATAGACTTGGCAAGGTCACCACAATTATAACTGTGATGGAGGGAGGCATCACAAGGCACCAAGCCCATGCTTCAATGGCTTTCTTCACACTTGCTATGTGGAGTTAATGGAGTGTTGAGGTGTTGCTTGAGAGTGAAGTGAATGTTGGAAGTGCTAAGAGAATGATGATTTGTTGCTTAGAGGATGAAATGAGATAAATATGGATGAATTTGAAGGAGAAGAGGGAAGAATCTGCCATTTTCGGGGTCGGTTGGTCAAAGAGGGATATTACAAATTGACCCCAATTGAAAGTGTAATGCCTTTTCCAACTTCAGATGCGGGAAGTCGTCAGGGACAACACCACGTCACACAAATGTTTGTGCACTGCACGTGCATCCCCGATAGAAATTCTCTCATTGACACAATAAACAAATGCCAAGTGGAAGGAAGGCAGTTGGGTGATGTGGAATTTTTCCTTCGAATTTTATTTTCTAAGGTGAGGTTGTGTAAGAGGGGAATTTGTGTAAGGGGTGCAAATTCGCTCCTATACAGAATTTAAATATTTCCCTTGAAATGGAAATATATTCTAACATAATTCCTAAAAATTAGAGAATTGGTTGAGTCTCTCATGGATCTTGAACTATTGATCTGATCTTTGATTTATGTCTCATGCATTATCAACTGTTTGATTCATCCTTGATAATGTTTATTCCTCTCATTTGATTTTATCCATTGATTAGACTTTTTGATCTTGACCATTGATCTTGATTTCAAAATTCTATAAATACCAAGCATTGATTAAACGTATTCTCTTGAATTGATTGCCCAATTTGATCAATTTGACAGCATCTTGTGAGCCATTTTACTTCATTTCTAGCCTCAATTATTTTGCAATATCATGGATTTTTTTGAATTGAACACTTTGCATCCAATTTGAGCATAATCCCACAATGGGATTGAGGTTTGCATTGTTTATTTGGATTCAATTTGAATTCCTTGGGTCTTTCATGCTATTTAAATTCTAATTGCTCTTTTGTGAATAATTTCATTGGATTGTTTAGTTAATTGATCATTTGATTGGATGTTGTAAGGTATGTTAGGTGATCCAAATAGCTTTCTCACAAGATCTCTCAAATAACTCAAGAATTCTCAAAATAGAAGTGCACAAATGAGTTGGAAGTTTCCTAAAATGAGCATATATACCTACCTAAGCCTAGGGTTTTTAACCTAAAACTCATTTTTTATATTTTTCTACATCTTAGCAATTATCTGAGTCTTTTTAGCACTTATTTTTTTCTCTTCGTGCAATAGAACCAATCTTGTATGGGTGTTGCCACAATAATGGGTTGCACTTTCTGGGACATCCTATTTTTTGCTGAATTCATATATTTTTAGAAAATATAAAGGTTCCATTTAAAAGATTCTAATTGAAGAGGGTTTGATCAAACCCCCTTAGATCAAACCCCCTTGGATAGAACCCCACTAGTTTTAAACCATACCTATAATAGAGTCTCCTCTACACCTATCAAAATGCTGATAAAAAACCACTTTTGATTTACCTTTTGGGGGATCAAATGAATTCATTTAAAATTTATATTTTGTAAGTATGTAGTCCTTATTATAATCTTTCCAAAAAGTATAACTTCAAATATATTTAATTTGATTATTATATTTATTTATTTTATTTCTTGTGAATGTAGGTTTTTCACCAAAAATCAAGCTCTTTGTTTTGCACATGTGGAAAAATAGTAGATTATCAATAAAAAATTTGAAAAATATCTAGGTTCTTGGTATTGATGTCCTTGTTCCAACAAAAAAATAAAATGTAATTTTGATACACACGATTTTTTTTTTGTGTTATACAGTACACCTATGTCTAAATTGTAATTGGTTTGACTTCAAAACTTAATTAAGAAAACAAAAATCAATAAAATACTATGAAACCAAATGAAGGAGCTAGATATTGTAGTTAAGAATCTAAATTCAAAAAAAATAGAATTTTATCCTTCATAAAAAAAATATGTTTTATATAGTAAACATCACTCTTTAAAAATGGTGTTAAGCAGCTATAGGTGTTTGAAAGTGAAGATTTAGTTTAAAAAGTCCAGTTCAATGTCAAGTTTGGCTAAAAACTATAACCTAATATTGTAGGATCGCTCATATCCATGTCACGAGCCTGACCAAAAATCATTTTTTTTGCTCAAACTCTCAAGGGGGCGATATACCAATAGTCATTTCTTTTGTTGGGGAGCTATGGGGCATTTAAAATTTGGAAACTTGTTAATTAATACCTAATTTTGTGCTTGTGCATTTGTAAGACTTACACATTTATCATGCACAATTAGGAAAATAGTGTGCATTTGTAAATTCATAACAAGGTACACTTTTGCAATAACCCCATGCTTTTGCAAAAAAATTGTGTTTGTCATTTAACATTCCTGTGATTTTGTTTAAAACCACGCTTTTGTACATTTAAATAGATAGGAGTATCCTTGTCCATACATGACATAGGAAACCTTGTTTTATGGTCAAGACATGGTTGAAAATAAATAAAAAAATTCAAATCAAAACATGGTTCAAAATCAAAACCTTGCTTCAAATCAAAATATGATTCAAAATCAAAATATGATTCAAAATCAAAATATTGTTCCAAATCAAAACATGGTTCCAAATCAAAACATGGTTCCAAATCAAAACCTTGTTCCAAATCAAATCATTGTTCGAAATCAAAACATGGTTCCAAATCAAAACATGGTGTCAAATCAAAACATGGTTCCAAATCAAAACCTTGTTCCAAATCAAAACATGGTTTGAAATCAAAAAATTGTTCCAAATTAGAATGTGGTTCCTAATCAACAAATGAGTCAACAAAAAGGTTTTCCTCATGATCAATTGCAAGCTCAATAGTAAGCACAAGCCCAAAAAATGTATACTCAACAACAATTATTTGCAATATGATCCTCAAGGTAAACACAATCTTCAATCTCAAGGAAATTCCACACCACAATACCAATATGGTGTAGCATATAACAATCCTCCCACACCACCATCTAATTCACAATATTACTCATAAAATACACCTCCATGTCAAGATCATACATATGTTCCACCATTGATCAACACAAATATGGAATTTCATCATAGATACAAAACATCCAAGTGTATGAAATTGAAAAACATCATTCAAGATCTTATAGACCATGTGGTGATGTAAATGTGGATCAAATATTAGGAACTTTAGGAAACAATAATCTTGGAATATAAAATAATCCAATGCTTGACCATGGACAAGGAAATGATGTAGGAAAAGGAAAATGGAAGGGATATAACCAAGTCAACCATGCCTATGACAATGTTGTAGGAAACACATATTCATCTGATAATCATGTATTCGTTATTACCATCCAAGGAAGCAAACCAAAGTGTGGGGTTACCACACGATGGGGAAAGGTAACCATACAAGGGGCTCCTTTACAACCAAGTGTACCACCCAAAGATAATTTCACATATTATAGTGTCCTTGATCAACTTAAGAAGACACCAACCAAAATATCTATTCTAGAGCTTCTAAAGATTTCACCAACCCATAAGGAAATTCTAGAGAAAGCCTTATCTTCATCATTTGTGCTTAATGACATTGATATTGAATAGTTTCAAGCCATGGTGAGACACATCTCATCCACCCACCATATTTTATTCATAGAGAACAACCTTCCATCCCAATCAGTTCACAATCGTGCATTGCATCTTGAGGTATTTGTGTATAAGAGCAAGGTTAAAAGGGTCTGAATAGATGTGTGTGTGGTTTTAAACATTTGTTCACTCCAATTAATCAAATTATTGGACTATTTAGAAGGAGTCCTAGAAATAAGCAAAGGAGAAATAATTAGATGCTTTGATAATGAAGAGAGAGATTATGAAGGGACCGTCACAATACCTATTCATGTAGGACCAAATATAGCGAAACCAACCTGTCAAGTTTTGAATCTTTATTTGTCATATAACATCCTCCTTGGTCAACCATGGATTCATACAATGTAATTTATAGCTTCCACTTGTCATAAATGTCTTAAGTTCCCCTATAATGACAATTAGATTACCATTCATGGTGATCTAGAACCTTTCTATTATTTTAGAGGGCTAGAGGAGAAATATTCCAAAGTATTACAAGTTCCAAAAAATGATGAGGTTCCTATACCTTCTTCTTATGTTGATCCAACAATACTAGCATCAACTTCAAGTTCTACAATTGAATCTATAAAAGCACTACTTGATGTCAAAATCTGATCCAAGGATAGTGGTTGTGGAGAATATAGCCTCTTAGATTCTTTCCTAGGACAATCAAGTTCAAATCTAAAATCTCATGGAGAACCCCACCACATTGAGAAATTCACCAAGAAAATAAAGCAAACCACATTTGAGAAGGGGGGAGATATAAATAATAAAGTCATAGATTATGGGAATATATCACAATGGATTTCTCAAGAGGAGAAAGAACTCTCCCTACCAGTTGACACAAGTAGCAAGGGATTTCAGCTAATAAAGACTGGGTTACATAGGAATGGGTGGCCTTGGATTAAACCAAAAAGGGATGAGAAAGCCCATAATTCTTCAGCAATGAATAAAGAACATTGGTCTTGGTTTCACCTCAACCAAAAGTGTGGTCCCTCAAGTTAACGATATTTTAAATGAAGAGAATAAAACTTCCCCTTGGTTAAGCACATCTTAGTACAAAAATGTTCATGATGATCCAACATCATAGATTTATTTGAACACACATTATTTAAATGATCACTACTACCTCCTTTTCCTCACCAACTAAAGAAAAAGAAATAACCCTTATCTATCCCCAATTTATTGACTGTGACCAACAACCCACATTGGTTCTCAATTCATTTGAAAATGATGAGGCGATTTCTAAATTTATGGGAGCTAGAGATTACATCTTTGGAGATCATAAGGAAGTCTTTGATATTAATTTATAAAAATGAGCCTATTTTGGGGAGACAATTGAATCTTCTAGTCACAAAAGAGAAAATTTGAAAACCAATACATGATCTTTAAGTGAAAACCATAATGTGGCACTTTCAGATCATAAAATAGTAAAAAGGAAAGATGTATCCAAGGGTGAAAACCTCTATGAGGCACCTAAAAATGGAGGATTCAATCTCCCTAATCTAAAACAAGAAAAGACAATAGTTTTGGTAGAGAAATCATAACCTATCAATGTGCGAACAAAGGAAGCATCCCAAGTCACTTTCTATGATTCATCGCTAGATCATGAGGAACACAATAATTTGGAAAACTTTCTAAGAGAAAGATTTTTTTTGCATGGTCATATGAAAATATTCCTAGTCTTGATACATCATTAGTGGTTCACCATCTCACAGTTCACCCAGATGCAAAATTGGTGAAGTAGAAATTAAGTAAGATGCATCCTTAGATTTTATTGTTGTTCAAATTAGAGCCAAAAAAATTGCTACATGTATGGTTCATCTAACCTATTGACTATTCAGAGTGGTTTCCCAATCTTGTTCCAGTTTCAAAATCCATTGGAGGTATATGTACCTGTATGGATTTTAGAGATCTAAAAAAGCTTGTCCCAAGGATGACTTCCCCTTGCCTAAAATAGATATCATAGTGGACTTGACAGCTAGACATGAAATTCTTTCACTCATGGACAATTTCTTGGGATATAATCAGCTCATGATTGTTAAGGAATACCAACACAAAAAAACTTTCAAATGTCCATTGGGGAGGTATTATTGGAATGTAATTCCTTTTGGATAAACTAATGTAGCATCAACATTTATTAAAGGGAAATGAACCTAATTTTTCATGATATGTTCCAAAAGATCCTTGAAGAATATGTGTGAAGTAAGTAACAAGAAAAGGACACCTAGAAGTGCTAACTCAAATTTTTGATAGGTTGGAAAAATATCAGATGAGACTCAATCCAAAAAAATGTGTCTTTGGCATCACCATAGGTAAAATTTTAGGGTACATCGTATCTCAAAGTGGAATTGAGGTGGAACCTACCAAAGTCAAGGAAACAATGGAAATGGAACCACCAAATATATTGAAGTAACTTATAATCCTTCAAGGGAAGCTCTAGTCAATTAGAAGATTCATTGCACAACTAGCAGATAAGTGTCACCTGTTTACCCATCTCCTTCACAAAGGTGTGGTATACAAATTGGATGATAATTGTGAGTAGGCATTTCAATAGCTAAAGATTACTTGGCATCGCCACCATTCTTAATGCCACCAATAATGGGAAAAATTTTGATCCTATATTTTTTGGCAACCTCAACAGTGTTAGGAGCTCTCCTAGTGCAACATGATAAAAATAGAAAAGAATGGTTCATATATTACATTGGAAAAACTCTAGTTGGTTTTGAGCTTAAGTAATCACCCATAGAAAGATCTTGTTTAGCAGTTGTGTTTGCTTCTCAGAAGTTGAGACACTACATGCTAGCTTATCAAGTAAAACTCATTTTCAAAGTGGATCTTTTTAAATACCTACTATCAAAAGCTACTATCATGGGTCGTATGAAAAAATGAGTGATTATCTTGAGTGAATTTGACATTGAATATGTGGATCAAAAATCCATCAAGGAACAAGTTATAGCATATCAACTGGCTAAATCACCATTATGTGCAGAGAACCAATTAGTATTAGAGTTTCCAGATGAGTCCATTTTCACCCTTACAACATCCAACTAGTGGAAGTTATAGTTTTATAGATCACACATGCATCATGGGTCAGGGGTAGGAATTTGTTCATCACTTCACAAGGGGATAGCATAACCAAATATTTCATATTAGCATTTCCTTGTACCAACAACATAGTGGAGTATGAAGCAATTATAATTGGATTAATGACCATAATTCAATGGTAAATCCAAGAGTTTTAGGTATATGGAGATCACAATTGATAGTGAGACAAGTCAATGATGATTAGCAGATAAAAGATGATACGATCACACCATACAAAAAAATGGTGGACAGTTGTAAAGAATACTTCACTGATATAAATTTTGAGAAGATACCAAGGATTAAAGTATAGCAAGATGATGCAATTGCAACTATTGGATCATTACTGGATATACAAAAGAACATTTAAAGATATGAGTTCCTTGTTGAGCAACATCTCATACTAGCATTCGATGTTCCAAAATCAAAATTTATGTGTGAGATTGTTGGTCCCAATTCACCTTGTACCACGACATATTTACCTACCTACATAGAGGTATATTCCCCTCCAATATCACCCCTAGCTTGTGAAAAAACTTGATCAAAAGAGCCTCATGATTTGTCATTCTTGGTGATATCTTATATTGAAGAAGTTTTGATAATCTGTTACTCAAATTTCTTAACTAGGAGGAAGCTTATGTCACTTTAAAATAAGTACATGAAGGCATTCTTGGTGATATCTTATATTGACCAATTGTAACTATGTGGCAATTTTCCTATTGGGGGCTTGACCTCATAGGTAAAATTATACCCACTTCTTCCAATGGACACAAGTTCATTATTACTGCCACTGAGTATTTTAAAAAGTGAATAGAAGCCATTCCTATGATGTATATGAATGGGAAATATATATCAAAGTTCATCCTTAACTACCTTATCTTTCGTTACGGTGTTCTAGAATCCATTATCATAGATTTAATGGAACACCTTTCAAGAACCAGGATGTAGGAAACCTATGCAATAAGTTCAATATCCAACATAGTTTCTCAACCCCCTATTATCCCCAAGGAAATGACCAAGCTAAAGCCTCAAATAAAACCATCATTACAATCCTCAAATAGACGACATTGGTCAAGATTGACATCTACAATTAAATCCCACTCTTTAGGCATATCAAACTAGCATCAAAAGACCAACCATTTCCACACCTTATTCTTTAGTCTATGGTAACAAATCCATTTTATCTATTCCCCTCATTGAGAGTATCTCTACAACACCTGTTCAACAAGGAAGAGTATAGAGTAGCAAGGCTAAATGAATTGGAATTACTAGATGAATAGTGTCTAGAGGCACTTAATCATATTTAGGTATATCAAAACAAAATCAAAAGGATCTATAACATAAAGATCAAGGGTCGAAACATCCAAGTGGGAGATCTTGTACTAAAAGAAAATTAGAAGAACATGCTAGACAAAAATAGCAAGGGAAAGTTTGAATCAAATTGGTTGGGACCCTTCGTGATCACAACTAGTTATTGATCAGGAGCTTATCAGCTCACAACACAAAAGGAGATCCATTGTAGGAACCTATAAATAGTTTACATCTCAAGAAGTTCAATGCCTAGCCTAGGAGGGGAAATATTTCAAAAAAAAAAATCAAAAAATTCCAAAAAATATAGAAAAGGGATAGAAAATAGTAAAGATAAAAATCATCCTCTACTAAAAACCACTATAGTGGCACTTTGGGAAAGTACCTTGGTGAAAACCTAGTAAATAATAACCTTGCATAAAAAAGCTCTATCTCCCATCTATTAAGTACTCTTATCACTCCATCCTCTTCATAATAAACTTGGAATTCATTTTCCACCCATCTGTCTTCATTCATATCATGGCTTGGTATTCAGGAAAATGTTTATTCATCCTATTGAGTTGTACCCTTAGGTCATCCTATCTGATTCATATCAAAGTTCCATGACACTTGGATGGGGGAATCTTCTTATACTTGGTTACTAGATTAGATTCTTGTATTACCTAAGTCTTGTAAATATCATTTTCAAAAAAGCCAAAAACATCAAATAATGTTAGAACACCAAAAACATTTGTAAAATCATCAAAATCTTCAAAAACATCAAAACATTTATAAAGTTCAAAATCTCAAAAACATCCAAAATATTTGTAAAGTTCAAAATCTCAAAAATATCCAAAAAAATTGTAAATTTCAAAATCTCAAAAACATCCAAACATTTGTAAAGTTCAAAAGCTCAAAAATATCCAAATCAGATAAAAACCCCTAAATAGGTCTAAAACATAAAAAAATTCAAAAACACTTATTGAAATGTGTTGCCTCTACACGTGTACACATGAAATTCCATCATCGATGTTCCCCTAAGGCATAGGTCAGTCCTTTAGGAGACCATCATAATAAATAGATAATACATAAAATGTCCATATCTCATCAAGAAGCGATCACTTATTAGGGAGTTAGTTGAACTACGTTGTTTTGTGCTTACATAGGCAAGGTCATCATCGATGAGCCCCCAAGGCATTAATTCAACTGAGCTCTTAGGTCTTGTTCTTGGTCTAACTTTGGAAAATACAAAAGCATTTGAAAACTCTCAAAATTCCTAAACATTTGGTCTAATCTTGAAAATACAAAAACTTTTGGAAAAAATTCAAAAATTCAAAAAAGCCTCAAATAACTTGAAAACTTTAAACATACAAATAATCATAAATCAAAACAGCCTCAAAACATTTCAAAATGTTAAAAAAGTTCAAATACTCCAAAAAGCTCAAAACCACCTGTTTCATCTTGCTTTCACTTGTAATAGTCTTTCATTCCTAATAAAGTGATTGTCATTCCCACCCTTTAGTGAAGCAAGCAAAAAAAAGTGCAACATTTAAGAAAGTACACTTTTAATGGAAATAAATTATGAAGTTAAGGTTAATCTTTGAACGTGTTAATTAAGTTCATATGAATGGCCTAATCAATTTAACAAAAAATCATTATCCAATGTATGTCCTGGGATATACTGTTTTGACAATGGGCATCATTGCATATATGATCTAAGAAACATCAAACTCTCTTTCGCAATAGATATGAATAACATTGACTGTTTGTTCATTTTAATCTTTTCCTATGACTTTTCTTATTGATCCATTTCGATGATATCTCGATGATGTCTATCAAAATGATTTAGAGAGAAAGGAATGGGGCTTTGATCATTGCTTTCATTTGTTGTGCTTGTTGGATATTCTTATAGTACAACCTCGACAAATACTTATCTTGCATGTGCCAGGATAGTCAAGTAAAATAATGGATAGGACATATCAGGTTCTTCATACCTGTTTTGTTATTTGAATGTATAAAATCAACTAATCAAATAACATCAAAATAAACTCTAAAGCTATGAAAATGATTAATTAACTACACAGTCTAATGAAATTGTTCACAAAAGAGCAATTAGAATTCAATTAGCATGAAAGAAAAAAGCAATTCAAATTGAATCTAACTAAACAATACAAACCTCAATCCCATTGTGGGATTATGCTCAAATTGGATGTGGAGTGATCAATTCAAACAAAAAACATGAAGCTATTGAAGCTAGAAATGAAGTAAAATGGCTCACAAGATTCTCCCAAATTGATCAAATTGGGCAATCAATTCAAGAGAGGAAGTTTACTCAATGATTTTGAATGAATCATTATGGAAAAATACTTAGTATTTATAGAATTTTGAAATCATGATCAATGGTGAAGATCAAAAAGGCTAATCAATAGATGAAATCAAAGGAGAGGAATGAACATAGATCAAGGATGAATCCAACGGTTGATAATCCATGAGACATGGATCAAAGATCATATCAATGGTTCAAGATCCATGAGAGACTCAACCAATTCCTTAATTTTTAGGAATTATGTTGGAAGATATTTCCATTTGGAGGGAAATATTTGAATTCAAAATATTCCATGGGAATATTCATTGTCCAAGTTGAGGAAATACGAGGATTTAGAAAGAAATTAGTTAATTAAACAATTAATTAAAATCATTTAATTGTGCAAGTGGCTGAAATTATAGGCTTTAATTAAATAGTCATGAATTATTTAATCAAAGTATTATTATGACATTTAACTAAATAATTTGCATTATATAATCAAATGAGAATGAAATTAGCATGAAGAAAAGTGGGTTAACTAAATAAGAATGATTTATTTAATTAATAGGAGAAAATGTGAATTTAACTAAATAATTGATATTATTTAATTAAATGGATGAATTATATGAAATATGCTAGGAATGATGTTAGTAAGCGAAACCAAGTATGTGACATTATCAAGACATTTTTAAGTGTCTACATTTTCTCCTCTTTGAAGCAATACACTCGTTGCATTCTTTCAAAGAACTGATGTTCCTTGGATCAAAATTAAAAATTTGAATGCCCCACTATGCCCCTATAGAAGAAATGACTATTGGTATACTTTCCCCTTGAGAGTTCAAGCGAAAAAAAATGATTTTTGGTTGGGCTCGTGACATGGATACGAGCTTGGTTCTACTACGCGAAGGACAAAACAAAAAGTCCTAAAAAGACTTAGATAATGGGTAAGATGTTGAAAAAACTAAGATAAATGAGTTTTAGGGTCAAAACCCTAGGTTTAGGTAGGTATATATCCTCATTTTAGGAAACTTCTAGCTCATTTGTTTGCTTTGCTTTTGAGAATTCTTGAGTTATTTGAGAGATCATATAAGAGAATTATTTGGAGAACCTGTTGCGATGGAGTTTGTTGTGCATGCCAAACATTGAGTTGATTGGGTTCGTGAGTACCAGAACCCTCCTGGGTCGAATGGTCGGGTATGTGCTTCAAAAAACTTACCTTGTGATTTTTCCAAATTAGCAAAAAGTAGGCTAGAAGCTAGGAAAACAAAGGCACATAACTTTGTTTATGTGCACCTTTGTACAAAGGCACAACTTCTTTGCATAGGTGTGAGTTCCCTAATTTTTTGCTTGCATGATTATAAAATACATATGAATTTGTCATGCTCTATTATGAAAACCATGCATGTTTGTAAATTCATAATAGGGAATTCCTTTGCAATGACCTTGTGCTTTTGCAAAAAACCCATGTGTTTGTCATTTGAAAGTCTTACGCTTTTATTTAAAAGTATGTTTTAGTACATTTAAACTTTTCACTTAGATTTTCTTACTTCAATTTTGCAAACTTGACATTGTGCATGTTGTGCATGCAGGTCACTTTACTACCCTTATCTTCTCGAGAGCACAAATCAATGTTACTAGATTAGAGGGTAGGTTTCATCCTTGTTGAGACTATTTACTTCCATTCATTGGGATTGTGAAACATTCTTCACATTCTTGAGAATTGAGCTCATTACGCTTTGATGACTACGATTCTAGAGTGATGGTGCTTAGAGACTGCTTGATGCAGGGGCTTCCTAATGCACCCTTTTGAGGAAATTTTTTTGATGAAATTGGTAAAATTTTGTTTTGTTTTGGTTGGTGTCAATAAGGTCATTCAAGACCTTTTTGAGTCATTTGGAGTCATTCTATGATGTTTTGGAGTCATGTTGTAAAAAGTTGCAAATGTTACAAAAAGTTGCATATGATGTCATTAGAGTTAACAAAGGTGTGGATGGTCAGTTTTTCAGTTGAAAATGATTGTATCATGTTAAATATTCCTTGTAACATTGATTCCAAGGTTTGGAGAGGAGTTTGAATGACAAACCAATTCATTTTGCATATTCTGTGAAAATCGACTATAAATTGCATTGTACAAATTGGTACAAATGGGTACAGCCCTAAAAGTGATTTTAGAAGTTGAAGTATCTCTTCCTCTTTCAAATTCTCTTTTTCTCATGAATTTTCATTACGTTTTGTAGAAGTTAGAGAAAAAATAATGTAAAAAAAGTGAATTTTCTAGATAAACAACAAGTATTTGCTTGGTACGGTATTGTACGGCTTGTTACAGATGGGGAAGTCATTTTAGGAGATAGTCCTTTGTTCTATGGTTCATATTCTTTTTATTTGGTCTCATTTGGAGTTAATTTGAGAAATTTATGGCAAAAATGCTCTTGATAGTCATGTTCAGAAATTAGAGTTTCTTGCTTGAATAAAAAAAAATCTCATTATTTGTACGTGAAAAATTATAGAAAGTTTTGTTTTCATGTCTTCTTTCATATGTCCAAGCCTTAGGCCAATATTTGATGGGCTGCAAGGTGAAATAGTTGACTGTGTGTCTCATTTCGCAAGAAAATAGTCTTAAAACTCTAGTTCCATGAGGGTTTAATGAAATCTATGCATTATTGAATCATGAATGGGTGGTAGATCATTGATATATGTTGTAAGAGGTCTACACAAGCTATAAATTCATATGAAAATTTATTCTTTCCTTCATTTGAATCCATTTCCTTAATGCACCTAGTGGCAACAAATGCTAAATTGCACAAATCATGGTTTTGATCACTTGGTTGGGTCATGAGCCTTTGGAAACCCCTAAAGTATGTTTAAACTGGTCTAAATACATGAATTTTACCTTACTCCATGTTTTCCTCAAGGGTTTATTTCCATTAGGGTGTTGTTCCATGTTTTAGGCTCTAGGAACACATTATCAAGAATTTACAAGGGTATACATTTGTATGCTTTGTGTTGAAATCTTGTTTGGAAAGTGTTTAGGTTGTTGTATTGAGTTCTTCCCCTCTACATCATATTGGTATCAAAGCCCAAAGATTTGGGCAAGGAAGTTTTGGAATTTTGTGTATTTTTTTTAATAGGTTGAAGTGAAAAACCTAAGTACCAAAAGACTAGGCCAAGGGAAAAGAAAGAAGCCTAAGGTGAGGTATCACAAAGACAAGAAGAAGCATTGAGAAGAAGCAAGGTGAAAGAGACTTTCTTGAAAAAGGAGAAACAAAATGTTGAGAATGGAAGTGTTGAGGAGAATAGTCCATGGAGACTTCAAGAGTAAGAAGTTTCCAAGTGAGCAATAAGAGATGAGAAGAGCGAGAAGTGAGATGAAGAAGAAAGATGAGAAGGTAAAATAAATAAATATCTAGCAAGAGATAAAAGGGTTGAGATAAGCTTGGAACAAATGCAAAAATTTGAAGAATACAGAGTATAGTAACAAGTGTGCGAGGTTGGAACATCACCATTAAAAAAATTATCAATTGGTTGATAAAGGAAACTGTGGAAAGAACAAATAGACATAAATTGAGAAGAAAGATAAAAAAAATAATCAAGTTGATGGACAATCCAAAGCCATCCAAGGAAGAGGAAAAATATGAAGAAAGTGAGGACTCACATTTTAATTTCTAACAATATTTTTGAGCACGTGTTTATAGGTGTAGTATATGAAGCAGTTGAATTAATGAACTAGTAGAATGATAGATTGACTAAGGAAATACAAATGATTGAAAAAGAAGCAAACAAAAGGATTCAAAAGAAGAAGATAATAAAAGATATTTTGTAGCAAACTATAAAGAAGCAATAAAAGAATGGTGGGAATCAAATCAAAATTGTGAATCTTTCAACTAAACAAGGCACATGTGGAAGCAATCCTTTTTCAAATTTTATTTATGATTGGAAAAAGCGGAAGAAGCATTTTAGCAGGAGCATCAATTTTTTCTCTCTAGGGAGTATGATGCATGGGCATCTTGATGCACCCTTTTGAGGAAAATATTTTCATGATTCATAGATTTTGATTTTTGGTTTGGTTGTGGTCAATAAGGTCATTCAAGACCATTTTGGTTCATTTGGATTCATTCTATGATGTTCTATGATGTTTTGGAGTCATGTTGTAAAAAGTTGTAAATGCTGCAAAAAGTTGTCATAAATGTTGTCAAAAAGTTGCAAATGATGTCATTAGAATTAACAAAGGTGTGAATGGCCAGTTTTTCAATTTCAAATAATTGGACCATGTTAAATATTCCTTGTAACATTGATTCCAAGGGTTGGAGAGGAGTTTGAATGAGAAACCAATTCATTTTGCATGTTCATTATTACATTTTTTGTGAAAATCAACAGTAAGTTGCATTGTATAGATTGGTAAAGATGGGTAAGACCTTGGAATTGATTTTAGAAGATGAAGGAGCTCTTCCTCTTTTAGATTCTTTTTGTCTCATGAATTTTTATTACGTTTGGTAGAAGTTAGAGCAAAAAAAATGCAAAATAATGTGATTTTTTTGGAAAAAATAGGTATTTGCTTGGTACCACTTTATACGGCATGGAATGGCTAGGGAATTCATTGAAGGAGTTAGGTCTCTATTCTATGGTTCATATTATTTTTATTTGGTCTCATGTGGAGTTAATTTAAGAAAGTTAAGGCAAAAATGCTCTTGATAGTCATGTTCAAAAATTAGGGTTTCCTGCTTGAATCAAAAATTCATTCCTCATTATATGTATTGTGAAAATTTATAGAAACTTGTAGAAAGTGTTTTTTTCATATATTCTTTCATATTTCCAATCCCTAGGTCAATATTTGATGGGCTACAAGGTGAAATAGTTGACTATGTATCTCATTTTACAAGAAAGCAGTCCTAAAACTCTAGTTCCATGAGGGTTTAATGAAATCTATGCTTTATTGAATCATGAATGGGCGGTAAATCATTGATATATATTGTAAGAGGTCTGCACAAGCTAGTAATTCATATGAAATTTTTTTTGTTCCTTTGTTTGAAGCCATTTCCTTAATGAACCTAGTGGTAGCAAATGCTAAATTACACAAATCATAGTTTTGATCACTTGGTTGGGTCATGAGCCTTTGGAAACCCCTAAAGTATGTTGAAAATTGTTTGAATACACCAATTTTCCCTTATTCCATGTTGTCCTCAAGGGTTGAGTGCTATTAGGGTGTTGTTCCATGTTTTGGGCTTTAGGAGCACATTGTTAAGAATGTTCAAGGGTATATGTTTGCATCTGTTGTGTTGAAATATTGTTTGGAAAGTGTTTAGGTTATTGTATTGATTTCTTCCCCTCTACATCATATTGGTATCAGAGCCAAAAGATCTAGGCAAGGAAGTTTTGGAATTTTTTGTGTTTTTTTTTTTTTAAATAGGTTTAAGTAAAGAACCTGGATATCAAAAGACTAGGCCAGGGGAAAAGAAAGCAGCCTAAGGTGAGGTATCACAAAGACAAGAAGAAGCATTGAGAAGAATCATGGAGAAAGAGACCTGCTTGAAAAAGGAGAAACAACACGTTGAGAATGGAAGTGTTGAGGAGGATAGTTTATGGAGACTTGAAGAGTAAGAAGTTTCCAAGCAAGCAACAAGAGATGAGAAGAGAGAGAAGTGAGATGAAGAAGAAAGATGAGAAGGTAAAACAAATAAATATTCAACAAGTGATAATAGGGCTGAGACAAGCTTTGGAACAAATGCAAAAATTCAAAGAAAGAATACGGTGTATAGTAACAATTGTGTGGAGTTGGAACATCACCATTAACAAAATTGTCAAGTGGTTGATAAAAAAAATTGTGGATAAAACAAAGAGCCAACAATTGAGAAGAAAGATAAAAATTAATCAAGATGATGGACGATCCAAAGCCATTGAAGGAAGAGGAAAAGATGAAGAAAATGAGTCAATTGGGACTAAAAAAAAATATATATAACAATATTTGTGAGTATGTGTTTATAGGTGCAATAGATGAAGTAGTCGAAGCAATGAACCAGCAAAATGATATATTGACTAAGGAAAATACAAATAATTAAAAAACAAGCAACCAAAAGGATTCAAAAGAAGAAGATAAGAAAAGATATTTTGCAGCAAACTATAAAGATGCAACAAAAGCATGGTGGGAAGCAAATAACAATTGTGAATCTTGCAAATGAACAAAGCATAGATGGAAGCAATCCTTTTTCAAATTTGATTTATGATTGGAAAAATTGGAAGAAACATTTGAGCGGGATCATGAAATTTTTCTCTCTAGGGAGTATGATGTAGGGGCATCCTGATGCACCCTATTGAGGCAAATGTTGTCATGATTGGTAAAATTTTATTTTTGGTTTGGTTGGGGTCAATAAGTTCATTCAAGACCATTTTGAGTCATTTGGGTTCATTCTATGATGTTTTATGATGTTTTGAAGTCATGTTGTAAAAAGTAGCAAATGATGTCATTAGAGTTAACAAAGGTGTGGATGGTCAGTTTTTAGTTGAAAATGATTGTAACATGTTAAATATTCCTTTTAACATCAATTCCAAGGGTTGGAGAGGAGTTTTGAATGAGAAACCATTCATTTTGCACATTCATTATTGCATTGTATTGATTGGTACAAATGGATATAGCCTTGAAATTTTTTGCATAAGTTGAAGGATATCTTCCACTTTTATATTCTTTTTGTCTCATGAATTTTCATTGAATTTTGTAGAAGTTAGAGCAAAAATCATGCAAAAAATGTGAATTATCTAGAAAAAATAGCAAGTATTTTCTTGGTACAGTTTTGTACATCCTATTATGGTTGGGGAAGTCATTGGAGGAGTTAGGCCTCTGTTCTATGGTTCATATTATTTTTATTTGGTCTCATTTAGAGTTAATTTGAGAAAGTTATGGAAAAAATGCTCTTCATAGTCATCTTCAGAAATTAGGGTTTCCTGCTTGAATAAAAAATTCACTTCTCATTATCTGTATGGTGAAAAATTCTAGAAACTTGTAGAAAGTTCTATTTCCATGTCTTCTTTCATATTTCCAAGTTGTAGGTCAATATTTGATGGAATGCAAGGTGAAATAGTTGACAGTGTGTCTCATTTTGCAAGAAAATAATCCTGAAACTCTAGTTCCACGAGGGTTTAATGAAATACATGCATTATTGAATCATGAATGGGTGGTACGTCATTAATATATGTTGTAATATTTATGCACAAGCCAATAATTCATATTAAAAGTTGGTCTTTCCTTTGTTTGAGGCCATTTCCTTAATGCACCTAGTAGCAACAAATGATAAATTGCACAAATCATGGTTTTGATCACTTGGTTGGGTCACGAGCCTTTGGAAACTCCTAAAGTATATTGAAACAGGTCTGAGTACACCAAGTTTCCCTTATTCTATGTTTTCCTCAAGGTTTAAGTGCCATTAGGGTGTTGTTCCATGTTTTAGGCTCTAGGAGCACATTGTCAAGAATGTACAAGGGTATATATTTGCATCCTTTGTGTTCAAATCTTGTTTGCAAAGTGTTTAGGTTGTTGTATTGAGTTCTTCCCCTCACATCATATTGGTATCAAAGCCCAAAGATTTGGGAAAGGAATTTTTGGAAGTTTGTGTTTTTTTTTTTTATAGCTTGAAGTGAAGAACCTCATGGATATCAAAAGACTAGGCCACATGAAAGGAAAGAAGCCTAATGTGAGGTATCACAAAGACAAGAAGAAACATTGAGAAGAAGCAAGGTGAAAGAGACTTACTTGAAAAAGGAGAAACAACACATTTAGAATGGAAGTGTTGAGGAGGATAGTCCATAGAGAATTTAAGAGTAAGAAGTTTCCAAGTGAGAAACAAAAGATGAGAAGAGAGAGAAGTGAGATGAAGAAGAAAGATGAGAAGGTAAAAAAAAAATATTTAGCAAAAGATAACAGGGCTGAGACAAGCTTTGGAACAAATGCAAAAATTTGAAGAAAGAATACAGAGTATAGTAACAAGTGTGTGGAGTTGGAACATCACCATTAAAAAAAAATTCAAGTGGTTGATAAAGGAAATTGTGGAAATAACAAAGAGGCAACAATTGAGAAGAAAGATAAAAAAAAATAATTAAGATGATGGACGAGCCAAAGCCATCCAAGGAAGAGGAAAAAGATGAAGAAAATGAGTCCATTAAAATTCAAAATTTTATTTCTAATAATATTTGTGAGTATGTGTTTATAGGTACAGAAGATGAAGTGGTTGAAGCAATGAACCATCAGAATGATATATTGACCGAGGAAATACAAATGATTGAAAAAGAAGCAGACAAAAGGATTCAAAAGAAGATAATAAAAGATATTTTGCAGCAAACTATCAAGAAGCAACATAAGCATGGTGGGAAGCAAATCAAAATTGTGAATCTTGCAACTGAACAAGGCACAAGTGGAAGCAATCCTTTTTCAAATTTTATTTATTATTGGAAAAAGTAGAAGAAACATTTGAGTGGGAGCATCAAATTTTTCTCTCTGGGGAGAATGATGCAAGGGCATCCTGATGCACTCTTTTGAGGAAAATGTCATGATTGGTAAACTTTTATTTTTGGTTTGGTTGAGGTCAATAAGGTCATTCAATACCATTTTTAGTCATTTTGAATCATTTTATGATGTTCTATGATGTTTAGGATTCATGTTGTAAAAAGTTGCAAATGTTGCAAAAAGTTGTCAAAAAGTTGCAAATGATGTCATTAGAGTTAAAAAAAGGTGTGTATGGTCATTTTTTCAGTTACAAATGATTAGAAAATGTTAAATATTCCTTGTAACATTGATTCCAATGGTTGGAGAGGAGTTTGAATAAGAAACCAATTCATTTTGCACATTCATTATTGCATTTTAAATGAAAAATCGATTTTAAATTGCATTGTATGGATTGATAAAAATGGGTACAGCCATGCAAGTGATTGTATAATTTTAAGGATTTCTTCCTCTTTCATATTTTTTTTTGTCTCATGAATTTTTATTATGTTTTGTAGAAGTTAGAGCAAAAATAATGCAAAAAATGTGAATTTTCTGGGAAAAACAACAAGTATTTGCTTGGTACTATTTTGTGTAGCCTGGTATAGCTAGAACAGTCATTGCAGGAGTTAAGCCTCTATTCTATGGTTTATATTCCTTTTATTTGGTTTGATTTTGAGTTAATTTGAGAAAGTTATGGAAAAAATGCTCTTGATAGTCATTTTCAGAAATTAGGGTTTCCTGCTTGAATAAAAAAATCATTTCTCATTATCTGTATAGTAAAAATTTCTACAAACTTGTACAAATTACTATTTTCATGTCTTCTTTCATATTTTCAATCCCTAGTTCAATATTTGATGGCTGAAAGGTGAAATAGTTGACCGTGTGTCTCATTTTGGAAGAAAATAGTCATAAAACTCTAGTTCCATGAGAGTTTAATGAAATCTATGCATTAATGAAATCTATGCATTATTAATGCACCTAGTGGCAACAAATGCTAAATTGCGCAAATCATGGTTTTGATCACTTGGTTGGGTCATGAGCCTTTGGAAACCCCTAAAGTATGTTGAAATAGGTATGAATACACCAAATTTCCCTTATTCCATGTTTTCCTCAAGGGTTGAGTTCCATTAGGGTGTTGTTTCATGTTTTAGGCTTTAGGAGCACATTGTCAAGAATGTACAAGGGTATATATTTGAATCCTGTGTTGAAATCTTGTTTGGAAAGTGTTTAGGTTATTATATTGAGTTCTTCCCCTCTACATCACTACTTCCTTTCATTTCTCAACTGGTGAGGCCACCAGTACCCTAGAGTATGTGTGGTGTATTCTTTGATTTCCAATTCATGGTGAGCATGTGGTGTACAACACTGTTCGAGTGAATAGGCATTGCTTTGGGTACTCAGAGTACCCCAAGTTCCTTTGGTTGAGGGTCAAGTGGATTTGAGACCTTTCATTGATACTATTTCTCATATCACACTTGTTCTTGATCATCAATCCTGAATTTTAGCATTGGATGGGGTGTTTCACTAGAGAGTATGTTGGAGGATGTAACCCACTTTTCCTGGGGTTCATGTATTCTTGTGCACCTCTACCAAGACATGCATCAGGTTGTATATAGAGGAGGTGTTTCATTTTCTTCTGGTTGCACCATGCTACACATTTGAGCATGGGAGCATATTGTTGTTCTATGTCATGTTTGTGCTCTTTGCCAATTAGATGAGGAGCCATTTGTATATAGATATGAGGGACTCCTGACTCACCATCACATGGGTGAGTTATCATACTAGAGATGAGTGATCAACATCATTGTTGAGTTTACTTGGAGGCCATGGCTAGGATGTGAGCCATGGGATGATGATGATTCAAGCATATCTTCTACTACCACCAGACCAGGTGGTTGATTGTGAGGAGAACTACTACTCTTGAGATATATTTACCTGACAGATGCCTAAGTCAATTTGGAGAGACCCAAAAAGTTCCCCCTCTAGAGTACATGGCTATGTTTGCTCAAACACACAAAGAGTAGAGATTTTGGGGATAAATGCCTAATAGGGATGCAAGATTAGCAGATTTTTGTTAGCTCGCTCCACATCATTGGGACTATGTCAGAGGTCCTATAGATACCAACACCACTGTGGATTATGATACTTGGTTTGTGGCTAGGAGGCCATTCAAGTTTATAGATCCAACATTTGTTCCTCAAAGGGAGAGGGTGAGGGAAGCCAATTGAGGAGGTAGAGACTGGCTCAAGTGCATGATCAACACCAAGATCAAAGAGTACAATAGGTGGGAGACCAAGATCAACACCATGATTAACATAGAGATCAGGAGGGATAGCCTCCAATGTAGGATTAGGTTCTTTAATAGTAGTATGACTAGAAAATAGGGGGTCGAGGGCCATACCAAAGAGACCAGATTATATAGATACTCACTCAAGATCAAGACCAGGCCTGCTGGGAGTGGGATCAACTCCAGGCCCAACTAGATGCAGAAATTATAGGACAACAAGTAGAGCTATAGGTAGCTCAGGATACTGTGAGGACACAACAACTGGAGGCTCAAGGGGATACAGTACCCCTTTCCATGTATACATAGGATCTATGGGTGATAAAATATGATATGTTGTATTACAAGATCATCTATATGTAGGTGGTCCCAGATCATAGGAGGCAACCCTTGTATCCACAACAAAGTGCCATGGGGTTGAGAAAATCACTTGGAGCATTTGTGGGGCAATCGCATGACCAGTCTAGGGGAGGAGGAAATGCAGGGAGGCAGTCAAGTGGACAACATGATAGACCACCATCCCACCAGCCATCTACCAAAAAAGAGGACCAAGCCAGAAGGGGCTAACTTGTACATAGCTATTTTGATTCAGCTATTTTTTATATACATGTATATTCATTCATCAGCTCTGTTGTAGCCTCATTTATTATATTTTAAGATATATCACATACTTGACTTGTATCATGACATGGATGATTTTGATATATATATATGAGATTATATTTGATGTGAGTTATATGATGTCTTATTTTATGCTTATGAAATAAGTGATGTATGCCTTATGATTCTATGAGGATGCATTATGGATGATGTATGCTTATGTATGCAGATTTTATGTGCCTATTATGCTTATCATGTGATGATGTAGATGTATATAATTCATCGATAAGATGCACATGATATGAACGATATGGATTTATTTATTTTTTGTATTTTTGTTATGACATGTTATGCGTATGTAGGATGTATGCTATGATATGCATGCTAATGGTTTATGGATGTAGGATGGATGCATTTATTTTTTTTTTATGCCATGATACTTGGATGTTAGTAAGAACCAGATAGAAAATGAATAGAAGATAAAAGAATGAGATGTTCATTGATCAAAAAAAATTTATTGAGATAATTCATAATTCCAAAAAATCTCTGATTATTCTGAGATTTTATAGATATGGTGATGAGAGAGATGATATTTCTTTTCTTCTAGGACTGTATTTGATTCATCGTATTGTCAATCCTTACTTTTGATATAGAAAATAGATACTATTCATCAAGGTGTGAAGAACTAGGCAACATTGTATCTAATGCGATGGACTTTGAATTTGCAAATAGATAGGAGTATCCTTGTTCATACCTAACATACGAAAACCTTATTTAATCATACAAAAAAATGAGTCATCGAAGTAAGGAGGCTAGTACACTAAAGGTATGAAGAACTTGATATGTCTTAGTCATTATTTTACTTGAGACTATCTTGGTACATGCAAGATAAGTATTTACTGAGGTTATACTACAATAATATCCAACAAGCATAGCAAACTAAAGCAATGATCAATGCCCCATTCCTTTCTCTCTAAATCGTTTTGATAGACATCATCGAGAGATCATTTGAATGGATCAATAAGACAAGTCATAGGAAAAGATAAAAAATGAACAAACAATTAATGTTATTCATATCTATTTCCAAAGAGAGTTTGATGTTTCTTAGATGATATCTAAAATGATTCCCATTGTTGGAATGATATATCCTAGAACATGCATTGATTTTGTGTTAAACTGATTAGGCCATTTATATGAACTTAATTAATGCTTTCAAATATTAACCTTAACTTCATGATTTATTTCCATTTAAAGTGCACTTTCTTAAATGTTGCACTTGCTTCTACTTGCTTCACCAAAGGGTGGGAATGACAATCACTTTATTAGGAATGAAAGTCTATTATGAGTGAAAGCAAGATGAAATGGGTGGTTTTGACATTTTTAGAATATTTGAATTTTTTGGACATTTTGAAATGTTTTGAGGCTGTTTTAATTTATGATTATTTGTATGTTTAAAGTTTTCAAGTTATTTCAGGTTGTTTTGAATTTTTGAATGTTTTCCAAAAGTTTTTTTGTTTTCAAGATTAGACCAACCATTTAGGATTCTTGAGAGTTTTCAAATGTTTTTTATATTTTCAAAGTTAGACCAAGAACAAGACCTAAGAGGTGTTGAATTAATTCCTTGGGGGATCATCAATGATGGCCTTGCATACATAAGCATAGAGATAACGCAGTTTGACTGACTCCCTGATAATAAGTGATTGCTTATTGATGAGATATGAATATTTTATGGATTGTCAGTTTATTATGATGACCTCATAAAGGACTAACCTATGCCTCAAGGGCACCTTGATGATGGCCTTGACTATGTACACACATAGAGGCAACATATTTCAATAAGTTTTTTTTGACATTTTTGATGTTTTAGACCTGTTTAGGGGTTTTGATCTGATTTAGATGATTTTTAGATTTTGAACTTTACAAATGTTTAGATGTTTTTTATATTTTTGATATTTTGAAATTTACATATGTTTTGGATGTTTTTGAGATTTTGAACTTTACAAATATTTCAATGTTTTTAAATATTTTGATGATTTTTCAAATGTTTTTGGAGTTTTGACATTATATAATATTTTTGGATTTTTTGAGAATGATATTTACAAGACTTAGGTAATACAAGAATCCAATCCAGTAGCCAAGTATAAGAAGATGCCCCTTGTAAGGAAATACTTTAGTGCGGAAAATGCTTTCCTTATGTAAATTCAGAGGGGAATAATGCAATACTTTTAATTCCAAATTAAAGGGCATTAAGATTCACACGTAAAAGGAAAGAACAGAATAGACAATAATAAAAACAGAGAATGGACACCAAATTTATGTGGGAAAACCCTTTCGGGAGAAAAACCCACCACCAAAGAAAGACCACTTTATTCACAGTTAAAACAAATTACAATAAAGTTACAAATCCTTTCTTCACAAGTTTTTTTTCTTTGATAACACACAACAGCTATACAATCATCCAACCACAGTCAATCGCAACATTATTACAATGTTCTTCTAACATATAGTATGCTCAACTAAGACCAATATTTTTCCTTCTCTCTCAGCATGCAACACCAATCGGTCTATCATTTCCCTACTATACAACCTTCAACCCTTCAATTTCCAACAATCTACTGTTCAAACTGATTCAGTTCGCTTAACTGCCAAGAAGCTCAACCGTTGACGTTATCCCACATTGACACAGAATATTAACAGTCATTAGTTTATAAAAAAAATCCTGAAGAATTTAGGTATCCACGAGTAAGTCCTTTTGTTACCAACTCACTTCTACACTGATTGTGCAATTCCAGAAAATCAAGATGGGAATCTACAATATTCACAACAAGTCTCCCAAAAAAGACTTAAATATTTAACTCCCAACCTCCAAGTGGTCCCAACATTCCTCAGCATCTAAGTCATTGTCATACACTATCGTCACCATTCACGTAGACTGGTCCCACCAAACCATTGGTTTGTCACTCAATTGGAGAAAACACAAACTTTACAACCCCCAGTCAAAGGTTAGGAAATTCCCAAACACTGCGACATTGAAGGAGATCGACTAGTCAGGAAGTTAAGTAACTTCTGAACTCCGCGACAAGGTTCCAAGGTTAGAGATTGCAGCGATCCCGTGACCAACACACTGTCACCCAGTTATCATCTTTCAGAACTCCACGACATAGGTTACAAGGTTCAAGATTTGGGTGATAGGCCGACAAGGAAGACCAACAAATGGGAAATCTACCAAGTCTTTAACAGAGGTTCAAGCCAGCAAGTTGAAGCACATTTTCTAACAAGCTCCCACTTGACGAAGACTTACTGGCTTCCTCCAAACTTGAACTTAATGAAGGTCATGGGCTCCAAGGCCCATCGAACTAACACACCACCTGTACTTATCCATGCTCACGGGCTTTGTCAATGCATTTACAAAAATTTTCAGAGTATCCACTTTTTCTAAATAGACATGTCCATCCTCCATCATATCTCATACAAAATGATACTACACATCAATATGTTTCATCCTGGCATGGAAAGTTGGATTTTTCACCAAAAAAATAGCACTCTGACTGTCACAGCAAATTAAAAAATTTCTTGCATTGAAACCAACATCTGAACACAAACGTTTAAGCCATACAGCTTCTTTGCAGGTGTGTGTTGCTGCCATGTACTCAACTTTAGTAGTGGATAGAGCGACTACAACCTGTCACTTACTCATCCAAATAATTGCACCACCATTCAACATGAAAATATATCCACTAGTGGATCTCCAACTGTCAATGTCCCAATGTTGTGATCCAAATGAGTTATCATGATAACACAAAGTGTACTATGATGTACCTTTTAAATATCTAAAAACTCTTTTCATAGCATCCCAATGTGGCCTTCCTGGATTTTCCATAAACTGGCTAAGAACTCCCATTGCTTGGGCAATGTCAGGCCTTGTGTAGACCATTGCATACATTAAACTACCAACTGCACTTGCATAAGGCACTTTGGTCATGTCCTCCATCTTAGTAGAATATTTTGGACAATCTTCAATAGATAGTTTCATTCCCTGCAAAACAAGAACAACTAGCTGCTTGCAATCAGTCATACCAAATCTCTCCAAAACAATATTAATATACTTACTTTGGCTGAGCCAAAGTTTTCTACTCTTTTTGTCCCTAGTTATTTCCATCCCCAAAATATACCTTGTTGCACCAAGATCTTTCATATCGAACTTTGCAGACAACTGAGATTTTAGATCAGAAATCATAAACTTACTATTCCCTATGAACAACATATCATCAACGTAAAGGGAAATAATAAGAACATGATCATTTTCAGTCTTGTAGTATACACAATGATCCGATTTTGACCTTAGAAATCCCAATGACAAAACAACTATGTCAAATTTATGGTACCACAATCTAGGTGACTATTTCAAACCATACATAGATTTCTTTAACTTGCAAACCAGATTTTCTTTACCTTTTACCACAAAGTGCTCAAGCTGGGACATATAGATTTCTTCTTCAAGATCTCCATGAACAAACGTTTTCTTCACATCCATTTTTTCAACTTCTAAGTCATACGCTGCTACAAGGGACAAAAGAAATTTGATAGATGTTAGCTTAGCTACAAGAGAAAATATTTCTCCATAATCAATTCCCTCTACCTGGTAATATCCCTTCGCAACCAACCTCGCTTTATACTTTTCAACATTTCCATTCAAACTAGTTTTCTTCTTAAATACCCACTTACATCCAACAACTTTTCTACCTTTAGGCAAGGGCACCAAACTCTAAGTTTCATTCTTTTCTAAAGTCGCCATTTCTTCATTCATGGCTTCCAACCAAGAGTTTGAATCATGCATTCTAATTGCCTCTTTAACAATCCTAGGCTCATTAATGCTAGTAATTAAAGCATAGGCACAGTTCAAATCTAACATAGAAAACCCATACCTATCAAGTTGTCACTTTTCATGTGTAGACCTCCTCATGGGCTAAGGCTGAGGTTGTGGTTCTTCTTCTTGTTTAGACATCTCAAAGCTGCTTGAACTCTCCTCGGATTTAGGTACACTTTCAATTTGATGCTCCTCTTTTTCAGGTGTTAGAGGAATTTCAGCACTATCATTTTCCTCCTTGACTTCTTTCATTCCTAACTACGGATCCACTGAAGAAGGTTTCAACTCACGAAAGATTACACTTTTGTTGTATACCACATTTTTAGTCACAGGATTCCAAAGCTTATATTCTTTCACACCAATATCGTAGCCAATGAAGATACACTTGACAAATTTGTTCTCCAATTTAGTTCTCTTCTCATTCGGCACATAAACATATGCTTCGCAACCAAAGACATGAACATGTGCCAGAGAGGGCTTCTTACCAGACCAAACTTCTATATGCGTTTTTTTAACAAGTGTCCAAGAAGGAGATTAATTTACCAAGTAACATGCTATAGCCACAGCCTTAGCCCAAAACTTCTGCTCTAGACCAACACTGCTAAACA
This sequence comes from Sequoia sempervirens, assembly GCA_007258455.2. Lineage (NCBI taxonomy): Eukaryota > Viridiplantae > Streptophyta > Pinopsida > Cupressales > Cupressaceae > Sequoia > Sequoia sempervirens. The sequence goes on along the minus strand of VDFB02000013.1, from coordinate 206,692,304 downwards.
TACTTCTTGCTCTCTCCATCAATGTCATGTTTAACCTTTCAACAACTCCATTTTGTTGTGGAGTGTAAGGTGTTGTTTTATGCCTTTTAATTCCATGGTCCTTACAATACCTTTCAAATTATGTAGAGAAAAATTCACCACCGTTATCTATCCTCAAGCATTTGATTTTCTTACCAGTTTGATTTTCAACCAAGTTCTTGAACTCTTTAAACCGATTGAACACTTCTTATTTAATTTTTAGAAAATATACAAATGCCCTTCTCGAATAATCATCAATAAAGGAAACATAATATCTTGATTTCGATAACGAAGGAACATTTACTGGACCAAAAACATTAGAGTGAATATAATCCAAAACACCAGAAGATTTGTGAGGACTAGAGTAAAATGAAACATGATGTTTTCCATATATACAATGTCCACAAAATTCAAATTCCAAGTTACAATCTTCAAGCCCCTCAACCAAGTTTTTATTTTTCAAGGCTTTTAAGCCTCTCTCACCAATGTGATAGAGCCTTTGATGCCAAAGCATAGTCTTATCTGTAGGAAGTTTAATTTCCAAATAATTTTCCCCTTCAGGAATTTCAGTCTCCTTTACACGAACAACCTATCCAGCACTATCGAGACTCTAGTCATTTTACAACCATTGCTAGAGAATGATAATTGCACTCCAACACCATTCAACTTACTTACAGAAAGTAAATTCTGAGCCAGACCTGGTATATACATTACGCCATTAATTCCCTTAATTCTTCCATTAGGAAACTAAATTATGACTCTTCCACGAGCAACTATTTCTAGAGATGAATTGTTTGCTAAATACACCTTTCCACCATTGTATTTTTTATACTTTGTGAACCAATCTCTATGAGATTTCATGTGGAAATATGCTTCAAAGTCTATCATCCAAACATCATCGAATGCCCGAGTTGCCAAGGTTGCAATGAAGGCATGTAATGCCCCGTTGTGTGAACCCCAAAGGATAGTAAAATACCTCACAATTTTTTTTTTGAAAGTGAAACATTGCATAAGATATAAGTATGAACATACATTACATGAAAAATAATTATGCATTTACAGAAACATGTACGTCCTCTAGGGTGCACGAGACGACATTATGAAACCTAGAATCATTCCAAATGATCGAAAATGAAAACAAAGATTACAAGAAAATAACATACAACCATCCATGATCATAAGAGATGAAATAGATACATACATCATTCTATAACAATTCAATTCATAGTTTAATATTACAATTGTGGAGCATATTTCCACAGATACAATACATCATGATTACATTACTACATTACATAATGCTTCCCTTATAACAACAGGAAGAGTACATCAAGTACAAGAATAATTACATCAATGAAAATAAGGTACAAGGCATAGAATAGTCTTCAACCAAGTGAAGGTCTAGAACTCTGTATCCACTTTCGCATCATGGACATAACCTGGGAACCCAATGGGGTGCATAGCATGTTCCACCCGACCACGTGGACCCGAAGGTCCACCCCCCATGCTAGGAGTTGACAAGAAAGACCCACAACCAAGACAGATGAGAAAAATGACCACAAGACCAAACCACAAGAGCAACCAAAACATAACAAACATCAATCTCAACAACTACTTACAAGGTGACTGCTTTCAAAGGCATACAAAAGGAAAAGCAAGGGATACAATGGCAAAGTGTCATCACACAGTCCTATCATGGGTTATCCTGGCTGCCTCTCAACAGGCATCGACCCCCATCTATGGTTATCATGGTTGCCTCGCACTAGGCATCGACCCCATAGGGTGACTCATGTGGGACCACTAGCCTCTCATGGGGACAAGGTAGCGATCTTGCCGACCATGGCCTTCTCAGCCCACCCTTAGTTTATGGAAGCAGTAATGGCAAGGGCGAGGTATCTTATTTATCTTTAGTTTATGTATCCTACCCAAACCCACTAGTACATTTTGTTAGGTTTTCACTTATTTAACCAACTCCTCAATGGGTTATCCAGGCTACCTCTTTGTGCGTCGGCCCCCATGAAGAGCCACTCTCCTAATAGCCCTGAAACAAATACAATACATCAAGGGGCATACCAAAACAAAAGAGCACTAAAACCACAAAACTAGTGTACATGTGAGGCATGAACCATCTCGCCAAAGTCTTTTAAAAAGACATTCCTAATACAAGGTATAACCCACACATGAACTCAAAATCAGTAGTAAGATCAAACTTATTACAATGATTAAACCATGGAAGTTCAATATGGAACAAGTCTTTCCCTAGCCTCTAGAAGCCTATAGGACAACCTAACCTTACACTCCCAAAAGAGTAACTCCAAGACATAGGTTCCAAACATGATCTCACAACAAGTTCAAACACATAATCTATTCAAACAAAAATAATGCAAATGAACAATGAAACCGATCATGGGGCATAAATAAAATTAACTTCCTAATCTACTAACACATTCCATGTAACAAATAAATATTAATCGCTACACCTATTGTACAAGCAATTGAATACTAGTTAGACAACTAAGGAATTGTGCAATTCATATACACATACACAATCATGACTTAATAAAAAACTGAAATATATGTATAAATGAAAATGTTCGGTTTACAAATCTTTTACTCACATTAGTAAATAAATTACTGAGAGCTCAAATATATGCATAAAATTAAAATAATTTTTTTTTACAAATTAACTAATTTAAAATATGGTTTACAAATCTTTTACTCACATTAATAAATAAATTATTGAGAAAAAAAAAATAAAATAAAAAACATTTTACAAATTAACTAATTTAAAATATGTTTTACAAATCTTTTACTCACATTAGTAAATAAAGTACTGAGAACTAAAAAAACTAAAATAAAAACATTTTTACAGATTAACTAATTTAAAATATGGTTTACAAATCTTTTACTCACATTAGTAAATAAATTACTGAGAACTAAAATATATGTATAAAATTAAAATTAAAACATTTTACAGATTAATTAATTTAAAATATGGTTTACAAATCTTTTACTCACATTAGTAAATAAATTACTGAGAACTAAAATATATGTATAAAATAAAAATAAAAACATTTTACAGATTAACTAATTTAAATTACCATATAACTTCACAATGACATTCTTTACATGCTTAGCATTACTACCACTTCCTTACCACTCTTTCTCACTTAATTCATTTAATTCGATTGATAGACCATTTACAACAAATAATTATATGTACAATTCACCATATCATTAATAATCAGATACTTACAAAAATAAGAACACCAATTACCAAGCAACCATGAAATAAATCACCCAATATCAACTATGAAGAGAGTCAACATGTGTTAACGAACAAGGGAGAAGGTCTAATTCACTTATTTAAACAACTTCTTCAATTATCTAATATAGATAATTTACACACAACAACAGACCTAGAAGTAAGGGTGGAAGGGTGGCTGAATCTTTTCCACATATTTCAAACTTAAAAAAAAAAAAGTTCAAAACCTATTTTCAATAAATTATCTACCTTACTTCACATTTTATCCTGTAATTGTGAAATCCTTTTTTTTTATCTAAAATGAAAGGTATTTTGCATGTTTCAAAAACTAAAATATATTTGAATACCCTAACTAAAAAAAATTGATAACAAATTATGTTATGGGTAAAGTAACACAACATTAACTAATGACCATTGAGTAAGGCCATTTCTAAAAGCAGGTCAAATATACTTTATATAAACCAATTTGCACAAACTTAAGAAATGATGAAGTAATTTGCTAGATGGTTTCAATAGTACAAAAAGATTATTTCAAAATCCAAAAATTATAGATTCACTCGACCAACCTAGATTTAAACTGAAGATGAAATATTAAGACTATATTTTTCCTCCATAGTTTCCCAATTTCCCGTTTCTTCCAGAGTTCTTCCAGCTGCAATATTTCTAACTTTGACCCCTAACACAAAACACAGTAAAAATTATTTTGTTTTGCAATTCCCATATGATGTTTTTGGTAAAAACTTTGAATGTTTCATTTCTCCAAATTTACCAAAATAAAATAAGGAAGAGTCTCAAAATTTCTCGATAAACCAAGGGATAGGTGGCACTTTCACAAAATTTATTTTCAACACCAGCAATTCCTTTTCTCCCCATTTAACCACCTACTAGTAAATCTCTTCATTTTAGTAAATTTATAAACCTAACTCCACCAACGTGTTTGGATAATAATTTTCACTCACATTTTTAATACTTTACCGGTTCACACTATTTAAATTAATTAAATCATTACTGTTCGTAATTCCATTAATTATTATTATTATATTTTAAAAAAAAAAATTATCCTCCTAGATATAATATCCATTAAAATATCTATTTTGATATTTTATTCAATACTTTTTTATCCCGATATTTTAAATTTATAAATAAACTCAATTAAATTTAAAATAAATATTATTTATAAATACAAATTTATTTTTATTTACATTTTTCATCTTTAATAAAGGAATAATATAAGCTATTAAATTATTATCCCCTTTAAATTAATTAATAAAATACTCTTAATAATTTAACAATTTTATTTAATATTTTAATTAAATCACATTACAATTATGAGCAACATAACCTAGACAACACCCAAATGACAATGAATCTTGACCATGCTAAATAATTGAAACACATTAATTAACCCATTAATTCAAACGACAAAATAGATCAACATTAAATGAACAATTAAAAAGAATGACTCAAATGAAGCGATACCAAGACAACAACAAGGTCACAAACGAATGATGATGTCAAACATAGTGACGGGGTGACAGACTAGGATGAGGATACTTTCTTGTTGACTCCCTAAACCACATCATATCCATTGGGTAAGTTGGGCACGCTCAAACCTGACGGTGCAGGTGGAGTTGATGCCTGGTACCTGCAGTCCTGCATAAAACCAAGTGTCAAAACAACATATATATATATATATATATATATATATATATATATATATATATATATATATATATATATATATATATATTCAATACCAAACACACCGTGAGAGAGAATTGCAGTGTAGTAGGGCACTCACGGATGAGTGATGCAGCACCATCCCTCTCACCTAACTCTCAAACAATAACACATCATCATGAAGTGAGCATTAATAAATTTATGTAACCACACAAAATCACATAATCAGGTAAGAACAAACACCATGCATCATTATATCATCAACATCATAAAACAGTATCATGTGCATCCAAACAAAACACACAAGTCAAACAAGTGAAACAATCACCATCGAAGTCTCAAGTATGCATCAAACATAAATGGTATCCAACCAATAACAGTAATACGAGAGGCACTACAAGGCATCAGCTTCACTCTGAAAAGAATCATTATCATAAGAGTTCTCCTTCTTTTTCTCCTCTTGCAATCCTTTCGGACATGACTAGCCTACCCACAATTCCAATACTTCACCTTGGACTTCTTGCCAGGAGACTTTGATGCATCTACACCATCGAAGTCTCAAGTATGCATCAAACATAAACGGTATTCAACCAGTAACAGTAACACGAGAGGCACTACAAGGCATCAACTTCACTCTTAAAAGAATCATTATCATAAGAGTTCTCCTTCTTTTTCTCCTCTTTCAATCCTTTCAGACATGACCAGGCTGCCCACAATTCTAGCATTTCACCTTGGACTTCTTTCCAAGATACTTTGATCTCCCTTCAAATTTAGATTTAGACTTCTTGTCCTTCTTCTTTCCTTTCTCCTCCGATCTGCCATAACAACAAGAGCCTCCTTTTCCATCTCTTCTAATAACAAAGAAGCAACCACATCTTCCATCTTGAAAGTGGTTTTCGTGCTCCCAATCACCATCACTAAATGATCCCAAAAATCAGGCAAAGAACACAATAAGAGCATATAGTGACCCTCATCATCTATCTTCACACTCCTAGATGTTAACTGAGCAATAAGCGTGTTAAAAGTATTCAGGTGATCAGCCATAGATTCCCCTTCCTCCATCTTCAAAAAGTACAACTTATTCCTTAAGAATAACTTATTCACTAAGGACTTACCCTGATAAATATCACCAAGCTTCTTCCACAAAGAAGATGCAGTCTTCTCTTCACAAACGTTTAGGAGAACCGAGTCTGCTAAATAGAGTCTTATCAACCCTTTTTCTTTTCGATCTTCCAAATCCCAATCTTCTTACTTCATGCTAGAAGGTTTTGTTCCAGACACAGCAAGCCAACGATTATGATCAACCAACAAATCTTCCATTTTGAGTTTCCACAACTCAAAATTGTTGCCATTGAATTTCTCAATTTCAATCTTTCCTGATGTTCTTTCCATCTTAATCTGCAATTGAGATTACCAAGTTTCTACAAAACTCCCACTTCAGAGTTGACACAAAAAACCAACCCAACCCACAAGGATAACACAACTAGCCAGGCTCTGATACCACTTGTAAGGAAAGAATTTAGCGTGGAAAACACTTTCCTAATGTCAATTCATAGGGGAATAATGCATGAGTACTTTTAATTCCAAATTACAGAGCATTAAGATTCACACTTAAAAGGAAAGAATAGAATAGAAAATAATATCAACAGAGAATGGACACCAAATTTACATGGGAAAACCCTTTCAGGAGAAAAACCCACCACCAAAGAAAGACCACTTTATTCATAGTTAAAACAAATTACAATAAAGTTACAGATCCTTTCTTCATAGGTATATTTTCTCTGATAACACACAACTATACAATCGGCCAACCACATTCAATCGCAACATTGTTACAATGTCCTTTTAACATACAGTTCGCTCAACTGAGACCAATCTTTTTCCTTCTCTCTCAACACGCAACACCATCCTGTCCACCATTTCCCTGCTATACAACCTTCAACCCTTCAATTCCCAGGAATCTACTGTTCAAACTGATTTCATTCACTTAACTTCCAAGAAGCTCAACCGTCGACATTAGCCCACATTGACACATAATATTAACGGTCATTAGTTTATAAACAAAAGCCCAGAGAATTTAGGTATCCACAAGTTAGTCCTTTTGTTACCAACTCACTCGTACACCGATTGTGAAATTCTGTAGAATCAAGATGGGAATCTACAATATTCACAACAATTCTCCCAGAAAAGACTTAAATATTTAACTCCCACCAAACCATCGGCTTGTTGCTCAATTGGAAAAAACACAAAATTTACAACCCCCAGTCAGAGGTTAGGAAATTCCCAAACACCGCGACACTGAAGGAGATCGACCAGTTAGGAAGTTAAGTAACTTTTGAACTTTGTGACAAGGTTCCAAGGTTAGAGATTGCAGCGATCCCACAACCAACACACTATTGCCCAGTTATAATCTTTCAAAACCCCACAGCATAGGTTACAAGGTTCAAGATTTTGGTGATAGGCCGACAATGAAGACCAACAAAGGGGAAATCCAACAAGTCTTTAATAGAGGTTCAAGCTAGCTAGTTGAGGCACATTTTCCAACACCCCTCGACGAGTGTTATGAAACTTTGATATGAATTATATAGGATGACCTAAGGGTACAACTCAATAGGACGAATGGACATTTTCTCAAATACCAAGCCATGGTAGGGATGAAGACGGATGGGTGGAAAATAGATTCCAACTTTATTATGGGAAGGATGGAGCAAGCAAAGTACTTAATAAATGGGAGATGGAGCTTATTTATGCAAGGTACCTCTTTACCAAATTTTCACCAAGGTACTTACCCAAAGTGCCACTGAAGTGGTTTTCACTAGAGGGCGATTTTTCTCATTACTATTTTCAATCCTTTTTCTATTTTATTTTTATTTTAGATTTTTTTAAATTTTTTTGGAATATTGACCCTCGTGGGCTAGGCATAAAACCTATTGAGATGTATATTATTCATGGGTTACTACAATGGATCTCCTTCTGGTGTTGTGAGATGATAAGCTCCTAATCTGTAACGAGTTGTGATGATGAAGGGTCCCAAGCAATTTGGTTCAAACTTTAATTTTCTTTTAGTACAATATCTCCCACTTCAAAATTTTATCCCTTGATCTTTCTATTATAACCCATTTTGAGTTTGTTCTAATATAATTGAATATGATTGAGTGCTTCTAGACATCTTTCATCTAGAAATTCCAATTCATTTAGCCTTGCTACTATGTATTCTTCCTTGGTGATCAAGTTTTTTAGAGATACTCTCAATGAGGGGAGCTCGATCTCAATAGGTAAAATGGCTTCGTTACCATAGACTAGGGAATAAGGTGTGGCACTAGTTGGTGTTTTGATGTTAGTTCGATATACCTAGAAAGCGAGCTTTAATTACATATGCCAATCCTGACCAATGTTATTAACCATATTTTTGAGGATCTTAATGATGGTTTTATTTGAGGCTTCAATTTGGCCATTTCCTTGGGGATACTAGGGGGTTGAGAAATGGTGTTGGATGTTGAACTTATTGCATAAATCTCTTACATCCTAATTCTTGAAGGGTGTTCCATTATTCATGATAATGGTTTCTAGAACATTGTAACGATAGATAAGGTAGTTAAGGATGAAATTTGAGATCTATTTCCCATTGAAATATGTCATAGGAATGGTTTCTATCCACTTTATAAAATACTCAGTGGCGGTAATAATGAACTTGTGTCCATTGGAAGAAGTGAGTGTAATTTTACTTATGAGGTCAAGCCCTCATTAGGAAAATGGCCATGGAGTTACAATTGGTCAAATACCTTGCATTGGAGCGTGAATGATATATCCATGTTGTTGACATTGTAAATTATTTTTCACAAATTGATTTGAATCCTTCTCCATGGTGGGCCAATAATATCTTGTTCTCAATAAATTTTTGACCAAAGTTATGCCACTCGAATGTCACCCGCATATGCCTTCATGTACTTCTTTCAAAGTGATGTAATCTTTCTCCTCGTTAAGACATCTGAGTAACATATTATCAAAACTTCTATGATATTGGGTATCACCAAGAATGACAAATCATGAGGCTCTTCTGATAAAGATTTTTTGCAAGCTAGGGGTGATATTGGTGGGGAATATACCTCTATGTAGATAGGTAAATATGTCATGGTACTAGGGTGAAATGAGACCAAAAATCTCACACATGAATTCTAATTTTGGAACATCAAATGTTGGTATGAGAAGCTGCTCCATAAGGAACTCATTTCTTGAACTATTCTTTGGTGTATCTAGTTTTGATTCAATAGTAGCCATTTCATTAGTTTCCCTATTGTTAATCCTTGGTATCTGCTCAAAAGTTATATCAATGAACTATTATTTGAAACTGTCCACCATTTTCTTGTATGGTGTGAGCTTATCATCTTTTATTTGATAATCATCAATGAATTATCTCACTATCAATTGTGAATCTCCATATACCTAAATCTCTTGGATTTTCCATTGAATTGCATTCTTTAATCCAATGATAAGTGTTTCATACTCCACAATGTCATTGGTACAATGAAATGCTAATCTAAAATATTTGGGTATGCAATCCCATTGCAGAGTGATGAAAAAATTATTGCCCATTACACATGTTGTGTGTGTGATCCATCAAAGTCTAACTTCCACTACTTGGATGTTGAAAGTGTGAAAATGGACTCATAAAAAAATCTCTGATACTAATGCACATAACAGTGATTTATCTAGTTGATCTGCTATAACTTTTCCCTTGATGGATTTCCAGTCCACATATTCAATGCCAAATTCACTCAAGATCATCACCCATTTTTTCATATGACTTGTGATAGTAGCTTTTGATAGTAGATATTTCAAAGGGTCCACTTTGGAAATGAGTTTGACTTAATGAGATAGCATACAATGTCTCAACTTGTGAGAAGAAAACACAACTACTAAACAGTCTATTTTTATTAGTGAGTAATTAATCTCAAAACCAATGAGAGTTCTTCCAATGTAATATATGGCCCATTCTTTTCCACTTTTATCGTGTTGAGTCAGGAGAGCTCCTAGCACTGTTAAGGTTTCCAAAAAATATAGGATCAATTTTTTTCCTATTATTTGTGGCATTAATACTAGTGATGATGCAAAGTAATCATTTAGCTATTGAAATTCCTACTCACAATTATCATCCCATTTGTATGCCACACCTTTGTGAAGGAGATGGGTAAATGGGTGGCACTTATTTTCCAATTATACAATGAATCTTCTAATTGACTTGAGATTCCCTTGAAGGCTTCTAATTTGCTTCAATATCTTTGGTTGTTCCATTTCCATTATTGCCTTGACTTTAGCATGGTCCACCTCAATTCCCCTTCAAGATACAAGTACCCTAAAAGTTTACTTGTGGTGATATCAAAGACACATTTTTTTTATTGAGTCTAACCTAATATTTTTCCAACCTATCAAAAATTGGAGTCAGTGCTTCTAGGTGTCCTTTCTTGTTACTAACTTTTCCAATATATCATCCACATAGTCTTCAAGGATCTTGTGGAACATGTCATGAAAAATTAGGTTCATTTCCCTTCGATATGTTGCTCAAGGCATTACATTCCAACAATACATCCCCCATGGACAAGTAAAATATTTTTTATGTTGGTCTTCCTTAGCAATCATTATTTGATTATATCCTGAGAACTCGTCCATGAGTTAAAGCATTTCATGTCCAGCTATCAGGTCCACTACATGATATCTACATAGGGAAAGGGGGAGCCATCCTTGGGACAAGGATTTTTTAGATCTCTAAAATTCATATAGATATGTATGCCCCAAGTGGGTTTTGAAACTAGAGAAAGATTAAAAATCCACTTTGGATAATCAATAGGTCAAATGAACCCTACATCCAACAATTTTTGTAGCTCTACTTTGATCAATAATGCAATCTGAGAATGCATCTTAATTTTTGCTTCACCGGTTTTGCATCTGGGAAAACTGTGAGATGGCGAGCCACCAATGATGTATCAAGAACAAGCATATCTCCACACAAACATGCAAAATCTCTCTCTCTCTCTCTCTCTCTCTTAAAAAGGTTTCCAAATTTGTGTTCCTCGTCATCTAATGGCAAAGCATAGAAAGTGACTTGGGGTGCTTTCTCTATTCCCACATTGACAAGTTGTGATTTCTCTACTAGGATTGCTATCTTTTTTTACTCTAGATGAGGGAGATTGAATCCTCCATCCTCAATTGCCTCAAAGAGGTTTTCACCCTAAAATACATCCTTTATTTTTATTATTTTATGATTTGAAAGTGTCGTGTTTTTTCATCATTTTTGGAACTTGCAATACTTTGGAATATTTCTCCTCTAGCCCTCTAGAATAATAGAAAATTTTTGGATCACCATGAATGGTAATATCCTTGTCATTATAGGGGAACTTAAGACATTGATGATAGGTGGAAGCCACACCTTGGATTACATGAATCCACGATCGACCAAGGAGGATTTTATACAGAAAATTAAGAATCAAAACTTGACATGTTGTTTCCACTATTGTTGGTCCTACTTGGATAGGTAATGTGATGGCCCCTTCATAATCTCTCTTCTTCATCATAACCTCTTATTGTTGCTCCTTTTCTTCTTTCTATGACTCCTTTTTAATAGCACAAGCATTTGATTAATTTGAGTGAACAATTTTTTAAACCTACACCCCCATCCATTAATACTCCTTTCACCTTGTTCATATGCACAAATACCTCAAGATGTAGTGCATGATTGTGAAATTATTGGGATGGAAGGTCATTATTTGTGAATAAAATATGGTAGGTGGATGAGATGTGCCCCACCATGTCTTGAAACTATTCAATATCAATTTCATTAGGCATAGATGATGAAGGTAAGGCTTTCTCTAGAATTTCCTTATGGGCTGGTAAAATCTTCAAAAGATCTAGAATAGATATTTGGGCTGGCATCTACTTAATTTGATCAAGGAGACTATAATTTGTGACATTATTTTTGGGTAGTACTCTTGGTTGTAAAGGATCCCCTTGTATGGTTACGTTTCCCCATAGTGTGGTGACCCCACACTTTGGATTTCTTCTGTGGATGGTAATAACAGATACATGCTTATCAAATGAATATGTTTTTCCTACAACATTGTCATAGGCATGGCTGACTTTTTTATATACCTTCCCTTTTCCTTTTCCATGGTCAGGCATTGGATTCTTGTATATTCCAAGGTCATTATTTCCTAAAGTTCTTGATCTTTGATCGACATTTATATCACCATGGTCTATAATGAAGTTTTTTAATTTCATATTGTTGGATGTTTTGTGACCTTTGGTATGATGGTATTCACAATAATCAGTGTCTTTGTACCATGGAGGTTTAACTTCAGGTTCTTCATATTGATGAAAATCAGGAAGTTTGATAAGATTATTTTGGATTAATTTAGTCAAGATGGTTTCAATAGATTCTCCTAAAGGAGTGTATTTTTCCTTGGAGGATAATTGTTTGATCTTGGTTGCCCTTGTTGACCTTGCTGATTTTTGATAGTTTGCACATTTTACTGATTTTCTTGTTGGAAGGTAGGTTTAGGAGGGGCACTGATGATCACCTTTGCATCCACAACACCATCATTAGTAATGTTCTTATTTTTTTCCCAATATCGGGGTTTGTCGCTATTACTAGGTGATGGTTTATCATTTGATATTTGAATGGCTCCTTGAGCAATTGGAGCTCTTTCGATAGTAATCCCTTTGGAGATTAATTCTTCAAATGTAGAGACACATTACATACATAATTGAAAGGTCAAATCAGTACCTAGATTCCCAATAAATATTTTAACTTGTTTTTTTTCTAGTATAGGCTATTTGTACTTGCTTTGTGTCTACATCATTGCGAAAAGGTAGCAAAGGGCTCTCCTCTATTTTGTTTTAGGGTGTAAAGATCCTCCAATGTTACATTGGCATCAATTTTATACAAGAAATGTGCAACAAATTGATCTCTTGAAATTTCTTCATTCCTAGAGGTAGGTGTGAAAACCATTCCATTGCTAATCCACCCAAACTTCTTGGGAATAGTCTCATGAGATACAAATCATTGTAGAAGACTTCCATACAAGCAACATCAAAATCTCTTATATGCTCCTCAAGATTTCCTCTCCCCTTATATTTGTCAAATTTTGGGATCTCAAAGTTTAGAGGAAAAGGTATCATCATGATGCTTCTATTGAATGGATAGGGGCATAGGTCTTGCATTGCATATGATTTATTTACCTTTCATGTTTGAATATCTTGTATCTTTTGGGTCAATGTTTGTATCTATGATGAAATTTCCATATTTTTGTTAATCAATGGTTGAACATATGTGTGATCTTGATATTGAGGTGTATTGTATGAGTGATATTGTGAATTAGATGGTGGTGTGGGGGGTGTGTTATATGCTCCACCATATTGGTATTATAGTGTGGTATTTCCCTTAGATTGAAGATATTGTTGACCTTGAGGACCATATTACAAATTTTGTTGTTGAGAAAGCATTTTTTTTATTATACATTTGTTTGGCTTGTGCTTGTTGTTGAGCTTGTAATTGATCATGAGGAAAACCTTATTGTTGAATCATTTGTTGATTAGGAACCACATTATGATTTAGAACATTTTTTTGATTTGGAACCATGTTTTGATTTGGAACCATGTTTTGATTTGACACCATGTTTTGATTTGGAACCATGTTTTGATTTGGAACAAGGTTTTGATTTTGAAACATGTTTTGATTTGGAACAAGGTTTTGATTTGGAACCATGTTTTGATTTGTAACAAAGTTTTGATTTTGAACCATGTTTTGATTTGGAACAAAGTTTTGATTTGGAACAATGTTTTGATTTGAAACCATGTTTTGATTTGGAATAAGGTTTTGATTTTGAACCATGTTCTAATTTGGAATCATGTTTTTATTTTGACCTTGGTTTTGTGATTGATGGTTTGGGTTTGGTTGTTGATTTTGACCTTGATTTGATGATTGTTGATTTTGACCTTGAATCAAGGTTTGGCGAATAGTAGAATATAATTGGTCAATCCCATAACTTACCAAGTTTTTATTTGATCCATTGAATGTAAGTGGAATTGAATCATTGTGAAAACCCACACTTGTATTGGTCTTGTTTGAAAATTGAGTATTATGTAAGGGATTGCCATGTTGACTTTGAATAATTTATTTGAGCAACCTATTGTATAGTCACTATTGATGAGCTTTAAAAAAATGGTGATGGTTTTGGAAATTTTTGAATCACATTATGTATGAAGGATTCACTCCCTTGTGGGCGATTCCTTGAAGCTATTTGGGCCAAAGTTTTATCATGTGATTGTGTCATTTGTTCAAAAGATTGTTCCTTTAATGTGTTAAGATCAAAGTTTGATGGAAGCTTGAAACCTAATTGTACAAGTTTGAGCATGTAATGTGTGGAATCTTGTTTCATCAATACTTACATTGCATGAAGGAAATCTTGACTTTATTGCAATTCTAGTATAGCTTTGGGAGTGACTTCACGTGGTTTTTATTCTTCAATGTACAATATTTCCACTTGAGCTTTGGTTGTAGTGGGAGTTTGTGTTGTAGTTGAAGGTTGTATTGTAGTTGGATGAATCTCACTTGTTTGAGGAATTCTATATGGTTGATCGCTAATATTAGGATCCATAGATTCCATAGGATTAGTCTCCATATATTTTTTGTATTGAGACCTAGTTGTGACCATGCAAGGTCTATCAATCCTGGAAAATATTTGAGGCAAATGGCTTTGGCATGTATTTGTGACCACAAATTTGTTGTCAATAATGATTTTTTGATTGGGTTTGGATCAATAATTAATGATTGATGTGAATGAATGGAAGATATGAAACTTTTCATTTAGACCACACTTAGGACTTTGATTGTTTGATTAGATTTTTTTATTTTGATTGATGATTATGAACTTTCTACTTTGGGAGTAGACTCATGAATTCCAAAGTGAGTTTTTCCAAAATGATTTTGCTAACTCAACCTAAATACCTTGATAAAAAGAACATTTCCAAGTATAAGGCTAAATTAGTTGATATGATAAAGGATTCACACCTAAGTGATTTATGTCCAAATGTTAAGTTGTTTTTTATATGAAATGTTTTGATATTTGATTAATGGTTGATGTTTGATTTTGAATGAATATGATGTTTTTGTTCCAAATGGCAACCTAAGATTATTTTTGACAAGTTCCAAATGACTTTAATAAAGAACCTTGTTTGATGTTTGAATGTTTGATGTATAACAATGATTTTGTCTAATGATAACCCATGAATTGTTTTGATAAAAATAATATTGAGCATGAATTTCATCATTTGCTCGTTTGAAGCAAGTAACACTAGTGGTTTTGAATGTTTCCTTTAGGTTCAATTTTTGAAATATAATTTGATATTTTATTCTTTTTACTATTGAGATTATGAATGTACAGTCCCTGAAGCTCCAGAATCTTCAATGGAGGACCCTTGCCAGGAAAAATAATCAACCACACAGAAAGTTTTTGAACTAGGCATGCATAATAGAGATTCTATATTGATCTACATTATGATATTAGATGATTACAAATATACAAGTTTCCTGATTATATAGGCAAGAGAGAAAACCTAAAATGCATGAGATGTTGCCATGTGTCATGATCTAACATGTGACAACATGTGAACCTTGTCTAGGAAATTATTAAATGTTGAGATAAATTCTAGAAGGACAACTCATCTTCTAGAAGGAATCTTATCCCTATAAACATGGAAGGAGGAATTACCCCATTATTAAATGATTTATTAAAAATGCAACCTAGGACTAAATGATATATGACCTAAGTTAACTTATGCTAGTGTAATAATTAATGAATTACACTAACACCCCCCATAAGTTTAACTTAGGGAGGAAAAAGCAATGATTATCCAAAGATGATAAAAAGATGGGTCCCGGCTACGAGGCCATGTTAGGTACCAATGTACATGGAGATGCAAAAAATCTCCCACAATTGAAGAAAACGGGAAAACCCAGTGGGAACAAAACTCCTCTCCAAAAAGGAGATGAAAAAGAAAAAAAGTGAGATAGGATGGGAAGGATGGAGGACTCCCAAATACCCCCAAGTACACCATTTGTCACATGGATATAATACAATCAATTCCCCCTCATAGGGAGGAAAGAGAGAGACCATATATCCCCCCAGAAGATGTGATCACTTGCAAAAATGGTAAGTGTCTGAAGACAGAACATGATCCAATGTCGACAAACAACTTGTCTCCCTTTCGAAAGAAACAAAACCAACTGCAAGTGCAGAGATGCTTCCCATTCTAGATAGGAATTGAAGGAAGGAAGGATAAAGGTGGATGATGATGTCTCTGAACTCTGCGCATGTGTCTCCTTGCCTGATGATGAAGATGCCATAGTCCCAAACAATGAAGAGGGTGTCAAATCAAGACGATGTAGAAACTGATGCTGAACAATATCCAAAGAAAGTGTGATGACGAATGTGATGGAGACTTGATAGCCCCCCTTGAATGAAGTGTCCTCAAAACTACTGAAAGAATTCTAAAGCAACAAATGTGTCCAAACCACAAGTCTCCCGCTAGGAAGAAACAAATCCAATGGTGGATGTTGAAGAAACCTCAAATCCTGAATGGAATGATAGCGAAGAAGTCTCAGATAAATCTCTAAAGAGAAACCAAGTTCCTCCAAGATAGTCTCTGGATTCCCAATCAAGGTTGAGACAAAAAGATGAGGAGACTCAAGATAACTCTCCAAAGCTAGATTTGAATAGAGGAGTGATATCCCCTCAAGAATGTCCTCCAAACTTGTAGAAGTAGCCAAGTCAGTGATACCTGAAATGAAGCCATCATGTGATATCAAGTCTAGAAAATGGAAGGTGTCCTGATGAGTGATGATTATGGTGGAAGCCTCAATCAATGAATCTGGACAAGGAATCACTGAATGTGAAGGGATACCAATAGTCTCTAATGGAGAAGAAGCATCTGAAGGAACCTTGTCAACCTCTTCAGAAGATTCAAGGCAATCAACTTCTTACACAACAATATCATCATGGGGTACTTGATCTAAAGAATGACATTTTGAATCATGACCATTAGGGAAGGGTGGAATGTCTAAATCTCCATAGATCTCCCAAAGCTTAATCCAAAGGATATGAGGACAATCACAATGATCAATAGCATTCAAAACATCATAATCAACTTGCATAGAAATGATCTCCAAAATAGTGTATCTGCTGCAACTCCAAGCAAATTCATGAATACCTTCACTTGGATGAGGAACTATACCAAACAAATGTGGTAATAAATCAAGTGATTGGAGATGGCTGGTCCCATCTCACCGTTGTGAATAGTTTCCCTTATGCAACATAACAGAGAAGAAGTATATGCAAGCCCCATAATGAAATTTCTCCAAAAAATACAAAGACAAATGACCTTCAATATCAAATAAAAGCTTCCCAAGATGATGTACAACTAAAGTGATGCTACCCAGATCAAAAAATATTTTTGTAAGCTTCAGGATATCCAAGTTATTGATCAAATGCACCAAACTAAAAAAACCAACGCAAGAGTACTTGGAGCTAAAACTGATCAAGGGGTCTAGACTAATGAAAAAAGCTCTGAAAATATTCCCTGATGCCATTGGAATCATTGAAATCTGATGAACAGTGGCGAAGATATGAGCCTTTATTGCCAAATTAGGGTTTTGTCTTCAGTTGGCTATAGAATTTTCTATGAGCCAAATTTTGCAGAATGGATGTCACCACTAGAAAGTGCTTGAAATTACCTTTCCAATGGTATCTTGTTTGTTGATTTTTGATACTATGGGTGAAAGTTATGATAAAATGAAAAAATTGCCTATATGAGGCACTTTGCAGGCTAACAAGGAGCAAAAAATAAGCCCCTTTGGGTTGGCACTTGGTCGTTGATGTGACCATGATGCGTGTTGTGGCAAGAGAAAAAACATATTCGAGGAACAAACACTTGGTCATAAATATGCCCTGGTCATTGCACTTTACCCGCGAGCTATACCAATGTTGGTCTTTACAAACTTTACAAAAGTTTAAAATAGAAAACCATGGCCAATAGTCATTGGCCTTACAAACTTTTCATAATATAAAGTCTACAAAAAAAAGACTTGTACCACACTGATTAAAGGAACTTGTACTAGGTACGGGAAAATAGAGCAAGAGCCGGCCGTCGAGAAGAAACGTCGGTGTGAGAAGTCGGTAGGAAGCAACCGGCGATAAGGAGAACCAATAGTCGGCGAACAGGTGATGGCCGGCGGTAATACTACACTGATGGGCGGCGGAAAAAAAAAAAAAAAAAAACAGTCGGCGGGAGATATCTCTAGGTGATGGCCGGTGAATAGACGACACCGGAGAAATGGTCGGTGATGAAAAAGTGGCACGGGCCCGGCAAGAAGACGTCGGTGACCTGCAGAAAGCGAACGGCGGCTTAGTGAGCTTGGACCGGCAGGAGAAGCTGGTGAGGAAGAACCGACATAGAACGACCAACAAAGTACAAGCCGAAGAGATGGGGCCCCCAAAATGACCGAAGTACCTCCCCTGTTCTGCAGTGGATTTAAAGTTGCCAACTAGAAATAAACTGCAGACTAATAAATGATATAAAGGGGTTGATAAAGCTTAATGTATTTTTTTTTAATATTGCATAGAATGCAATTAAAAAAATCAACGGATATAGGCTATATTGACCACAGATATGTATGTAGAATAAAGAATACCTACGGTCAAAAAATAACCCCACAATGCCGACCATATAATATATCAAACCCTATGCACTATGCCGGCAGAGATTTAAAATGAAGTCACTCAAATTTATTTTTCTGCCAACTATAGAAAAACTATAGCCCAAATATAGTATTATTTTTTTTGTGAAACAAATATATAGATATTGCCCAATTTTTTTTGAAAAAAAAAAGTGCCTGGGACTAAAAAAAAATTTCCTCAAAGGACAACTGACGAGATGGGTTTTTTTACTGCAAATTTGTACGGATCGTACCAGTTGATTTTGCAAACCTCAAATACCTTTGATGGCTTCTGGGTTGATGAATCCGATTTTGATGAATGGGTAGGTGATCCTTGGGTTTCGAGGCCTTCTGAAGATAATGGTGAGCTCAAATCTAACTCTATATGCTTCAAAAATCAACTTGGTCCCTAGGTAGAGTCAAGTAGCCTTTAATGGAAACCTTCAAGCCTGCAAAGAATCTCGCACACCAACTTTCTTGATCCTAGGTTGACGTTTCACTGGACAATCTCTGATACCATGTTGAGATTATGGATGCACAGTTTTTGAAGCTCTAGAATCTTCAATGGAGGATCCTTGCCAGGAAAGATAATCAACCACATAGAAAGTGTTTGAACTAGGCATGCATAATAGAGATTCTATATTGATCTACATTATGAGATTAGATGATTACAAATGTATAAGTTGCCTGATTATATAGGCAAGAGAGAAAACCTAAAATGCATGAGATGTTTCCATGTGTCATGTTCTAACAACATGTGACATGTGAACCATATCTAGGAAATTATTAAATGTTGAGATAAGTTCTAGAAGGACAACTCATCTTCTAGAAGGATTTTATCCCTACAAACATGGAAGGGGGAATTACCCCATTATTAAATGATTTATTAAAAATGCAACCTAGGAATAAATGATATATGACCTAAGTTAACTTATGCTAGTGTAATAATTAATTAATTGCACTAACATTTACCACATAAAGATCTTGATTATGAGTTTTCTAGCACTAAGATATCTACAAAAAGCAATTTTTTTTCCACAAAAGCTCAATATTGTGAAAAGGTAAAAATGTTAAATTGTACTTACCTAGGTTTACTTTGAAAATGCACAAAGATGTAGAAAATGATACTAGGATGCACACAAAGATATTGTTTTGATAAAAATAGATATACGTAGATGCATACAAAGGTACAATGTCTTTCAAGTGTATATCATGTGTTCAAAGGGTTTAAAATCTTGTCATCACCATGTTTAATGTCTGTTTGAGTGTTTTAATGATCAAGCAATCTATTCAATTGACTCAATTGGTAATGGGAGATATTTTGTAAGCTTTCTTCCACAAAGATCACTAGCAATAGATCAATAGAACAAAAGACAAGCACAATCCTATTTAGATAAGTAGGTTTATCTTCTTAATTTGGGAACGCACAATAAAATAATGCCCATAGAATGAGTAACTAGAGTATGCACATGTACACAATACACCTCTTACCTTGGAAGGAAAATTTCCTTGCAAGGTGTTTGTCACCTCAACTATGTTTAGTACATGGTGAGTAACTTCATGGAATGATGTTATTCCATTGCACCTCCTTAAGAAGACATTTGATGATCTTAGAACTCTAAAAAAATAGGTTTTTAGTGGGTGAAACTTGGTGAACACCATCGACCTATCAGACACCATATCAGGAAACACATACATGTTCAGAGTGCTACATGCACAAATTGACCTATAGATTTTTCTCTCAGCCAATTTATATAGTGCGTCCAAAAACATTGTTCAAGGTTGAACCCTTGAGTTCTCCATTGCATGGATGCTTCTCAAGGTAGGCCTCCTACTTAAAAGAAAAAAATGAAGGTATTACTATTTATCTTCACCCAAGATCACACAAATTGCAAGGGGAGAGTATACGCAGCAACAACCTTATATGGTTTACAATGAACATAAAGTGCAAACTAGAAGTGTTTCTCTCCACACAAGATCGCACAAAGCATAATGGGAGAGGATACGCACTTGCTAGTCTACCAAACACGAAAGAAAATGCACACACTCTTGTTCTTTTTAGGTACACCAAAGATAAATGTGTTAAATTGTTAAAGCACCAATTGAAGTGTGTAATTTGTATGTTCTTTTTAAGCCCAAATGAAGGTGAAGTTTGATTGTTTAATTTTATGCACCAAATCAAAAAATGAAAGTTTTTGTTGTCCAATTTTAAACACCAAAGTAAATGTGAGATGCATAAAATAAAAATAGCTCTAAAGTTATTTCTAAACAAGTGTTTAATAAACACTTTTCAAATGCATCATGTGGGAAAGGTCCATCTCTATCAAATAAAACCAAAAAATAGACAGTAGTTAGTATTAGTCCTCAACAAAATATGCAATTAAATCAAATAAATAAATCAGATAAAGGCATGAGACTATTTCCATAGAGACGCAGCTTTTCAAACAAAGGTGTGACACTATCAAATGAAAAAGGCACCAATCTCTTACCAAGGCATATCCCTTTAACAAAGGTGTGGCTTGTTCCTCAAATAAAAGTAGAAAAATAGAGAACAGAGGCACGTCCTTAGGTATAAAGGTGTGTGACTGTCAAATGCAAATGTGTGGACCTTTAAACAAAGGCACGCCTCTATAAAAAAAAAAAACTACAATTCTACCATGCACCTGCAAAATCTGACAAATCTTGAAGAAAAATGATCAATTAGGGATGTAGAGTCCTACCGAGCATGCCATTATGTAAATGTATAAAATCAACTAATCAAATAACATCAAATTGAACTATAAAGCTATGCAAATGATCAATTAACTATAAAATCTAATGAAATTATCCACAAAAGAGAAATTAAAATTCGCATAGTATGAAAGAACAAAGAAATTCAAATTGAATCTAACTAAACAACGCAAACCTCAATACCATTATGTGATTATGCTCAAGTTGGATGTGGAGTGCTCAATTCAAATAAAATCCATGATATTGCAAAGAAATTAAAGCTAGAAATGAAGTAAAATGGCTCACAAGATGCTCTCAAATTGATGAAATTTGGAAATCAATTCAAGAGAGTAAGTTTACTCAATGCTTGGGAATGAATTATTATGGAAAAATACTTACTATTTATAGAATTTTGAAATCATGATCAATGGTGAAGATCAAAAAGGATAATCAATGGATGAAATCGAGTGAGAGGAATGAACATGAATCAAGGATAAATCAAATAGTTGATAATTCATGAGACATGGATCAAAGATCGGAACAATGGTTCTAGATCCATGAGAGACTCAACCAATTCCCTAATTTTTAGGAATTATGTTGGAAGATATTTCCACTTGGAGGGAAATATTTGAATTCAAAAAGGGAATATTCCATGGCAATATTCATTGTGCAAGTTGAGGAAATTGGAGCATTTGGAAAGAAATTAGCTAATTAAACAATTAATTAAAATCATTTAATTGTGCAAGTGGATGAAATTAGAGGCTTTAATTAAATAATCGCAAATTATTTACTCAATGTATTATTATGACATTTAACTAAATAATTTTCATTATTTAATCAAATGAGATTGAAATTAGCATGAAGAAAAGTGAGTTGACTAAATAAAATTGATTTATTTAATTAATAAGAGAAAAAGTGAATTTAACTAAATAATTGACATTATTTAATTAAATGGATGAATTATACAGAATAGACTAGGAATGATGTTAGTAAGTGAAACCAAGTATGTGATATTATCAAGACAATTTTAAGTGTCTACAATATATTATAATACTCATTATTATAATATATATGTATTAAGATATACATTTAAAATCATTTTTTTTCCAATATTAACACACACACACACACACACACACACACACACACACAGATATATATATATATATATATATATATATATATATATATATATATATATATCGATCTAATTTACACATATATATGATGTATCCACATATGACTATACATTGGTATTTATACCTACACATGCTCACATGCATATATATGTATATATATGGTAACATTCATATATATGAGTTACCATATATATATGCATAAATACATATCCATTATATATATATACAAAGTACATGAGATAATGAATACAAGGATATAACACTATAACTCAAATCAATTAGACAATCATAATAAACTAAAGACAATCACCCATACATTCTCATTAACCCTAACTATCACGAGGGTTTACTTACCAACTCTTAGCCCATACTAACTTGACTAAGCTTGACTATCCTAGGGAATGAATGTGTGTGTTAGCTCAAGTAGTCACATTAGTGGTTGTCATATCAATTTCCTCTCCTAGGCGATACTCTAGCTCTCCTTACTAAAGAGCTCGATTCTTTCTTGCATCAAACTTAGTGCATCATGATGAAGTTAGCCGATAACATGAAATTCATATACATAATATATCATTTGCATCATCAAATCATTTAAAATCAATCCCATTATAATTCATATTCATTCATCTCATTTTTCATTGAAATATACAAAGACATAATCATGCATTAAAACATAGTTATTCATAAAAATAATAGTAACTAGTAAATACCCAATGGGGTGTAACAATATTTATCCTTCTATCTCTCCCTTTATTTATCTCTATCTCCTTATCTCTCGATATCTCTTACCCCTATATCTCTCCTCTCTCTACCTCTCTATATATCTCTCTTTTATCTATATTTCTCCCTCTCTCTCTTCTAATTTATATATTTAGATCTGTAACTCTCCCTCTCCTTATCACACCTGCTTTATATATCCCTCTACTAATATCTTCTCTCTTTATTTCAAGCTCCCTCTATCTCCCTCCCTCTCTACCTATTTATATATTTGTCTCTCTTACATGTACACACACATTTTGTATTTCACCCTCCCTATCTCTATCTTTATCTCTCTCCCTATCTATACCTATCTCTTTGTTACTTGTTTGGAACACCTCCTTTATCTATCAATATTTACTCCTCTATCTTCTTATCTCTCCCTCTTTCTCCTTGTCTATATCTCAATATATCTACCTCTCTTTGTTATTCACTCTCTCCCTTTGTTCTCTTTTTATCCATATCTTTTCCTACCTCTATCTTCTTATCTCTCTATCACTCTCTATCCCTCGTTATCTCTCTATATCTTTTTCTATTTATATCTCTCCCTCTCCCTCTCCCTTCTCTCTCCCTATCCATATATGCATCTACCTCTATATCCTTGTCTCTTTATATCTCCCTCTATCTATATCTCTACCTCTCCACATTTCTCTCCTCCCTCCATCTCTATATATTGATAAATCTCTTCCTTTATATATATTGAGATATATCCCCCCTCTCTTCCTCTATAGACCTATCTCTGCCCACTCTCTCCCTCCCTCCCTATCTCTCCCACTCTTTCTCTCTTTCTCTTCCTATATTTTCCTATCTCTCCCTCTCTCCATCTATACTTATCTATCTCTAATTATCTCTCTATCCCTCTAGATATCTCTCTATATCTCTCCCTCTCTCCCTCTCCCTCTGCCTCTCCCCTTTTTATATATTAAGATATCTCTCCCTCTATCTTTCCCTCTCTAGTGCTATCTGCTCCCTCTCTCTACCTCTCTAGAGTTATCTCTCCCCCTCTCTCCCCATACCTAGACCTATCTCCCCCATCTCTAGACCTATCTCTCCAAACTCTCTCTCTTCCCATATTTCCTTATATCTTTCTCTTTCTCTCTCCATCTCTATTTCTTAACTTCTCTCTATCTCATTATTTCTCTCTTCCTATCGCTCTCTATCTCTCTATCTCTCTCCCTCTCCCACTCCTCCCTTCTCACTCTCCATATATTGTTCTCTCTCTCTATCCATATATTTCTCTACCTCTATCTCCCTATGTCTCTATCTCTCTCTATCTATATCTCTCCCTCTTTCCCTCTCCCCTCTCACTCTCTATATATTGATCTATCTCTCCCTCTCTCTTCACTCTCCTCTCTCTCCCTCTCTATAACTATCTCTCTACCTCTCCCTCCCTCCCTCCTTCTACCTCTATCTCTCTCTTTGTCTTCCCATATTTTCTTACCCTCTCCATATATATTTTTCAAGCTCTACCTCTCTCTATCTCACCTCTTTCCTCTATCCATCTAGATATATCTTTATATATATCCCTCTCCTCCTCTCTCTCTCCCTCTCTCCTCACCCCTCTCCCTCTATATCAAGCTCTCATCTCTCTCTCTCTCTCTCTCTCTCTCTCTCTCTCTCTCTCTCTCTCTCTCTCTCTCTCTATATATATATATATATATATATATATATATATGTGTGTGTGTGTGTGTGTGTGTGTGTGTATCTATCTCTCCTTATTTCTTCTTACCCCCCTCTATCTATCCCTCTTTCTCCCTCTCTCCCTTTATCTCCATGTCTTTGAGCCCTATTAGAACAATAAAAGTAGGTATAAATGTGAGTGCATTATAATTCACCCATGTTTGTTGGAATTCTAAAAAATGGTAAAAAGGCATGTACATCCTATGATTTTGGACCCACATGCTTTGTTTTACCCTACAATCTATACTTTTTCCCACATAAACACATAATTTTCATGGTCTTGACAAAAATATCAATTATTGCTTAATAATTCCACCACTTATTTTTATTTTTTGACATAGAAGAATCAAATTATAATAGTTTAGATTGAATTTGATAGTGTGAACTAATAGTTTCAATATTTGAAGATTTGGAATAATAATTATCATGTTTTGTGTTTGAATTTGATAACATATCATTTTTGTTTTCATATTTTTTACTAATTCTATTAGATTGATATAGAATTAAACATCATAAGAAGGAAGTTGGTGAAAAAAGTCAAAAACAAACTAGAAAATATCATGCAATTAAGAAATTGAATCCAAAAGTTTAAGGTATGTTCTCTTTTCCTTTTTCCCTTTGTTCATACCCCCTTCTCATCATGGTTCATGTCCTACATATCCTATTGGCACTTCACTTTATTATAGCTTAATTGTCGACCCTTCCATGGTTCATATGCCTTCTCTTTTCAATAATTTTGATATTGTCACTAATTTATTTAATTCTCAAGATTTTTTTATCATTAAGCTCACTTATCCAAGCTAATATCAATAAAAATAATAAAATTATATCTCAACTATAATATTTGAAGTGTGTTATCAAACCTACAAGTGGACCTAGATCCTTAAATTGTCATTGATGCACTAGGTAGTAATTTTATTACACACTCATCTTTGTTATTATACATCATCCTAAAAACCTATGAGGAGACTAAGTGAGATATTTTTTGAATTTAAGGGATAATAAATCAAGTGATAGGAAACCTAGATCTTTTTGAAGTGCTATATTATTGAGTGTACCTAGATCTATGCCTTCCTTAATTGACATTTGTATTCCTATGTTTCACGATGTAGAGATTCTCAAAGTCTAAATTAAATTTGACCTTGTGATATTAGATCTCCTCTCTACCTTGAATTTCAAATATATACAAAGATAACATAAACCTAAAAATTATTCTAGTCCCTCCTTCTACCTCAAGTATAATTATGTGTAATTTGACATGTTCACTAATAACTCAATTGAAGTAGTAAGTGTAATTTGCATATCTTCTAATGAGATCAATTATCCTTTACATATATGTGGCCACATTATGGTCATGTAATATAATTGAATCACCATTGCAATGTTCTATTTCAAGGGGACTATAATACTTAAAAAATTATTCAAATAAAAATGTAGTTAGTTACACAAGATTATTAGTGTTTTTAGATCTATTATTTATCATAACCTAACTAAAACATTTGTTTCTATTAGGAATCCCTTTAGAGTTTATAAACTAGCAGTAAACACACATGCAAGCACACAATTTTAGAAATATAATAGTAAATTGTAGGTTTTCATCCTAAAATTAATATCATATCATAATCAAATGTATAAAATATTGTGAAAGAAATAAGGGTTTATAGTTACAAGGAATGTCTAAAAGGACCGTTATTGAGAGAGGGAATCCAACTCCCTTTCATGAGGTTGAGAGAGATAAAACCCTTTAGGATTGAAGTGTGTACTATAATGATAAGATAGCTATACATGAAGCCTTGTGGTGAGAGAGAGAGAGAGGGGTATGATACATTAATGGATACAATCACTATAAAATACTAGAATTTTGTATGGAAGTTGTATTGATGCTATAGGAGTTTAATAAAAAAATTTATTTCTAGAATTTAATTTCTTCCATTGTACAAGGATGTAAGGGATGTGTATGTGGGCTACTATATTGGGTAGTACTTTATTAAAAAAAAAAATTGTACTTTCAAAAAATCCCTAACAATCAAGAAAAAGTTGCAAAATTGAGTTTGACCTTGAAAGTCCATTGTGTTATCATAGGGTTTTTGCAAGTCATCATATTGTAAACCTACAATAATGACTATATTATCAATCTAAGGTGTTCCTATATTCATCATTATAATAACTTTACTTATTTTTATTTTTAGTATATGCCTTAGATTTTATCTTTCTAGCAAACATAATGAACATGTGAGGTTGGAATTCTACTCTTACTTCATGGATAGTTTTATATTTTTTCCTATATGAAATCTTTTTTGATGCTTAAGAGTTTCTCCCATTCACAAAAATCCATGCCTAAGGGAGATAATTGAATTTTTATTGGTTAACAACTTTCCGTCCTTGCTCTATATAGTGAATTTATGGATTCCTAATTCAATTGAGAAAAAAATACAAATTTATCTTGCTTTCCTATACTTTACAAATCTACAAATTGATATTAAGGTGTTTTTGGATGTCATTGAGTTGCTTTCATTATGCATTACATTTTTGTTTGTTTATCGTTTGATGCTTTATCATACCATGAATCAACTAATCTCCATGTATTATTTATAATTGATATACATAATTCCAAAAAAATGACAAAATACTTAAACATTAGAGGAGCATAAGCCAAAAATGTGAAGAAAAGAGAACGAATGAGGCTACTTCATGAAAGTTAGAAATGGAATATCATAGAAGAATATATATCATCTTTTCCAATTGAAGATGAACATGAAGCATACACTAAAGGAATGAAAGAGAATAATTTGGAGAAACACAAGAAATGAATGCAAAATCTTCATGTGATGAGGAAATTAAATCCTAGAGTTGAAGGTACCTTTCCCATCTTAAGATGATATTGAAAAATTCCTTAATCACCAATTAAAAAACAATAAACATGCCAAATATTCAAAATAAATTAAACATTCCAAATATTGATACAATTTTACCATTGAGAATACCTCATAGAATTTTTCTAAGAAAACCTTTTTTTTTTTTTTAGACTGCAGGAATCGGGTAGCACGACCCCATATAAACTGCAGTGTGCCTGGTAAACTTTTTAACGTGACCGGCGGCGCTGGCGTGATAAGAAAACCTATTTTAAATTAAAATTGATGATAATGTTTTAAAATGAATGGTTGATCTAAGATTTTGAATTGTACTTGTCAAAGAAATGAATAAAATATTGATATTTTTATGAAAAATTAAATGAAATAGGAAGATGTTAATTATTTGTTGAAATGGTGAGAAATATTAATTTTAAACCCATAATGAAGATATTGGCCTAAGAACATCAAATACTAATAATGAAATTTTTATTGTAAAAAATATAATGAATACATATACAATTGTGCATTTGAACTCATGCACCAAAGATAGTAATGTTACATTGAATCTAATTACATCAAAAATAGTAAGTAATCATGATGCAGGAGCATCCAGGGCCAAGAACAATCTTGCATCATTTTATGTGTTGTTTGATTGAATAAGGGAGAAACAAGTTCTATCGGTGGGACATCAACTCATCGACAGGACATTTATTTTGGTCCCAGCGACGCATGGATGGTGTTGCATTGTCTTCAGCGAGAGTATGTATCATCGGTGGGACTCTATCTTGAGTCTCCCTGATGGTCTAATAAGTCCTTCAGTGTGTAAAGTGTTCATCAGCGGGACTTCTACATTTTGGTGGGAGGTGATTGGGGATCTCACCGACAAAGCAATGGTGGACTCGATAGCATGAGCAGTAAAATATGTACGACGGTCAATGGCGGTGGATGGTGACACCTAGCAGAACGAGATCAGATGAATTCCACATCATTGTTGTAGAATCCATCTCCATTGATCAACTTGATGAAGCTATTGATAATGAGGTAACGACATTGTGATACTACAACATGAGGAGAGATGAATGCTAAGGCTGACCTAAAGGAATAAGATAGTATGTAGTGTTAGCAAGTGAAGGAAGAAGAAAGGGGAGAGGGGGTCGAGTGTGGTGAAGTGAAGAACATAGAGTTACTCAAAATAGAATTTCCTAGATGTATCTCTATTATTGAATAAAGAGAAAATATTTGTTCTCCTATTGCATTTGGTTGATCTTTCTGTGTGTGAGTTGGTTGCAAGATTGGATAGCCTGAAAAGGCCCTTCAAGCTCAAATGCACCAAGTGGTATCAGAGCAAGGTTTTCTCCTGAGAAGGTGTCAAGCAATTACGAAGTCCTATAGAGAATTTTTTTGTGGGTAAGTGAGCGAAAAGGAAACCTACAGCTATAGAGGACTTGCATAAGATGGAACACAGAGGACATGGCAAAGGATGCAGGGTGCAAAGAGAAAAAAACCCTATCCTAATAGATATGTTGAGAGGAATTGCGGCCAAATTAGAGACTTTCAAAAATGCATAGTGAAGAGGTCATCATGTTAACGATGTGAGTGATGAAGAAGAAGAATAATAGGTTGAAGTTGAAGGAGAACAACTAAAACTTGATCGAGGAGAAGAGAGGTTCATTCAAGCCCTAACTAGAATAAATACCAAACCCCATTTTGACCCTCCTAAGTACAAAGGGAACTTGAATTATGATGAATTACTAGATTGGATTACTAATATGGAGAAGTACTTCAAATTTGAAGGTACTAAAGATGACAAGAAGGTGAAATATGCCTACACAAAGTTGAAGGGGCATACATCCCTATGGTGGGATCATTTGTAGACTAAAAGACAAAGAAGAGGCAAGGAGAAGATAAACTCATGGGACCGCATGGTGAAGAAACTAAAAGCAAAGTTCATGCATGTAGACTATTAGATATTTTTGTTTAGGAAATTATAGAACTTGAAGCAGAGAGATTCTAGTGTCAAGGAGTACACTGAAGAGTTCTATCAATTGAGTATTCGAGCAAATCAAACTAAAGATGAGATTGAGCAAGTTGCAAGATACCTAAATGGGTTGTGAGTGTCCATTCAAGATAAAATAAGTTTTCTCAAGTTGTAGAACATGGAAGAGGCTTATCAATGTGCCCTAAAAGCTTAGGAGAAATTAAACAAAAATTAACAAAGCAACAATAGGGGTAGAGGCAAAAATACCCACGGTCAAGGACAAAGCAATGGTGGAAGAGGATATTCTACCAAACATGATGGAGAAGGTACCTCTCAAGATACGAGAGGTAGAGGAGATTTCTAAGGAAAAGGAGATTCATCTTGAGGAAGAGGTAATTTTGGAAGAGGAAGAGGTAGAGGATTCACTGTTACATGCTACAAATGTGGAGAGATCAGGCACAAGTATTTTGAATGCCCAAAAGTTCAAGGTGGAGGCAAAGGAAAAGAGGCTAGAGTGCATGTGGCCCAAGCTAAAAATGAAATGGTGAAAACTTCAAAGCATGGTGAAGATCCAGAGGATAGAGAATCCTTGATGATAAGGAATATTTTGTTAAGTCCTGAGAAGGTAGAAGCAAAACCAATATAGAGAAGGAATTTGTTCAGAACCAAATGCAATTCAAGTGGTAAGTGTTGTAAAGTAATTGTAGATAGTGGTAGCATGGACAATATTGTGTCTGATGAAATGGTGAGGAAGTTTAAGCTTAAAAGAATGAAGCATCCCAATCCATACAAGGTTTTGTGGTTGTAGAAGGAGCATCAATTAGTGGTAAGAGAACAATGCTTGGTTAATTTTTCAGATTGGTGAATACAAGGATGAAATACTTTGTGATGTAATTCCAATGGATGCCTATCATAGCTTGATGGGAAGACCATGGCAATTTAACTATTAGGTTGTTCATGATGGTAAGAATAATACATATACCATTAGGAAGGATGGTCAGGAATTTACTTTGAATCCTATGAATGATAAGGATGAAGACACATAAGGTACCTCCAAGGTGTGTGTTGTCGTAGGAAAGCAATTCCTAAAGGATCTGAAGAAGGATGATGTTTGTTATGCATTAGTATCACAACCACCTCAAAACCTGATAGTAGAAAAGGAAGAAAAGATTCCAGTAGAAATTCAAGAATTGGTTGATGAGTATGTTGGCATAATGATGGAGTTAGCAGATGGATTGCCCCCAGTGAGAGAAATTAGTCACTGTATAGATTTGATTCTAGGTTTAAGTTTTCCAAACAAGGAACCATATAGGATGACACCACAAGAGAATGAGGAAATAAATAGAAAATTCCAGGAGTTGTTGAACAAGGATTTGATTAGGGAGAGTCTCAATCCATGCGTTGTACCTGCAGTATTAGTGCCTAAGAAGGGAGGTGAATGGAGGATGTGTACAGACTCTCGTGCCATTAATAAGATTACTATTAAATATAGATTCCTATTACCCATAATGGATGATGTAATGGACTGTTTGAGCGAAGTTGTTTGAGCGAAGCAAGGTATTTCACGAAGATTGATCTAAAGAGTGGTTACCATCAAATAAAAATTCATGAAGGGGATGAGTGGAAGACAACATTTAAGATGAAGGATGGATTGTATGAGTGGCTAGTCATGCCATTTGGATTGAAAAATGCACCTAATACATTCATGAGATTGATGAATCTGGTGTTAAAGCCCTATCTTGGTAAGTCTGTTATAGTTTACCTTGATGATATTTTAATTTTCAGCAAAATAAAAGAACATATTAGAACTGTTTTGTAAAGATTAAAAGAAGAGAATTTAATGGTGAATCTAAAAAAATGTACTTTCATGAAGAAAGAGTTAGTGTATTTGGGATTTGTAGTTTCTAAGGAAGGATTAAAAATGGATCCTGAAAAAGTAAAGGTTATTGTTGAGTGGCCATCACCAAGGAGTACTTTTGAAGCCCATAGGTTTCATGGGTTGATGAGCTTCTATAGGAAGTTCATAAGGAATTTTAGTGGGATATGTGCTCCCATCACGGAGACAATGAAGGGAACAAGAAAAGAGTTCCAATGGACAGTTGCAGCAGAGAAGAGATTTCAGTTGTTGAAAAGCAAGGTGACATAACAACCAGTGTTGGCGTTACCAAAATTTGGAAAAGTTTTCCAAGTAGATTGTGATGCAAGTGGAACAAAAATTGGAGGAGTTCTCAATCAAGAAGGAATATCAATAAGGTACTTCAGCGGGAAGTTGAATGAAGCCAAGAGGAAATATTCGGTGTATGATCAGGAGTTCTATGCGATTGTGCAAGCACTCAAAAAGTGGAGGCATTATTTATTACTGAAATAATTTGTGTTGTATACAATCATCATGCCCTACAGTTCATAAACAACCAAGGTAAGTTGAACCAGAAGCATATGAAGTGGGTTGAATTCTTGCAAAGTTATTCTTTTGTGTTAAAACATAGAAGTGGTAAATCCAAAAGAGTTGCTAATGCACTAAGTCAAAGAACTTTGTTGTTGAGTGAGATGAGAGTGAATGTTGCTAGTTTTGATGCATTGGGCGAGTTGTATGAGCATGACCCATATTTCATAGAGGCATGGTTAGCATGCAAGAACCCAACTGAATTGGATCGAACTCCATGGTTGGAGTATTTCATTCAGGAGAACTTGTTGTTCAAGGAAAATAAGTTTTGCATACCAAGAGGTTCCATGAGGGAGAATCTCATTAATGAAAAGCATAGTGGTAGATTAGGTGGAAATTTTAGAATAGATAAGAGAACTATGTTGTTGAATGAAAGCTATTATTGGCTAGGAATGAGTGTGGATGTCAAGAAAATGGTGCAAGGATGCAAAAAAATTTAGAATGTGACTCAACAAGATAATGATTCATTTTTTTTCGTTGTTAATAGATTTTAAAAAATGGCTCATTTTATTCCATGTTAGAAAACTAGCGATGCCTCCCATATAGAAAATTTGTTTTTCAAAGAAATAGTTTGGTTGCATGGCTTGCCTAAGAGTATCATATTTGATCAGGATACAAAGTTTATTGGTCATTTTTGGTGGACATTGTGGAAGAAATTAGGCACACATTTGGTTTTTAGTTCAAAATACCATCCATAAGTAGATGGATAGACTAAAGTCGTGACAAGAGCTTTGGTAATCTCCTTCGATGTTTGATTGGAGACAAACCAAAGCAGTGATATTGGAAAATATCCTAGGTAGAGTTTTCCTATATAATTTGGTGAACAGGAGTATTCAAAAAATTCCATTCAATGTGGTGTATGGTTTCAACCATAGGGGTGTAGATGAACTCAGAGATAACATAAACCTAGTGAAAACAAGTGTTGTTGTGGAGCATTTTGTGGAATATATCAGAGATTTGCATAAAGAAGTGAAAGAAAAGTTGGAGAAGAGTACAACTAACTATAAAGAGTATATTGACCGTCGTAGAAGAAAGTAGGAATTTCAGATTAGAGAACTAGTCTGGGTTCATTTAAGAAAGGAGAGGTTTCCACAGGGAACCTATAGTAAGTTAAAATGGAAGAAAATAGCTCCTTGGCAGATCCTATGTAAGTTTTCAGCCAATGCTTAAGAAGTTGAACTTCCAAAGAGTGTAGATATATCTCCTATCTTCAATGTCAGTGATCTATACAAGCATTTTGATGAAGAGACAAGTACTCAATCACATTCGCCTGTTAATACGGATTGGGTGAACTAGCTACCAAAGAAGCAAACTGAAGAAGCAGATGCAATTATTGATTCTAAGGTTGCAAAGAAAACATGTGGTAAGAAATACCCAAAGTACCTAGTTCACTGGAAGGGAAAATCAGTAGCAGAAGCATCTTGGTTGAAGGCGCATGCGCTGGCTCAAGTTGGACTGTCGATTCTAGACTGGCCCAAATGTTCCTGAGTCCTCACTCATGGAAAATTTCTCCTACCCTAGGTGTCTAATGCAAGAAAATCTAGGGCCAAGAAAAATCATGCATTGCTTTCTATGTTGTTTGATTGAATAAGGGAAAAACAAGTTCTATAAATGGGACATCAACTCATTGGTAGGATGTTTCTTCTAGTCCCATCAACACACTGATGGTGTTGCATTGTCTTCGACGAGACTATCTATCATTGGTGGGACTTTTTCTTGAGTCTCCTTGATCGTCCAATGAGTCCTTTAGTGTGCAAAGTGCTCGTCTGTGGGACTTCTTCATTTTGGTGGGAGGT
Organism: Sequoia sempervirens; assembly: GCA_007258455.2. NCBI lineage: Eukaryota > Viridiplantae > Streptophyta > Pinopsida > Cupressales > Cupressaceae > Sequoia > Sequoia sempervirens. The sequence goes on along the minus strand of VDFB02000013.1, from coordinate 206,658,223 downwards.
GATTGGGGATCTCACTGACAAAGCGATGGTGGACTCGGTAGCATGAGTGGTACGATATGTGTGATGGTCAATAGTGGTGGATGGCGACACCTGGCAAAATGAGATCAAATGAATTCCACATTGTTGTTGTGGAATCCATCTCCATTGGATAACTTGATGAAGCTACTAATAATGAGGTAACGAAATTGTGATACTATGACATGAGGAGAGATGAACGCCAAGGCCGAGCTGAAGGAAGAAGATAATATGTAGTGTTAGCAAGTGAAGGAAGAAAAAAGGGGAGAGGGGCTCGAGTGTGGTGAAGTGAAGAATAGAGTTACTCTAAACAAAATTTCCTGGATGTATCTCTATTATTGAATAAAGAGAAAATATTTGTTCTCCTATTGCATTTGGTTGATCTTTATGTGTGTGAGTGTATGTGTGAGTTGGTTGCGAGATCAAATAGCCTAAAAAGGCCCTTCGAGCTTGACTGCACCAAATCAAATAAAGAAAGGTCATGGAAAACAAGTTGAGAACTAAAAATAAGTACAAAAAATATAATGAAAGACGTTGGGAGGCATAAAAGAGTTCAAGACAAAAATAGCAATGAACTATAGGAATTATCTAGTAGACTCCCATAGAAAGATTAAATTATTTGAATCCTTGAAATACCTAATTTAATCATTTTGAAAAAATATCACAAGAGTATCACCTAATGAAAGAAATTTTGTAAAAAAGAGAATTGGTTGTTGAAATCATGAGCTACATCCAAAGACTTTTTTTGGAATGAAGCAAACATAGTTTTTTCTAAATTTGTAGAGATGTGTCGTCAAATAAAAATTAGTCAAAGGTATTTCAAAATGGAAAGAATTTTTTTACATAAAAAAAAATTAAACACACAACTTGTTTTTTATTAGATAAGCAAGGGCTTTGATACCATACACCAACTAAAAATGGAGAAAAAATAGCCCAAAGAAATAGGTTGGTGAAACAACTAACCAAACAACAATACAACTAAACATTAACAACACTAGCTAGCCTTATAGGACCATAAATGGGCTCACAGGCCAGAAGTAAGATTACCATCAAGGTATGTAGGCCTCTTATCATCATTAAAAAAAAAATCGAAAACAATACTATAAACAGGTCGCGGGCCATAAAGATAAGTCCATATAGTCTAAACAACATAATTATGTCTTAATAAAACTATTTAAAATAATATCCAACGAAACTAAAACCAAAAAGCCATAGAACTAGATAACATCTATTTTTCACAATAGCAATCAACTCCCAACTATCCCTGAGATCAAAGATAAACTTCTTCTAGTCAGTGTCCCCAACACTAGTATCATCTTTATTTTCCATCAGCTTCCCTTGCCTCTTGAGTTATTTCCTAATCTTAGTTTTCTCTGAAACAGTGCCAACAACATCACATTTCATAAGGCCATCCATGACCTTCATCAAAGTGGAGATTGCACTTTCCATCTCTTCTATTTTAACCTACAAAATATTTATTTGATTTATCAAATCACCATTAGTAACATTCTATATATCATCCATTAGGGTAACAAAGAAGTCATTTTCAGTCTCTTCTTGACCTACCACAACACCAGCCTTAGTAACTTTATCACCTTCCACATACTCCTCTTCCATTGTAATGTCTTCCTCCATTTCTTCCTCACCCCCTTCTTTCTCATTATAATCCTCACTTTTTGTCCCTTCACTTTCATCATCATTCATCACTTCAAACTCCTCATTAAAAGAGAGAATCACTTCCTCCCTGTCAAGAGCAATTTTTTTCCCTTTATCCTTATCCCCCTTCTCCACAAAAGCAACTTTCGTCAGGTGAGAAGACATCTTCCCACCTTTATTAGAAGTACATAAACCCTCATCATTCACAACCTTTTGTTCACCATCATTATCCTTAGTGATAATAATGATATTTTTGTTTTTAGGGTTTTTTGCACCAAATTTTTACTTTTAGGAGGTTCCAACATTAATGCGGAATGTTTCCTCTTTCTATGGTAGTCTTCAACAATTCTATTTCCATAGCAGGTAGAGCAAGTTTAGGCTTAGGGTTCTTATTTTTAGAGATAACTTTTTTTCTTCTGGAACCATGGTCGTTAATAGAAGGCGAAGGATTCCAATCAATAGGCTCAATCCTAATAATGGACTTTTGAGTTTTTTTACTAGAAGGAGGGTTTGCATTCTTAGGAGGGTTAGCAATGTTTAGAGCAACATTTCTAGGAGGGATATCATGACCCAACACCTGAGGTTTTCCATGCAAATTGTTTGAGAGCGCATATTTATACAAAGCCATAATAAGGCCTTGTTGAAAGGGTGGGGACACACCTTTCTCAATGATTTATTGTAGGGAGGAGAAAAGATAGAAAGGAATGTTGATTTTCTCATTGTGCCTAATATGATTAAGAATAGGTAAATGGTAAGCATGCATAGTCATATATTGACCCTCGAGTGTAAAATAACACATTACATAAAGGCTTACCACAACATATGATGGAGGGAGTTCCAGGTGAGCATATACCCATTCTGTAATATTTTGAGCTTCTCCCCTTTTTCAAAGAAACTATCCACAAATCTTTGATATTCTTTTTTGCTCTTCTTAATTATCTTCATTATGTCATTGGCCAACCCCATAGCCTCCATAATCAATTGAGGCATGACCACAAAGTTAATAGTGTCGATAGACACTTGACCTCCCTGCCATGAGTTGATGAATTTAGAGATCAAAGTGTTATTGTATCCCTGCATAGCCTGGAAGAAGGATGTCAACCAAGATTTTACAAAAATGTCCCAAAGCTCCACATTTTGCTTCAAACTGTCACAATTCATTGGCTTTGTTCTCTTTCGAGGACCACCCATTTTCATATAATGTAGGCTACTACTACCCTTCTTTCTACTAAAACACTTATTCAAATACAAACTCAAAACCTTAATACTAGTATAGAGAGCTCTATAATAGTAGAATAATAGAGATAATATGAAAATTTTATCACCAAAACACCAAACTAATAACTGCCAAAGAATAATAAGGTGGAGAACAATCTAGAGATTATTCAAGTTATGATTGTCTGTAACATATTTAATAAGAATTAAATCATAGTTTCCAAACCCCTCCTCGATAAAATAGGTAGAAAGGGCATGAAACACATGGGATCAACAGACACATGAGAAAAGACTAATATATCATAATTAAGCTATCCTTTTCAAACCAAGAACCCTTAATAATAATGCCTTCATTAATACCTTCATCATTAATAATATTAACATAATTAATCATCATCTACACAATACAATCCCCTTTTAATTTTCCTTGATTAAACACCATATTAACATACATTCTAACATCTCCTTTAATCCACAAATATCCCATTATAACCCTACTAAATATTAAATGATGACTCATATTTCTCCTTAATAATTATTTCTTTGATATGACATGACATAGAGGAAAACTCCCAATACACCTAGTTATGATGCTTTAGTGCTTCGTTGGTAGTTGTGCCAACATCACAATTCCCTTTCTTATATGAATGTTAGACTTTGTACTGAAGGAAGGTCCTTAAAATTCATCTATTATCATCCATGACATCTTTGATCTCCCACGAAATAGTTGCTTCCCCTTTCAAATTATTAATTTTGAATCACCTTCGATGATAACTTTAGTGTATCCAAGATCCTTCATTCTTTTTAGCCCACCCCAAACAACCATTGCTTCAGTAGTATTATTAGAACAAAATAAAATATTATTACCATAACATTCTATTAAATCACCTTGATGGTTTCTTATAATCCCTCTTGCTCTGGCTAATCCAGGATTCCCCTTCAAGCATCCATCAAAATTACATTTAACCCAACCAACCTCAAGAGGAGACCAAGTTTTGTTTTATTCTAGTTAGATCATGTTTAAGCCCCCATATTGTTTAATTCTAATCTTTGTCAGAAGGTATATGTTTTTAGGAAGCATAAACTCCCACATTAATGCTTTCTTATATTTGGTAGTTTATAGCTATAAAAAAATTCATTCCTACTTGTAGACTCTCTAAAGATCCTATTATTTCTCTCCTTCCATAACCCCCACACAATGAAAGGAGGAACTTGTCTCCAAAGATCCACTAATGTTATGAGAATAAGGAAAACCTTTCCAACTATTAACAAACTGCTTAATTAAGGAAGGAAAGACCCAATCAATCATCAACATAGGAAGAAAGTAGGACCAAAATTCTCTAGAATAGTGTTATGCCTTGCATAACCACCCCATTTTGATTTAGAACAAAATGGGTCCCCCTTCTCTTTTTGGTTTTGTTGCCCTTGGTTATTTGCTTTTCTCTTTGGAGTTCTTCTGTTTCTCCATGTTTTATCTTTGTTCTGTCTGATCTAAATCTTGGTTCTGTCTCAGCTTGAATTGGTTTCCTTCTTGCCAAGTATTCAATGAAATAATCATAAGCAACAAGATAGTTTATTTTAATATATTTTATATGCTTTGGAGACTAATGGAAGCATTTGTTTTGCAGGATTAAATCCTACACTTGATGATATTTGCTAAGGGAGCTCAGCTGGAATGCATTCCCCAATCCAGTTGGTCTTTAAAATCAGCTAAGGCAAAGGTCGACAAGACCCCAGGGATGTCACAGTGAGTGAAATTCATGTGCAGGAAACTATCAGAAAGACATCAAACATCGTCCCAGCGACTAGGAGTCTCCTATCGGCATAAGGGGTTTCCTTCGGAGAAAGGTCTCGGCGATGGCTTTATGTCTCACCGACTAGCAACACCGGGCTAACACTTCGGCAGGAGATTCACTTCAGGGAGAAGTCTCGGTGACTTCTCCATGTCTCACTGACTGGCGGCAGAGAGAATACATATCGGCAGGAGGTTTTGACTTTGAGATGAGGTCTTTCCGAAAGCCTCAAGTCTCACTAACCACCGATAAAGGTATTCCTTTCGGCGAAAGACTTTCCTTCGGAGGGAGGTCTCGGCGAATACATTTGGTCACGCCAACAAGGCACAAAGAGGGGGGATGTATCGGTATGACCACAAGGGAGGTCTCGGCAAAGGAAGCCTCAGTCGGTGTAAAGTCTCATCGACCAAAGGAAGTCTCAGCGACACGAAGGAAGCTCTCCGAGAGCAAGGTGGCTTCGGCAAGATGTTTCACCAACGGGGTGAACTCTTGCCGAAGCAAAGTGGTATCGGCAAAACAGAGTGACTTCGGCGAGAATTCTCGCCAATGGAGATGTCTCCGCGATAGGGGAATGGTTGTTATGAAGGACGACCACGGAACGTCATGCCAACATAAAGGTCACACCGAAGCAAAAGGACCCAAGCTCGGGGGGGAATAAAAGGAACTCGAGGAGACTCTGAGTAGATGGAACGGGGTCGGTAATATGTCTTGCCGACCCGATGGTGTCTCAGCGACGGGAGATGCTACAAGGGGACTCGCCATAGCCTCTAGCCGACATTAAGGGGTCATCCCGAAACAAAAGGGCCGGAGCTCGAGAAGAACAAGAGGAGTTCGGGGTAAGATCTCCTCGAAGTGATGAGGTCTCCCTGACATGAGAATGGACCCACTCAGAGATAAAGAGGACTTCGCCATGAGGTCACAGCGACAAGCGATAGTCTCCCCAACATGAAAAATGTGTGCACCAGAGGATTCGACGGTTCGCCGAGATGTCCCACTGACCAGTGAAGGTCTTGCCGATACTCTTTGTGAGCTCGATATGACTTCTGCATCTCGCCGAAAGGTCTTGCTGACTGTCTTATGCTACGTTGATAGTTGATAAAAGTGATAATCACATCAGGGAGACACGATGAGTGTCTCACCGACATGTGATTCAATACGAACCACTTTTGACCGCCAAGGAATCCTGCGTGGCCTCTGTTCCTCCAATCAGAAGAAGATGACCTATTGACCGATTGACCATCCCTGCCCAAGAAGACCAATAGAGTGCAAGCGAGATGGATCCATTGTGAGATCAGGGAGGTGATGGATCGCCTCGGGTGTAATGTTCAAATCTACAAGAAGGCTCGATGATGTTCCAAAAGACGATCAACCTGCAATAGAAGCCTGGAACATGAAAGAAGCTGAAGGAAGAAGGAATCTATGACTCACAGGGACAGTTGTAGTAGCCACCGGCGGAGATTGATCAGTATTAATGTTAAAGTTCCCTGGAGCTTTCAAGGCGTCCCCAACAGAGTTCAAGGTGGACGCGGAGACAGAAGAGTAAATGTTGTAGTTGCAAAATATCTAAGGTCATCCCCAGGACAACCTTTTAGCAATATGGACAGCAAGGCTCCGCTTTGAATGAAGTTTTGACTTTCCTCAGAAAGATCTAAAAGTCGACTCTCCTGGAAGCAGCTATTTTGTAAAAACCCTAGTGTTGGGGATAGTGCATTCTTTTGGTACACACTCTATATAAATGGCATTCTTGCCTCTTTGTAAGGGTTAGAACTTCTAGTGTTAGAATTTTTAGAGTTAGAACTTTTAGAACTGGTAGAGAAGAGTAGAATAGTTAGAAATTCGAGAGAAAAGTCAGTAAGAGAAGGCAGAACTGCATCCTGATTCTTTGTAATGGGAGTTCCCTTTGTCTTCTTATTAGCAGTTAGATTAAGTACAGACTATAATGTATTTTCCAAGTTTTCTTAGTGTAGTTGGAAACAATCTAGAGAAACAGATTCTCTATACAGTGGTGATTGTGCCAGCTTTGTAAATGTTGCTTATCTATTTTTAATAACAGTAGAAGCAATCAGAGTTTAATCTACTTCATGTTGTGTTCCTGAATGATATTTGTCTTAATTTGATCATTTGATTTGTGAAGTCTTCAAGGAATGAAATGTTATTTTGTGTTTAATTTAAATGGTAACTTAAAATATGTTATTCGAGTTAGCACTGTGAATGAAAGAGGTTGTGTGTCAATCACAAGTTTACTTTGTTCTGCACTTTTAGTTTACAATTCCTTGAAGTTAACAAGTCTGGTTAAGGTTGGATGAACTATTGTTCTTTTCTGTTTCAAGCTTTGATCTATCTTTTGTTGTTTCTTTAAAACCCCAATTAGATTAGGTTTTAATTCATGTTTGATCTTAGAACAATCCAGAAGCTCAACACCAGCAAGCCCCTTGAACATTACTGTTGCATTGACCACTAAGTAACATCAGCACAGTTGAGAACCAACTACAAGGACCTTGGGAGCTGAGATATCCATGTGATCATCTTTCTCTTTCAGGAGAAACAGAGTAGCAATATTCTGTTTGCATGTTGTTGTGCCAAAACACACGTCAACAAATAGGAACAATGAAAAAATAGATGCATTATACTCTCCAAGTTATCTTTATAGAGACAACACCTATTAATAAATTGAAAACCATTTTGTTTAGGTTATTAGTGGTAAGAATGTTCCCATGAACAACATCCCACCAAAAAAAATCCACTTTAGGGATCAAGTTTTTTATCTAAACCTTTTCCCATTGAAATTCACTCAGAGGAATCAATGAATTTTCCATCACCTCATAAGTTAGACTTCATTGAAAGGAACCTTGAAGGGAGCTTAGTCCATATTCACTCATCTTCTCTATCCTTTGAGAAAAAAACTTCACCTATGTATTGTTTAGGGTTTGAAAAGAAGCATCTTGTTGGTGTAAATAAAGTCTTATACCTAGTTCATTCATTACTAGGGGACTTATTTACATCTTAGTTAAGTTTACTTAGGTCATAGGAAGGAATCTTTCTAGAAGGTGTTAGTTGTAACAACAACTACATGTGAACCTAGGTAAGTGTGATTAGTTGTCTCATGTCATATAATTAAGACACTTGTCATAATCCTATGACATCTTGCAGCTCACCTTGGCTATATAACCAAGGGGTTTCTCATTGTAACATCATCCATCTCAAATCATCTTATATCATTGACATTGAATGCAGTTTATTCTTGTCATATTCATCTCTCTTTTGTGTTTTCCATTTGGTCTCAAGATCTTGGCATCCATAGCCAAATCTAACATGATATCAGAGCGGGTTGGGTGCCATTGGAGAGTCTTTTTCTAAAGAGAGATCTCATATTTGGGGGTGTTCCAATTTTTGGCTCTTTATTGTAGGTTCAAATCAGAGCTTGTTAGTGAAAAATTGAGCTCACCATTGCATCCGAAGTGATCGAGAAAGTCAATTTTTCTTTTTGTTTCGTCCAAATCGGACATTCGAGGCCAAATCTATGAGGGTTTGAAGCTGAAGTGTGGTTGCTAGATCCATAAGGTAGCTGCATTTTTGGATCATTTTGGGTCAAATCTGACCCTACCATTGCGCCTAGAAGGGCCAAAAACCCTAAGATCAACTGTCAAATCATCCAAATTAGAGCAGTTGTCAAGTGAGGCAAAAAAAATTTGCTCACAGAGCCGTACAGCCCCCAAGTCGCCATCATTACTAGACGGTACGATTTTTCAAAAATATAAATAAATATAAATTTTGCTGGAAATTTTTTGAAATTTTTTTTGAAAAAATTAAATCAGGTGATATATTTTTATATTGTAAAGTTAAAAAAAAATTGAAAAAAAAGTATTTTGTACAATCTGCAGTCCGCAGACTGTATCGTGCTGCAGGTGTACCTGCGAGTGCCACGTGGGCATGCGGGCCCCACCCTCCACTGCCTACCACATAGGCCTCCACGTGGGCAGGAGGCCCCACATCTCACCTCCGCGGGAATCCACATAAACTAGCAGCGCTCATCGAAAAAAAATTCATCAATGGGTCTTGTAAAGTTCGTCGGCAATCACCCAAATATTATGGCATGAGCAAAGGTATATCTTGGCAGTACTTGAAGAATATTCTGGCAAAGTGCAATGCGGCGGTGACGAGCACGAGACAGTCAATTTCAAGCTCGTGAAGTCCTTTGATGGTCATATACGTGTCAAATTTATGCTCATCATTGGATGAAGTCAGCACGATGTCATCATTTTCTAGAAAAATTTTGCCCCCCTCTCCAATGAGTTTTTTTAATTTTGCAGCTCAACTTCGGAGGCTCATAACTCTGTCATTTTGACTCCTTTTTTCAAGCAATTTTTTTTTATTTGGGCTAATTTTTCGTGCCCTTCGCATTTGTGCAATCAAAGTTTTTTTTTTGTGCCTATTTTTTCCAGAAATTGCAGATTCTCATAGGTGTTGTTGCTTCGTCCTCATTTTGGAAACTTCGGGAGCTCATATCTTGCTCCTACAGTAACATTTTTGGGTGCAGTTTTTTTTTAAAGTGCATGATTTTTTGTGTACTTATCAAAGGTATGATTATATTGATCTCATTTTGTACCAAAATTGTACTTGATACTGTGGCCCATTTTGGCATCTGTAAGCACCAAAATCAAAGTCCACTTCGTTGTTTTTGGAAAGTGGCAGTTGTAAATGCACTAAATATAAAGTGCCAAATCAGATATGCTTGGGAGGTTTCTTGATTGAGTGATTTGTGGGTGGGTCTCTTGGTGCATTATCTTGATCTATTTGCTTGTGCTCTCTTTATTTCATGGATCATTCTAAGGTTCCTTTGGACACATCATATAATTATTCAACATGGCATAAAAATGCATGGAGTATTCTAATGATAGAAGGTCACTCTATATGTTGAAAATAAGGTACCTAAACCTACAGATATAGATAAAAAGTTAAAATGGATGATCAAACATACCAAAGCTCTTGGGTGTCTTCGTAGATTTGTTTCTCAAGATTTGTTGTTCCAAATTGAATCATGTAAGAATTCTCATGAAGCTTGGAACAAATCGAAAACATTATATGGTACTATAGATGAGTAAGAGGCTACCAAATTGATAATGAATTGATGAATCTTGATCCTAAGAACTTTGGCAACATCCAAGACTACATCACTAAGGTTAATGATCTAATAGAGCAATGTAAAGCATGTGGAATTGATAAGGACATCCAGTTGGTCTACAATACAATGAAAAAACTTGGTCTTGATTATGCTTCTTTTTTTTCTAGCTTTCATACTCATAGATTGACTATGGGGTCTACATATACTACACCTTCATTTGCATCATTTTCTGAGATGTTGATACATGAGAAACAAAAGCTTATCTCAATGGGTCTCATCAAGACTTCTAAATCTTAGGAATTGTTGGTTAGTTAGGTGAAAGAATTTGAATCAGATAAGAAACAAAAGAAAGCAAAGAATAATCAACATTCAAATCAAGCAAAGAAGAAATCATCTTCCAAAGGAGAATCATTTGAGAAGGAGAGGCCTTTTTGTGCATATTGCAAGAAGGATGGACATGAAGAACACTATTGTTACAAGAAGGATATTGATGAGTTGAAACATCTTCTCAAAAATAATCACATTGATTTGCCTTCTAGAATGTTTGAATCTCATCCTCCTTCAAAACAGTCTAAAAAGGACAAAGGTCAAGCATCTACATTAGGAAATAAAGGACAAGCTCTTTGTGCTCTTTCAGGTCCAGGATCAGGGAGATGGATTCTAAATTCAGGAACATCTCATCATATGGCATCTTCACAAATTATCTTCTCTTCATTTCAGCGTTGTACTATGTCTCCTATCTTGATGGGAAACATTACATACATGAGTGTAATAGGGAAGGGATCTATTAGTTTTGGGGACAACACTTTTCAGGATGTTTTGTGTGTTCCTCATTTCACGAACAATCTTCTTTCCATATATTAGATTACACATGGTGGAGATGGGAGGTCTGTGGAGTTCACACCTGATTCAGTCATCATTCAAGACTTGGAGACTCAAGAGATCATTGCTACTGGGGTGGTTGATCATTCATCTCGGTTGTATACCTTTTCACAGTTTGCTTCTAATGATGACCTTGTTCCTACGACTGTTGATCATATGAACCATGATTCGGAGGAGACATTTGGCTTCTTGAACTTGGGAGTTCTCACATCAAATCTTGTTCTTGAGCCATTCATTTCATCTCCTCCATATACTGTTGTAGTTTATGATACTTGTGATTCAACCATTTTGGCTCCTTGTGATTTAGTGTAGCAGGACATACATAGTCTTCCAGATATGGCTACTTTGGATGGCTTCTTGACAGGTATTTCAGACTTGTTTGTGGAGTCTCATCTTGCAGATTTCGAGGACATCATTGATATCATTCATCTTCTCTTTGATGAAGATGCACCTTCTTCAGTTGTTGTGAGGGAACAGTTTGACCCTCTTGTTCATTCTCTACGTGATCATTCTTCACAGTTTGGCGTGAGTGTGGATACTTTTGGACAACATTTGGAGGAGGCTTCTTTGTCTTCAGAGGGGATATTTTTGTCTTTGGATCATGTTCTACTCTCATCTCTACTAGATGTTGGATTGTCCTCTTCAGCAGTGTGGCCTAGAACACCTGTTTGGAGTGTGTCAGCTTTCGACATCAACATGGAGACACTTGAGCATGCTTCAGAGACATCATCCACCATCCATCTTCTTGACATCCTACATACATCCATGGTTTTGTTTCTTCCTAAGGGGAGGAATGTTGTTTGGCAAGATTGGATCATCTTCAACATTCAATGTCGAGCTTCTACCATCATTGCAGGAGACTCAACATTGAGGGGGGGCTTCCTTGTCTCTCTTCTACTTCTCTCTTATGGGGGGGTCTTTTTCCTCACATGGGGTTTTTACCTTCTCATGCTTCATTGAGAGAATTTCACATTTCTTTTTGTATTTCATCTCTCTTTTGGGGAGGAGTTTTGTCCCACTAGGTTTTCTCCTTTTCTCCATTTGTGAGAGATTGCATTGTGTGTGTACATGGGTACCTAACATGGCCTAGTAGCCAGGACCCATCTTTGCATCTTTGTGTCATTTGCATAATAATCCGCTACTCCCTAAGTTGCACTTAAGGGGGGGTGTTGGTGTAAATAAAGTCTTGTACCTAGTTCATTTATTACTAGGGGACTTATTTACATCTTAGTTAAGTTTACTTAGGTCATAGGAAGGAATCTTTCCATAAGGTGTTAGTTGTCATTAGTTGTTATCTTATCCTTTGACAACTACTACATGTGAACCTACGTAAGTGTGATTAGTTGTCTCATGTCATATGATTAAGACACTTGCTATAATCCTATGACATCTTGCATCTCACCTTGGCTATATAACCAAGGGGTCTCTCATTGTAAAATCATCCATCTCAAATCATCTCATATCATTTACATTGAATACAGTTTATTCTTGTCATATTCATCTCTCTCTTTTGTGCTTTCCACTTGGTCTCAAGATCTTGGCATCCATAGACAATTCTAACACATCCCAATTTTTTTGTCTTCCCCCTCTTAGTAATTTGTCTCCTCTTAACTATTCTCTGAAGTTTTTCCATTTAGGCTCCATTCCTTCCTAACTAATATAACCCTCAATATGTTTACCATTAATTTTGATAAGCCTTTGTTTTAGTTGAAGGAGGTTATTAATAAAGGAAAATGGGGGACCATTAAACCAAACTTCATCCCAAAAATTAGTTTTCTTTCCATTCCCTATTCTTTTCCTTACTCCAAGTCATAACACACTTCTAGTTTTCAAAGGGTTGTTCCAAAACACAAAACCATAAGTAATATCCAAAGCACATAGAAAACTACCCTAATCCATATTTCTCAAATATTTGGCCCTTAATATTTTGACCCAGTCCTTAACACCTTCAAGAAGGTGTCATCCCATTTTAGCAATAAGAACTTTATTGAAAATTTTTAATCTCCATATATACCAAGACCACCAAATTGTTTAGGAGCACACACTCTTTCCCTTTCCACTAAAGCAATCCTATTACACTCTTCAGTCCCTTTCCATAAGAATCTCCTTTGAATTTGTTCTATCTTTTCAACAATAAAGACATGAATATTAAATAGAGAGAGACAATAAACATGAATGTTTTGTAAAGAAGCTTTAAGAAGTTACAATTTCCCTACTTGACTAAGAAGTTTACCCTTCCACACTGCCAACTTCTTTTGAACTCTTTCTATGATGTAATTCCAATCATTATTGCTAGGTTTCTTAGAAATTAAAGGAAGACCTAGGTAGGAAACAAGAAGAAAAACATCCTGGCACCCAAGAATTCTCATAACCCTTTCTTTCACAATCTGATCCAAATTAAAGTAGATTTTTCTTTTATTATAATTTATAAACTAACTAGAAGCCTTAGCATAGTCATTCAAAATAGATTTATAGTTCCCAACTTCAATAACTAAGGCTCTCTAAAAAGGATGGTATCATCAACAAATTGTTGGTGAGAAGCAAGAGGAAGATAGGAAGCAACCTTAAAACCTTTCAACAATATTTGATCCAAAGCTTTTAAATGTTTCTCCCAAGGACTTTAACCACCATTATAACAAGTAGGGAGAGAGAGAATCCCCTTGTTTTAAGCCACAACCACAAGAAAAGTACCCTTTTGGGATACCGTTCACTAGGATGGAGCACTTAGGAGTTGTAATACAAGAGGAAATAAGCATAAGAAACCTTCCTTTAACACCATACTACTTGAGCACAACAAGAAAAGGCCAAGAAACTATGTCGTAAGCTATGGAGATATCCAACTTCAAAACCATCCTTGGTTTCTTACTAAGCTCCATTGAATGAAAAACCTCATGGGTAGAAATAGCAGCATCTAAAATGTGCATCCCTTTAACAAAACCTTTTTGATTCTTAGCTATCATTTTATCAAGAACAACTTTCAATCTATTGACTATAATTTTAGAAAATATTTTATAAGTCATGTTACATAAACTTATGAGTCTAAAATATTGCATTGAAGAAACCCTTTTATAAAAGAAATAAAAGTAGAGTTCAATTGGTTTAGAAGTCTACCCAAACGAAAGAAATCTTGAGCAGCATTTAAAAGATCTGAGACAACATCCAAAAATTCTTGAAAGAAAGTAGGTGGGAAACCATCCGACCCCGAGGCCTTATAAGCACCAAAGGAGAAAACAACATATTTGACTTCTTGGAGAGAAATAGATTTGGATAGATCTTTAAGATCTTGATTAGTAATAACTTGGGGAATCACTTGAAGAAGGTCCTCAAAATCCACAGAGCAAGTATCAGAAACCTTCTGAAAATTAGAGAAAAAGGAGATAGCCTCATTAACAATTTCATCCTCACTATGAAGAGTAGTACCATCTTCTTTAACTAAACATCTTATTTTGTTTTGTGCTTTTGTGCTTCATGGTGGACTAATGGAAACACTATTTTCTTCTATCTCCTTCAGTATGCCATTGAATTTGAGATTTCTATTTCTAGATAATTTTCTCCTGTTTAGTAACTTTAAACCATTGAGCCCTAAGTTCCCTTTCCTTATTACATATGGCCTCATCAACATCACCTTCATCCATATTCTTCTGAATCTCTTTAAGATTATCCCTAATGGTCTTCTTAATCATAAAAATATTACCAAGAGAACTTATTCCAGCCTTTGACCTTGTCTTTAACCCTTTTTAATTTATTAGCCAAACAATACATAGGGGTCTCAAAACATGGTTCACTACACCAGTTTGTAGCAAGTTCTTTAAAATCAAGATGATGAGTCCACATAATTTCATATCTAGAGGGAAATGGGCCCTTGATAGCATTATCTTCCCAACAAAGAAAAAGAGCAGTATGATTAAAAACAATGCTTAGAAGAGCAGATAAAGTGATACTAAGTAAAATATTCCAATTAGAGGAAATTAGAAAGCAATCCAGCTTAACTTGAATAAGGTGATTAACCTACCTCTTTTTTGACCAAGTAAACATGAAGCATTATGAAGAAACATCAATGAGACCCACAAAAGACAAGAAGTCGGTAAGATCCATCATATTGTTAAAAAAACCTCTAGACCTCCAAGCTTTTTAGATGAAAACAACGGAGAATTGAAATCCCCGCCAAGCATCCAAAAGTCCCCATGGCAACAACTAATTTTATTTTCCAAGGTATCCCACAAGGAAAATCTGTCAAGTCTTGAGTTAGGAGCATAAATATTAAGCAAGCTCCATTTTTTGGAGGTAATTGAATCTTCCATAGAAACCATCAGACTATTTCTACAGAAAAAACCTTTAGACCCCTTAAATCTAGAAAAATTCCATAAAGTTGCAATACCCCCAGAAGCACTTTCAACATCACTAACATAATTAGTACTAGGCCAAATATTCTTGAAAATATTAGCAAAATTTCCCTCCATTTTAGTTTATTCGATCAGAAAAATGTCAATTTTATAATTTTCCAAGCAAGTCTTTAGCGAATGTTGTTTATATGGACTATTTAGGCCCCTAATATTCCAGGAAATCATCTTCATGTCAAAAAAATCAACACAAAGAACAACACCACCTTGATGTTGTTAATAGGAGGAGCCTTTTCTTCCTTACTTCCTCTCATTCTTAGGCTGCAGGAGAGAGTCAAGGGTCTTTTTACTCCCAGAAGCAACATCTTTGATAGTATCTTTATTCCTAGCATCCCTTTGTGAAGGTCTGCCAACTTTTTTCTCTCCTAACATCAAGTTTCTTCTTCCTTTTGGATTTACTATTGGCCTGAATCCAATCTTCATCTGTCACATTGTCATTAAGAGAAGAGATAAACCCAACAAGGACATAAAATCCTTAATATTTTTTCCTTCATTCTGTTTTACAAGCAACAAGTTAACTCCACCTTCCATCTTCTTCTCGGGAGTGGAAACGGGAGAGAATGACTCTTCTCCCCAACCTGTTTGAGCATAGATTTCTCCTTCCTCAAGGATCTCTAATTCTAAATATAGGTGTGAAAACTTCCATCTGATTATATGTTAGTGTGAAAGGGGGTTACTTTATCTAAATAGTTCATTTCCTAGATAGTTCTCCACTTAAGTCCTCTTCACACTAGCTTAACTTTGCATAGGGATAAGATTATTGAGTTTTAATGATCTTCAGTCGTCACACCTCATAGGATGACAACACTTGTCATAATATTAAAACATCCTCTATCTCCCCTTGGCCTATATAACCAATGGGTTCCTTTTGTAATCTTACACCATTCATTCCATTTCTCAAGCTCATAGAAGCTCTGCATTCTCTTGAGAGGAATACAATTTATTATTTTTCATATTTTATTTATGTATTTTCTTTCCTTTAGTCATTTGAATCTTGGGTAGGCTATTTAGAAAATCTTACATGGTATCAAAATAAGAATGAGTTGTGGGTTAGCAATATTTTAAGAAATCTTGGAGTGTAGAGCTATTTTTTCAAAGCACCAAGTATGCTCTTCTCTTGCATCCTTAGATGATCTAGAGAATCAGAAAAGTGTGAAAAAAATATCATTTTCTGGGGGGGTTCATACATTTACTTGCCAGTTGCAAGTTTTCTGAAGCTTCCTGGAGAAATTTTTAGCTCATCATTGAGTCCATAGCAATCGAGAAAATTAGATTTGTCGATTATTTCATCTGAACCAGACATTGGAGACCAGATTTGTAGGAATTTGAAGTGGAAGGTTCATTGCCAAATCTAGCAAGGAACAACCATTTCAAAACATTATGGGTCAAATCTGACCCTGCCATCTTGTTTAGAAGGCCCAAAAAAGCTAAAATTGACTGTTAATTTGTCAATATTAGTTGAGTTTGAAAAAAAAATTAATCCAAGATTTATTTTTTTTAAAAACTCATTGTTTAAAAGAAAAAGCAAAAAATACATAAAAAATAAAAAAGCTATGGATATACGAGTAACCACATAGGGTCTCGCACCCCATAAAGGTGTGAACCCATGGGGCCTCACACCTTTATTTCGCCACCTGTAAAGCTTTCCAAAAAGCTTTCCATTTATTATAAAGTAAACTTTTTTTATTTAAATCCCTTCATTTAACTTCAATAAAGTTTTTCAAAATCTTTATATTTAATGCACATGGGGTGTGGGGGAGGCTACGACCCTCCCACTTTATTATAAAGTTTTAAAAGCTTTTATTATAAAGTATTTTAAAAAGTTTTTTTTAATGTAGTGTTTTTTTAATTAAAGCTTTTTAAATAAATTTATTTTTAATATGTTTTATTAAAGGCTTCTTTAAATATGGTTTTAATTAAACTTTTAATTAAACAAAACTTTGTTAATTTAATTTTCATAATTTTTTTAAAATAAAATTTAGAAAATGAATTTTCTTTATTAATTTTTTATAAGGAAAGCAAGATGCGGAAACACCTTCCTAATGCCAATCTTACAGGAGAAATAATGCAAATAGTATTTTTAATTTCAAATTACAATTACAACTCATTTAAGAAACACATACATAGGAACAAATAGATAAATCCACACACCAAATTTACATGGGAAAACCCTTATGGGAGAAAAATCCACACACCAAGTAAAGTTACTTTGTATTACAGTAAATAATGTTTACATACAGTGTTTCAAACTCCACTTTCAGATGTTAATTCACAACAACAAACATTTCTAGATCAACCTCGTACACAGATTCACAATATAGATTTGTTCTCTCACATTGTTACAATGCTTGTAACTATACAATGAAAAACATTAACCAATTGATTGAACTAGTCATAATACAGAGTGATTCAATATATATATTATCGTCAACCAACCATGGCCACTTTGGTTCCAAAAAACCAACCATTTCAACTATATCGGCATCGACATCTATTCAATTTCCAAATCAACTGTCAACCAACCGCCAACAGTCAGCAACCAACCATCACTTTCCAACTTAAAAATAGTTGGGTCCACCACGACATGTGTCCAAAGCCCGCACACCCCATGGGAGTTACTCAGGATCCACCACAAGAGGTGTGGGGCTAGCGAGTGCCGCTAGATTTAATCTTAATCAATCGTGGAATAGTTGGGTCCACCATGACATGTGTCTAAAGCCCACACACCCTGCGGGAGTCACTTGGGACCCACCACAAGAGGTGCAGGGCTAGTGGACACTGTTAGATTAAGTCTTAATCAATCATTGGTCAAGCCGACATATTTCAACCGCTCAACAATTCTGCTCACTCCACAAAAGTTTTTCGGTCTTCATCACAAAGGAGAGTAGAGTAAACGAGCACTGCTGGATTAGATATTATCTTCACCATTGATCAACATCATATTATATTACACTATCATGGTCCCCACTGCCTCCATCATTCACCATGAGTTATCAAGCTGACAAGTGTCCACTGCTAAGTCAATCTATATGAAGTCGCTATGTCGCCCGAAATCCTAACTTCACAACTCTATTGGAGGTTATGAATTTCTCAAAAAACCCATGACAGAGGAAAATACGCCAAGTTCTAAGGTTGCAAGCCAGCAAGTTGAGGCACATTTTCCAACATGCTCCCACTTGATGAAGACTTACTGGCTTCTTCCAAGCTCGAAGTTATTTAATATCATAGGCCCCAAGGCCCATTGAATTGGCACACCACCTATACTTGTTTGTGTTCACAAGCTTTTTCAATGCATCAACAACATTCTCTAGAGTATCCACCTTTTCAAGATTAACCTTTCCATCCTCCACCATATCACGAATGAAATGATACTGAACATCAATGTGCTTCATCCTAGCATGGAAAGTGGGATTTTTTGCCAAACAAATAGCACTTTGACTGTCACAACAAATAGTAATCTTCCTTGCATTAAAACCAACATCAGAACACAAACGTCTAAGCCAAATGGATTCCTTATAGGCATGTTTTTTTGCCATATACTATGCCTCAGTAGTAGATAAAGTGACTACAGCCTGCTACTTACTCATCTAACTAACTGCACAACCAAATAACATGAAGATGTATCCACTGGTGGATCTTTTGTTGTTAATGTCCCCTACCCAATTAGAATCCACATACCCATGAATGCTAAGAGATATTTGTGATCTAATCGAGCTACCATGATAACACAATGCATACTCTGAAGTACCCTTCAAATATCTGAAAACTCTCTTCACAACATCCCAATGCGGTCTTCCTAGATTAGCCATAAATTAATTAAGTATTCCCACTACGTGGGAAATGTCTGGCCTAGTACAAACCATTGTGTACATCAAACTACCAACTACACTTGGATAGGGCACCTTGGTCATGTCCTCCATCTCAATAGGAGACTTAGGACAATCTCCAATAGATAGCTTCGTTCCCTGCAAGATTAGAACAACTAACTGCTTGCAGTCTATCATACTAAATCTCTTAAGGACAAAATTAATATGCTTGCTTTGGTCGAGCCAAATCTTTCTACTTCCCCTATACCTTATGATTTACATACCCAAAATGTACCTTGCTACACCTAAATCTTTCATTTCAAACTGTGTTGACAACTGATATTTTAAAATAGAAATCATACCCTTACTATTCCCAAAGAATAACATATCATCCACATACAGGGAAATAATAAGTAAACAATCATTCTCAGTTTTGTAATACACACAATGATCATATTTTGATCTCACAAATCTCAATGACAACACAAAAGTGTCAAACTTATGGTACCACATTCTAGGTGATTTCTTTAAACCATACAGAGATTTCTTCAACTTGCAAACCATACTTTCTTTACCTTTTTCAATGAAGTGCTCAGGTTGGGACATATAAATCTCTTCTTCTAGATATCCACAAAGAAATGTTGACTTCACATCCATCTATTTAACCTCTAAGTCATATGCTACTACAAGTGACAATAGAAATTTGATAGATGTCAGCTTAGCTACAGGAGAAAATATTTCTTCATAATAAATTCCCACCACCTAGGAATAACCTTTCGCGACCAACCTAGCTTTATACTTCTTAACACTACCATCTAGACCAATTTTCTTCTTAAATACCCATTTATAGCCAATAGGCTTTCGACCTTCAAGCAAAGGTACCAAATCCCAAGCTTCATTCTTTTTCAAAGATGCCATTTCCTCATTCATAGCTTCCAACCACGAATCTGAATCAAACATATTAATAGCCTCCTTTATAGTCCTAGGCTCATCAGTGCTATTAATCAAAGCATAGGCATAGTTTGTATCCAACATGGAAAAACCATACTTTTCAGGTTGCTACTTCTCACATGTAGACCTCCTCATAGGGTGAGGCTGAGGTTTTGGTTCTTCTTCTTGTTCAAAACCCTCAGATCTACTAGAGCTCTCCTCAGTTTCAAGTACACTTTGAATTTGTAGCTCATCTTTATCTAGAGTTCGAGGAATTTCAACTACATCATTCTTCTTTTCTTCTTCTTCTATCTCTGACTATAGATCAACTGCAGAAGGTTTTAGCTCCTTAAATATTACACTTTTGTTGTACACAACCTTCTCAATAATAGGATTCCAAAGCTTGTATCCTTTCACACCAATGCCATAGCCGATTAAGATACATTTTACAGCTTTTTTCTCCAACTTAGAACTTTTCTCAATCAACACAAACATATGCTTCATAGCCAAAGACACAAATATGTCTCAGAGAGGGCTTCTTACTAGACCACACTTCCATAGGTGTTTTGTCAACAAGAGCTGAACTAGGTGAATGATTAATCAAGTAATATGTTGTAGCCATAGCTTCAACCCAGAACTTCTTCTCCAAACTAGTATTGCTCAACATACTTCTTGCTCTTTCCATCAACATCATGTTTAACCTCTCAGCAACTCCATTCTATTGTGGAGTATAAAGTGTAGTTTTATGCCTTTTAATCCCATGGTCTTTTCAATACCTTTCGAAATCTACAGAACAAAATTCATTGCCATTATCCATCCTTAAGCATTTAATTTTCCTTCTAGTTTGATTTTCTACCAAGTTTTTAAACTCTTTAAACTGACTAAACACTTTTGATTTACTTTTAAGAAAGTAGACAAATTCCCTTCTTGAATAATCATCAATAAAAGAAACATAGTATTTAGACTTTGACAACGAAGGAACATTTACTAGACCAAATACATTAGAGTGAACATAAACCAGTACACCATAAGACTTATGAGGACTACAGTAAAATGAAACATGGTGTTGCTTTCCATAAATGCAATGTTCACAAAAATTGAACTCAAGGTTACAATCATCAAGCCCTTCTACCAGGTTTCTATTTTTCATAGATTTTAAGCCCCTCTCTCCTATGTGAGTGATTCTATGATGCCACATCATGGTTTTCTCTGCTAGGAGTTTCACCTCGAAAGAGTTTGCACCTAGAGGGACTTCATTCTCCTTTTCTACACAAGCAACCTTTTCTAACTTTACAGAGACACTATTACATTGAACATGTGCGTCCAACTTGTACAAAGTACCAATTTGAGCACCCCTTGCTAGTACCATTGAGCCTCTAGTTATTTTGCAACGACCACTCAAGAATGAAGTTTGCATGCCAACATCATTCAACTTACTAACATAAAGCAAATTTTGAGTCAGACCTGGTATGTGCATTACATCATCAATTCCTTTGATTCTTCCGTTAGGAAATTGAATTTTGACTCTCCCATGGTCAACAATTTCAAGATATGACTCACTTGCTAGATACACCTTTCCACCAACATACATTTCATACTTTGTAAACCTATCTTTGTGATATGTCATGTGAAAAGATGTGCCTAATTCAATTATCTAGACGTCATCTGATGCCTGAGATGCCAAGGCTGCAATGAAGGCATCTGCATCACTCTGAGAAGAATCATTATCCGAAGAGTTGTTGTTGTTGTTTTTTTTCTCCTCTTTACAATCCTTCCAGATATGACCAGTCTACCCACAATTCCAACATTTCACCTTGAACTTCTTTCCAAGAGACTTTGATCTCCCTTCATATTTGGATTTAGACTTCCTGTCTTTCTTCTTGCCTATCTCCTTTTATCTACCCCAAACAACAAGGGCCTCCTTGGCCATCTCGGAATATTTCCTCCGCATTTCCTCTGACAATAACGAAGCAACCACATCTTCCATTTTAAAGGTGGCTATTGTACTTCCAATAGATTACCTGATGATCCCATGTGTCAAGTAAGGAACATAATAGAAGCATACAACGATCCTCTTCCTCTATCTTCACACCCACAAATGCAAACTATGCAACAATCATATTAAAGGAATTCAGATGGTCTGCTACGGTGCTCCTTCTTCCATATTTAAGGAGTATAACTTCTTCCTCAAGAATTAACTTATTCACCAAAGACATGCCCTGATAAATATCACCAAGTTTCTTCCATAATGAAGATGCAATCTTCTCGTCATGGACATTCAGGAGAATAGAATCGGCAAGACAAAGTCTTATCAACCCTCTAGCTTTTCTATCTGTGAGGTCCCAATCTTCTTGTTTCATGCTTGATGGTTTTGTCCCCATAACAACAATCCAAAGGTCTCTATCCACCAATAGGTCTTCCATCTTTAGTTTCCACAACTCAAAATTGTTGCCATTAAACTTTTCAATTTCTATTTTTCCTGATGTGCTTGCCATCTCAATCTGTAATCAAGACAACCAATTTTTCTCTACAAGACTCCCACTGGACAAGACTAGCACAAAAAACCTGACTCACCCATAAGGATAACACAACTGGCTAGGCTTTGATACCACTTGTAAGGAAAGTAAGATGCAAAAATGCCTTGCCAATGCTCTTACAGGAGAAATAATTTAGATGGTACTTTTAATTTCAAATTACAATTACAGTTCATTTAAGAAACACATACACAGGAACAAATAGATAAATCCACACACCAAATTTACATGGGAAAACCCTTACGGGAGAAAAACCCACACACCAAGTAAAGTCACTTTGTATTACAATAAATAATGTTTACATACAGAGTTTCAAACTCCAATTTTAGATGTTAATTCACAGTAGCAAACATTTCCAAATCAACCTCATACATAGATTCACAATATAGATTCATTCTCTCACACAGTTACAATGCTCGTAAGCATACAATGCAGAACATTAACCAATTGATCAAACTAATCACAACACAGACTGATTCAATATATATATATATCAATATATATATATATATATATATATATATATATATATATATATATATATATATATATATATATATATATATATATATATATATTATCGTCAACCATCCATGGTCGCTTTGGTTCTAGAAAACCAACTGTTTCAACTGTATTAGCATCAACGTTTGTTCAATTTCCAAATCAACCGTCAACCAACCATCAATAGTCAACAACCAACCATTGCTTTCCAACTTGGCAATAGTTGGGTCCACCATGACATGTATATGAAGCTTGCACACCTTGTGGGAGTCACTCAGGACCCACAACAAGAGGTGCAGTGCTAGCGGGCATCATTAGATTTAATATTAATCAATCGTTGATCAAGCTAATAGATGTCAACTGCTCAACAATTCCTCTCACTTCACAAAAGTTTGTTGGTATTCACCACAAAGAAGCGTGGAATAGTTGGGTCCACCACAACACGTGTCTAAAGCTTGCACACCCCACAGGAGTCACTTGAGACCCACCATAAGAGGTGTGGGGCTAGTAGACATTGTTAGATTAAGTATTAATCAATCATTGGTCAAGCCAACAGATGTCAACCACTCAACAATTCTGCTCACTCCACAAAAGTCTTTTGATCTTCATCACAAAGGAGCATGGGATAAATGAGCATCGTTGGATTAGATCTTATCATGACTGTTGATCAACATCATATTATATTATATTATCGTGGTCCCCACTACCTCCATCATTCACCATGAGTTATCAAGTTGATAAGTGTCCACTACTGAGTCAATCTGTACGAAGTCACTATGTCACCCAAAATCCTAACTTCACAACCTCTATTGGAGGTTATGAATTTCTCAAAAAACCCACAACATAGAGGAAAATATACCAAGTTCTAAGGTCGCAAGCAAGCAAGTTGAGGTAAATTTTCCAACATTTATTTTAATAAAGTTTTTCAATAAAGTTTTTTAATTATGTTTTTTTTTAAAATATTTTTTTCTTTAATAAGTCAAATTGGAAAAATTTGTTTTGATTGGCCATTGAGCTTTGTATTGTACCATTCATGGCGTTCTTCCTTCATGTACCAACAAGGGCCAGTTGTTCCTAACTTTATGGCAACATCCCAATTGGAGGGCACATTTAACAGTCACATTTGGTTGTCAACTTCATAGTTGATTTTTGCTTGGCTTCTTCATCAAAATTTCCAGATTTTCATTATTGATGTTGTCCAAATAACTCTTGTATGTAAAAGATGTTGTAAATGCACTAAAATAAAGTGTCAAAATCTTGTCACTTCAGTGTAATCTACAAAATCTTTCATGTTGCAAGCTTCTTAGGATTGATCTATGTATCAAGTGTCAATTCCTATATACATAGAAAATGTAGCAGCTAGTTACCCATGCATTTGGGTGTGATGGACTAGATACCATATAGACAATCATGTTATGGAAGCAATCTCCTTGTATTTAGAGGATTAGGTTCTACATCCTAAGACTTGGTACCTGTATTTTCAACTAATTTTTAGTTGAGCAGTATCCAAAATCAGTGATACTCATACAAACTTTGTACCGAATCTATAATTTTGAGCATTCAAGAGTATCTAGTTGATACTCATGCATTGGTTTCTTTGATTCTAATCTTATTCCTATTGCAGTGTGGGATTCATCAGTAGTTCTTCATCAACAAATACAACTTCTTCATCTATTTTTTGGAGTTTGGACATCAGTGGTTAGGAGTTTTGTTCCCAATAGGCTTTCTTCTTTCCTATTTTTGTAAATGGATACATTAAGATCCTCTTGCTCCATCTTCACATTTATATGCTTTCATGTGACAAATTCTACAGATACTCATGAGTTGACAATTTCAACTCAATTTCCATTCATGTTGACATCTTCTACAGTGGTACCTAATTCCACTTGTCATCATTTGGCATCTTTTGGGGTAGCATTTGGAGGACTTATCTGTTACATTGGCGGTTGTCATTGCACCAAAAGATCGACCTGTTAATGCCCAATACAATTATCAGATTTATACAAGATCCACAAGAGGTGGTCAAGCCATGTCACAAACCCAAGCATTGTGTTGCACAAAGGAGACCAAGGGACACACCATCTTGCAACAATTCCCCCCAACACAAGCGAGGGGTTTGAACCTGTGACCTCAGCTCTGATACCAATTTTTGAAATGAAGAAGAAAACTAAGAGGGGGGCGATAAATCAGTTGTAGCAAATTAAACCTTTAAAACCCTCAACAATAATCAGATCCACAAGCATTTATTAACCCTTATTCTGTTAGATTGATTAAACATGAAATACAAATAACATAAACTAAAATCACAACACCATACACATGAAAACACCAGATTTACATGGAAAACCCAATGAGGGAAAAACCACGATGAAGATTAACTCACAATATAAGTAATAGAAAAACTAGTACAAAGGGGCTCACTGCTAGAATAGGACACACTATCCAAAAGGCTCGCAACCAGGGCTCACTACCACAAAAAGAATATAAGAAGATAGAAGAAGAATGTTACATAGATAAAACACTTCTCAATGCAACAAGGAGTCCACCATAATTGCTCACACACTTTCGTAGTCTCGCATGAAAGACTTTGGATGCCTTCAACTCATTGCCTTCAAGAACCCTAACATGAATTTTGCACTACTTTGCTCAATTTTGCATCACACACATTACTTGCATCTATCTTCCTTCTTACTCTTTCATACTCTCTCTTGTATTAACACCATACATATTTATATCAAGTTCTACCTCAAAAACTTTCTCCAATGTCAGACACTAGTCGTTATACATTCAATCTCAAAATAGATTGTCACCTAAACATTCCTATGGTGGGTAGGAATGAAAGACGACCTACATAAATCCTTAATTAGGACCCAAATAGATATCAACACACTTCCACAACCCTCGCATGTAGTGTTAAACATAAGGTCATCCAATACTAGTGCAAAACACCATAGACATTAAGTACACGCTTCCTTAAGCCAAGACGAAAGTTCCAGACAACATAATTCACTTGAACTCAATCCAGAATAATCCACGAACAACTTGAGATTCATCAAACACTTCATCCAAGCTCGCATCAACAAATACTTCAACTCAGGACAACTAGTAACCCTTAATTGATAAATGAAACTCACACTGTACTGTACCAAATCAAGTAAAACCTTGAATACAAATAGATAAAAGGATTATAATCATCTTCCCAAATCTACACAATCTAAAGCCAAACAATAAAGAAATGTTGAGAAAATACATTTCTCCCAGACCATAGAAAACATCACTAAACAACTAGTTCACACACTGGTGAAAATATCTTGCATTGTACAACAATCTAGAAACCCAAATTCTAAATATAGCAACCTTTGTCGACCTTTAACAACATGTAAGATCCACACAGGCATAGTATCAACACAAAAAGATCATGGAACACAATACCAGAGCACACTATGAACATTCGCACAACACAGTTTACTATGTTTATTAAATTTCCTCAAAAGCACTTGGAAACCAAGTACCAGAGACATCATCTCATCTCATTGCTTCATTCCAACTCATCTTCAAACTCTGCAATAAAAGAATAGCTCCATGTGCTCACAACACTTCCTTAAGGTCTCAACTACACATGCACAACCTGTTTTCCTCTTTTGCACAATTTTCAAAATATCCTCAACATCTTCATCCCATAGTTGGCATCAATGACAACAACAATTAGTAGACTTCCTGTTGACATAAATGACAACACCATCATTCTTGCAACATTATCATCATCTTTGGTTGATGCTCTACATCAGTCTTCACATTGTTCTACATTGACACTTTCTTCATTTAAGATTGGGACTCTTGACATTATGATATTTGAGTCGGTTCTAGAGACTTATTCCTTTTAGGAATGAGAATATATCTTGCATGTATCATTTTCTTCCTAAGGGGAGGAATGATTTTTTGATGATTTTGGACTAGCTTTAGAGTTCTATGTCGAGCATCTACCATCCACGCAAGATATTGTATATTTAGGGGGGGTTCACTTAACTTTCCCCGTTCATTCTCTCTTATGGGGGGATATTTTTCCTCACATGGAGCTTTTTCCTTCACATTTTCTCGAGAGTATTTTCTTTTTTTTTCTCTCTTTTGGAGAGGAGTTTTGTCCAACTGGGTTTTCTCCTTTTCTCCATTTGTGAGAGATTTATTATGTATCTAGGTACCTCATCAGGCCTAGTAGCCAGGACCCATATTTGCATCTTTGCATTGCATACTTCTCCCTAAGTTGCACTTAAGGGGGGTGTTAGTGTGAAAGAGGTACTTTATCTAACTATTTCATTTCCTAGCTAGTTTTCCACTTAAGTCCTCTTCACACTAGCTTAACTTTACATAGAGATAAGGTTGTTGGGCTTTAATGATCCTGCGTTGTCACACCTCACAAGATGACAACACTTGTCATAATCTTATTATATCCTCTATCTCCCCTTGGCCTATATAACCAATGGGTTCCCTTTGTAATCTTACACCATTCATTCCAATTCTCAAGCTCATAGAAGCTTTGCATTCTCTTGATAGGAATATAATTTATTCTTTCTCACATTTTATTTTTGTATTTGCTTTCCTTCAGTCATTTGAATCTTGGGTAGGCTATTGAGCAAATCTTACATTCTAGCTTGATATGTGATAATTTAGGCCCATCTCAACATTCACCATCTGTATCATATTTGACCCCTCGAAGTATGATCTCTTTTGGAAAGCATAATATGCCTACATTCCTAGCACCATTACATCTACATATAACCTCTTAAGGATCTCCAAAACTTCTTATGTTTATTTTATTGCTCGATACCATTAGTTTAAAATTATTCCCATAACAATTACAACTGGTCACCTTTGTTATATTAGTAGGAGAAGCATATTCAAACTATTATTTTGAAGCATGCAATATTCTACACTCTTCTCCTCTGTCATAATGAGTCTTTGAGATTTTTTTGCATAGACAATGCCCTAGATTATATTTTGAGTGTAATCCATTTTTTACATTTTGATATTTCACTCCATTCACCTTGTTGACCCAAATGAGTTGTTTCACCTACTCTATGAACATACTCATTGGCATCAACAAGAGATTCATATTGAATAATGTATCTCATTTAAAAATAAAACCCACTCTCTTGTCATAGGGGTGGATCCAACTATATTTCAATTCCTAACACGCAAGGATTTCATTACCATATTCTTATACTAATTAGCAAGAGATGGAAAGCTTGTAGTAAGTGTATTATTAGTTCTCCTACGATTATGTGTGTAAGAAGAATTTATTTTTCATATCATTTGATGACTTTGAAGAGGCTTGTCCTAGCTTCTTAATAGGACCTATAACATAATCCACAAAATAACTAATTGCACATAATAAACAAACTTGTGATCATCTACGATAAGATTCATGTGTTCGATCAAGTAAAAACTTAGCAAGAAATTATTTTCCCATCTTTACTTCATGGCCTTCTATATCTATCATAGTTGAAACTTCATGTCCCAAATCAATAGAAACTTCTTCAATGAGATCTTGTGAATAGTTTCAATCCTTTGATTATGCATCATGGTTAACTGAGTTTTTGGAATAAGATATATTTTCAACCATAGCATTTGAACCACTTGATTGCCTATTTTCATTAATAATGTCCATCTCTATATCTATCATAGTTGCAACTTTCTGTCTCAAAGCAACATTAACTTCTTCACTGAGATCTTGTGAATAATTTCCAACCTTTGATTTTGCATCATGATTAAGTGAGTTTTTGGAAGAAGATACGTTTTTAGCTATAGCATTTAAACCATTTGATTCCCTATTTTATTTATCCATTTCCATCTCAAATACAGACCTTACTAGAGTTTTCATGTAAAATATATTACTATGTTATTTCAACATTGATCTCAACAAGTCAATTCACCACTACCACAAGTATTCTACAACCAATGGTTTCTCCAACTACACTAATTTCATCTTAAGCCTTATTTTCACCCAAAAAGCATTCTAATCTTTATCAATAATTTTGTGAGGCATCCTTCAATTGTGATTGGAAAGGATCCTAACCTTCATATCTCTTCTTCTCAAAGACTCTACCATCTTATAGCTTAACTATATGACTCTACATCTTATAGCTTAACTATATGCCTAATGTAAATAACTATCTAATCATTATGTCATTACCATTTTTAAGATTTTCTTTGATAACCTTCCTATTTTTATAATTTCTCTAACAAATTTAAATGAAATTAGTTCCAAATAGAAATTTAAATGAAAATAATTCCAAAGTGAAAATATGGTTTGCACTTGATTGTACTACCCAAAAAAAAATTAAAAAAAACCTTGGATCTTTACTCTACTCACCCAAAGCATATAAAGGTTTTATTATGAGAATCGTCTTTACTCCACTATTCATTGTTTCCATCGCCCTTACAATGGCAGGGTAAAAGTTTTCAGCATTGACATATAAATTCATGCCTTCCTCTATTATTTTTGCCACAATTGTTCCACCCTCAAGTTTAAATTCATAATTCACAATCACCTCATCTGCATGTTTAGATTTCTCCTCTTTCCACTAGAGTATTTTCAGAATCTATGGTTGAAGCATCATTCCCGTATTTGAAAACCTTACATAACTTACTATCTTCAAGATAAGGAGCTGGTCCAAACTCAAAAGAAATTTTATTGCCCGAATTGATGTCATCCAAGTCTTCAGCATTGAGAGACTGAAGATCCTGAATGCCTTTTGATCTTCCTTCTTTAGCCACATTTTGATTGGTCTGCGCCTTCCCAGGAGCTCGCTTCATGAATTTTCCATGAAATGTTGTCAAGCTTATTTTAGAAACCCATTTTCTATATATCCAACGATCACAGCTTTGCATGAAACCCCATTTCTTTGAGGCATTATGTCAAACAGTTCGCATACTCTGTCTATAGTTTCACATTTTTCATACATGTCTACAGATGTATTTACAGCTATGATATCTGACATAGATCCCCTTCTCTTATGCTTTAATGGACATCCATACCTTTCTCCACGGCTCCCATTTCAGGACAGACATAGAGGATGCTGGCAAATTTTGTGAAATTCAGTTTTACCTGTTTGCAATCATGGCATTCATTCAAAACATTTTGTTGAACAGCTCACAATCCTTGTCTATGATTCCCCATTTCATATACATGTCTACTAGGCAATCACAGCCAAAAAAAAAAAATATACTTTGATGGATGTCCATACCCGATCCAAAGAGCCCATCTTGGCACAGGTATAGAGGACACCAGCAAAGGCAATTTTTTTGGTGAAGAGAATGATGGCATTTGGTAAAATAGTGCTAGTGTTGCGTGAGGATACCTAGGTCTTCTGTATGTTGCCATAATTTTATGGAATGTTGTATGGTTCCTTCACTTATTTGATTGATAGTGTGATCGTACCATCAGCAAATAGTTCACATGTTTAAAATTCTTCCCATAATAATTGCAATTGATTACATCCCTTATATTAATAGGAGAAGCCTGTTCAAACTATTATTTTGAGGCATGTAATGTTCCACACTCTTCTCCTTTGTCATAATGATTATAAAACTTTTTTCCATTGACAATGCCCTAGGTTGCATTTTTAGTGTAAACCTTTTTCCGCATTCATGATTTTTCACTACATTCACCTTGTTGGCCCAAATGAGTTGTTTTACCTACTCTATGCACATACTCATTGGCATCATTCATATTGAATAATGTGTCTCATTTTAAAATAATTCCCACCCTCGTCACAGGGTTGGCTCCAATTGTATTTCAATTCTTCTAACAGCCAAGCATTCCACTGCCATATTCTCATACTAGTTAGCAAGAGATGCAAAGCTTTTTAGTAAGTGCAGTATTAGTTCTCCTATGTTTCAATTCTTCGAACATCCAAGCATTCCACTGTCATATTCTCATACTACTTAGCAAGAGATGCAAAGCTGGTAGTAGGTGTAGTATTAGTTCTTCTATGATTATGTGTAATAAGAATTCCCTTTTCATACCATTTGATGACCTTGAAGATGCTTGTCCGAGCTTCTCAGTGGGATCTATAACGTAATCCATAGAATCAATAAGTTAAAACAAGAGCTGGGCTGCAGCTGTAGTCCCTAACTAAAGGAAATGTTCATGGTTTTTGTCTATGCATTGATTCTTTTTATTACATCAAGAGTCTGCTCTTTGGCTAGTTAGGGTCACAGTCTATTATGGAAAGTAAGTTACTGATGAAAACTTGCTGATGGCAATTTTTCATGAGGAGCATATCCCATCTTAAAAATGGATTATTGCAGCTCCTTTGGGCAACAGGTTGCAGCTTTCATGCAGACCGATTACCAATCAATAAACAATAATGTATGCATGTGGAGTAATGTAGATTCTTGTAAATGCATCCACATATTTGAATTTAATTGAACTCTAGTAAATGAATATGGCTGTTGCATCAAAGATGGAACTTAATATCAAATCCATGTTGGGAAGTTCGCTTTTGCATATTGTCTGGTTTTAAACCAAACCATGCAATAGAAAGTTTGGAATTGGAGGCACCAATTTTAGATAGGACACTGCATATCTAAATATAGGTGCCAATAAACATAAAGCTTAACTAGGAGATGTGGATACTGGCATAGTCTAATGTCCCTGTGAGTGAGTTCACTGTAAATTATACAGTGTAGTTATGGAAGACCAAATCTGAAGAGATTGTAATTGATATAGTGTAGTTAAAGAAGACCAAATCTGATGAGATAATATTTGATAATTCCATAATGGATTTCAAATTGGGATAGGCCTTATATAATAGGAGACTCTCTTCAGCCAACACATGACAATTCTATTCTGCAAGATTAAAAAAATTCTAACTATTCCTAAATTGATTTAATTTGAACGATGCTTTACTCTCAGCTTATCTTGGTAGGCATCTAGAGACTAGAAAAAGGGTTTTCCCTCTAACTAGTGAGAGGCTACATCAATGTAGTTTCTCAAACTTCACAATGAATTAATATGTGTACAGGATAAAAGGGCACATTGCAAAATTATCAAACCATCATGCACATTGCAAAAATCAATTCAATTTTTGCATGTAATTCAGGTCATGCCTTAAAGATATCAAGCCCTTACGAATTCATTGAGTTTGTCAGAATTCCATAAAGAATTTTGAAGCATCAGGTTTAGTATTTTGCAATGAAATTTGAACATTCATGTTGATTGATAATGCACATATTGTATTCAAAATTGTTTACACCATTTAATCATTGCAGTTTCTATGCAGGCTATCAACAGGTCTTCATTATGTTTGGAGGAAATAGGCCAACATTATAGAAAATGGCAAAATAATAGATGATGGTACGCAAGGATGTTGAAGCATTTAGCTGGTGACAGGACCATGCTTAAAGAACAAATTCTTGCAGCAATGTCAGAAGAAGACTTGGAATCCTGTTAAGATAACAGCAGGAATCATGTCAAGGACTTTAGCAGAAAACAATATTATCAGAGAATGAGCTGAATTTGCTCGAATAAATAGAACAGTTGGCATAGTGCAACATAAGTACCTCTACTAAGCTGCAAGCAGCTTTTTATTTAGTTGGGGGTGTTACATTGTTGTCTTCTTTCAAAATTGCAATGATGCAATTATCCATTGCTAGTGTGAATGTGCATGCAGGCATCCTCCCTCCAATCATTCAATTGTGTTCCACGCCACTTAATACGTCTAGAAGACTACAATGCTCCTTTGGCCCCTTGATTTGTTGTGTCTTCTCGCAGGAACAACATTCCCTAGAACTCGCCCTCCTCCCACCCCCCTACTATAGTTTAGTTTAGCTTAGTTTAGTTTATTGGAAACACAATTAGCTCTAGCATATACAGTTGCTACATCATGCCAACATTTTGTCTCTGCAAAGCAATCTCCTGCATATTGAAGCCGTGCTTCACTGCATTTTTCCTCATATATTCTACCTGTGTCACTAACAAACATAGAACAACAGGTATCAGCAAAAAGAAGGGTAATATCTGCAAGGAGAGAAAATGGCCACTGAATCTGCCTGCATATATCTTTTGATTCTGATGCATATATAAGGATAATTCAGATCTGAATAGGGAAAAGTACACATCATACACAAAAATGGAATCAATACAGAAACACACATAAAAGCATTCCTACACCTGTGATGATTGATATATTAATTTTTTGAAGTTCAAGACATCAAAAATTAATCCTAAGTAGTGAATATTTTTTGCAAATAAATAACAATTTCCTTATTAGAGAAAAAGATGTGTCATTTCTTGAGGCCCTCAAACTCTCCTATCATGTCTCACATCCATCTTGATCAACATGTTAGCATTTTCATAAGAGTCTTTTGAAGACAACTCAAACTGGAACACTATGCGAGGTAAACTTATTTTCAAATTATATGGAGAAACTCCTTGAGAAGTTAAAGTAACCCCTAAACATGTTATTAGAAAAAATATATAAATACTAACACTATTCACATTATATCTTCTAGGGATTTAGCAATAATGAAATAATGGAATAACTTTTGTGCTATCTCTTTGCATTGATTATGAGCACAACACTGATAACAACTCATCTCACAAGTGATATTTTTTAGATTTTAGGGCTTAACTCGAGCAATTGAATTCTACACAACACCTAGCCACCAATAAGCAGATGCATATGAGATTTTCAAAAGGAATAATAGTTTCAACTTTTAACAGAAAACAACACACAACTCCAAGGATAAAAACACTAAATTTATACACAGCTGCGTCTCAAGTAGATAGATAATATCAATACAAAGGTTCATATTAGCAAATACAAGGGTGCAGAAGACATTCACTTAAACAATAATCTCAACAGCATAGACGTAGCATCAACTACGATTAACAAATATTGTGCTTCAAGCACTTATTTATAAGGTTACAAAAACCCAGTTTTTGAGATTTAAGATAAGAATTAACTCATCCTAAAAACCAATGTCTTTTAAGAAAGACATCTAAAGCTATTGAAAAAGTGGGAAAGAAAACACTTTCAAGCAATAAAACTATAATAAACAAAGGTAAAATAAAAGATGACTAAAACACCTTAAAAATAAACCCTCATCATCCATCCAAAAATAGGAGCTCCATTAAAACAATAGCTAAAAATGGCTAATCTGATAGATAAATCTTCTAAGTGATTTTACCAATGTAGCTCTTTTGGTCTAAAACACAGCAGATCTTCTCAAGAAATTTGAAATTTGAACAACCAAACCATTGATGACTTCACCACCCAATCTCGGGTGACTTGAATCTGATGCTCTCACAAAATCTGTCAAAATTCTAGTGCTTTGAACCCTAGACTGCTCCTATGATGATCACAACCCCATAGAGAATTGCTGTAAGGAAAAACATACAATGACTACAGCTCTGACTGAGCTAGAAAAGAATACCAAACAAGGATGCAATGTTGAATAGGCTCTTATGTAATCCTTGGAAGCTCATCACAAACCATAGGAACCACCTAATGAAAGAAGTATTTGGAACCCCCAGGAACACAGAAACGAGACTCGCCAAGACTCGTCAAGTCCCGAGTCGAGTCCACCTGGCCGAGTTTTGGGGGCTCACACTCGGACTCGACCGAGTTCTGCCGAGTCTTGGCTGGACTCGTCGAGTCTAGGCGAGTCTCATCAGCAGGACTCGGTAGGTAGGTTTGAAAAGTGCAAAAATTACATGAAATTTAAAGTTAAAATTGTTTTATTTTACTTATTGTGAATGCAAAATGATGTACGCCATGAAGGTTTGTATGGTTTTGGAGGTCTTAATTTGGGCTTGGTGGTGAGGGCTTGGCCCCTCAACCCTACCTTGTATCATGATAGGGAGTGCGCCCAGGGCACTGCTTCGGTACTCTGCAAGGGGCACTACCCCCTAACCCTCGCAAGAGGTGCTACCCCTTAGCCACGCTGGGGGCGCTTCCCCCAAACCCCTACAAGGGGCATTGCCCCTTGACCCCATTGGGGGCACTAGCCCCAAACCCCCACAATGGGTGCTACCCCTTGACCCCATTGGGGTTGCTACTCCTCGACCCCACTAGGGCACCGCCCCTAGACCCCCGCAAAGGGCATTTCCCCTCAACCCCATTGGGGCAATTGCCCTGAAACTTCAGATTATGGCTGCTACATCATCTAAGACCTATCTTAGACACATTCGTAGGAAGGATGCAAGCTCCTTTGAGCCATAGACTTCTAGTTATATGATCGATGTATACTTGTGTTAGTGATGAGGACCTTGATTGGGTTGACTAGGCAGATAGAGAGGTTGAGGTTGTAGCCACGGCAGAGGAGGAGGCTAGAGCACGAGCAAACACAACCACAACTGATGTTGGTGAAGGTGGCATGGAGTCACGAGTAGAGACTATGGTTGTAGTTGCTACATCATCCAGGACCTACATTAGACGCCTTCCTATGAAGGATGTAGCTCCTTTGAGCCATAGACTTGTAGTTATTGTTTTGATATTTCATATTTGTTTGGAACTGTAGAAGAGGGGGACCAACCACATCAAGGCTCTAGGTCACAGAGAGCCGAGAGTGGAGGACTACCCTAATCTACCTCAAGTTGGATAAGCGTTTTCAGTTCAAGGATAGAGAATGAAGAGCCCTCTAGAGTGCCTTTGTCACTCTACTAACTTGGGAGATTTGATGGGGCTAAACGAGCAGATTTTTGGAACTTGAACCATACCTCAGATAGCTCTCTGCTCGAGGACAACAACGTGGGTCAGGGATGACAGCGTGGTGCGTTGGCATCTCTTTGGGGCATTGGAATCCGTACGGCCTAAAAGTGCAAAAGTACAAAAAACCTACTAACAGTCTAGCAAGATAAGTTTAAAATACTAAACAAAATGATAAATGATAAAATGGACTAGAGAGCTAGGAAAGTGATGAAGGAGATGATAGAAAACAGAGGTGGTAAAGACTAACTCACTACGAGTCCAGTTCGCCAGCAAGCTCCACACGTACGTGTACCTACACACAGTGAAGAGAGGAAAAATGTTGGGGCTGTATAGGGGTTTGTCACAATCAAACCCCCGCTTTGGTGTTTCCACCTCCATGGACAAACAGGAAAGCCACGAGATAGAAAATGAGATAAAGAGACTAATGTAAAGGAAACTAAACAATATCAATAACACTATGCTACGTGAATCAATAAACAATATCACCTTCTCAATCGAGGTGCCCTCAAGCACGTACAGGAGGATGCAAGCTTGGTAAGGTCTACATCGCCACAATAACGAAGTAGTCCCTCGGGACACCAAGTCACAATTCCAATGGTGGCAAGAGTGCAGCAATACGTTGAGAAGATGTGTAGGAGCTCAAGAATCATGAAGCCAAAATCAAGCTAGCGTGTGAGATTGTATGGAATTCTCAAGAGGATCGAATGAATGAGAAAGATATGCATTTCAAGATGAAAAGGGAGGGAAAGAGCCATTCTTGGGTCAACAAGAAGGTGCTAAGGCGTTACACTTCATCGCCAATGGAGAACGTAACGTTTCTACGGATTCCAGAGGCAGTAATCTGTTAGGAATGATAGCGTACCGTGCAGACGTCCACGCACCGCACGTGTGTCCCTGACAAAAATTCCGCCACCGACAGAAAGGACAAGCGCCAAGTGGATGCACTGCAGATGGGTGATGTGGAATTTCTTAGTCGGGTTTGATTTTCTAAGGTAGAGAGATGTAAAAGGGGAATTTGTAAAAGGGGTGCAAATTCACTCCTATACATTTTTCCCCCACTTTAGCAAGCATGAGTGCTAACGAATGTTCGGTAAAGTAGATTGAAGAGTTTAGAAATGTATACCTGAACCGTCGAGGAAGCAGACCGCAATCTAGTGAGCTCAAAAGCGTAGGGTAGGCAAATAACTCCACAGGTACTCTCCTCAGGAGGATTGAACAAAGAACTCTGTAGATCCTCAAAACTACAGAGTTGATCAAAGTACACCGAAGGCCCACAGACCAATGATGGACAAATCCCGTGGGATGCAAGTGCTTCATAGATCCTCGAACCTAAAAAGAAGGCACCCCCCAAGTACTCTCTCCTAAAGGAAGCTTGATGTAGGGGACTCCATAGAGTCGG
Source organism: Sequoia sempervirens (assembly GCA_007258455.2). NCBI lineage: Eukaryota > Viridiplantae > Streptophyta > Pinopsida > Cupressales > Cupressaceae > Sequoia > Sequoia sempervirens. Next base: position 206,621,254 of record VDFB02000013.1, on the reverse strand, counting down.
ACTGGAAAGCAACTTCACAAGCACACCTGCAAAACAACAAGTTAATCCACAGATAAAACATGTGAGAAAATAAAAATGAAGCCACACAAGCAAACAAGCACGCAGGTAGTCAGAAAAATTGAAGGAAGAGCTTTCCAAGGGGTCCCTCAGGAACCCTTCAAAAGAAAAGGGGTCCACTCAAGGGACGCTCAGTTTGAAAGTCTAAGAGTACTTTTCGCAAATCAATTCAATATCAAGGAATCCTTTTGAAAAATGTTCACTTCATCAAGGAATTCGAAATGAAGGTCCCCTCGCAAGGGGAAGGTCAAACTTTTCCTGTACGAGAAGGCGCTCCCTCCTCGGAGGAAGGTTTTTCAAATTCTTTCTTTAGGAACCCATGATGAAGGAAAAATATTCTGCTAGGGGTCCTTGTTGAGGAATGCAGTTTTTGAAAAATATTTTGAAGAGATTTTCAAGAAAAGATTTGTTAGCCACCGAATGCATTTTTTGAAAATCGAAGTTGACATGATAGCCCCCCCCTTTAGGATGGTGTATGCTAAACGCAGAGGCACGTGGCATCCTAAGGAGAGAAAAGCAAGAATGAAAAAGTGATGTTGTGGCCCGCGGAATATAGCAAGATGTAACCATGGTAATGTTTTTGCACACGCGAGGGACAACACATGAGCACCACAACATCACAAAGCAAGCTAGAAAGATAAGAGAGCAAAGATACAAGAAGATACAATAACATTATGAACAGGGGACACAGGGGCAATCTAATATTTCAGGGTCAGAGCTGCTCATAAATATAGATAAGTTTAATAACAGTATATAAATGAACTATCATCAACCCCCTACTATATCAGACCATATGAAGAATGCACGAGAAGAAAAAATAAATATAAAAAATTGAGTCAAGATGGAAGAGAAGCCTAAATGCCCCCAACACTTTGCATCATCCCCAATTGTCAAAAATCAATACACATAACAGAGGAAGAATGATGTAACAAATAGAGGAAGTTCTACGACACAAACACTTCTGTATCCAAGCACCTATGAGGGTGACAAGGGCCATCCAGGAACATATAACATAGGCATGGGGGAACACAAACACACACACAATCTACTCTATAGATAAAGAAGAGGCACCCCCTTAGTCCTCATCAACCAAGAGGTCATCGGCCTCCCAATCTAGATCGTTATAAGGGGAAGGCAGATGAGCCTGCAAAGGTGGAATATCAAGGGGGGAACCCTCCGACGCTCCCGCAACAAGAGCCAAGGAAGAAGGCCTATTGAAGTCTTCTCCGCTCAGTTCTTGTGGGGTGAATGTCAACGAGTTCATGAAAATTGTTGATAAGGTCAGGACCTCGTCCACATAATCAAACATGCACTTCACAGGAATGTCATGTGTTAACTCAACAAATGAGGGAGGCAACACCCGAGATTCACTGCTAGGCTCACCGAGTGACTCGGGAGCAGTGACAAACTCTAGGGACGTTGAGACTTCCTTCATCACCAGGACAGCACACGATAATGCAAAACCACCCTTTGAAGAAGGTGAACCCCACTTTCGACCCCATTACTAGCAGGGTTGTCCTCCATCTTCTGCTTCATCGGAGGATGCGAGATCCCCACAGACGAGGTAGAAGGCGCAAAGGAAGAGGAGAGAACTGCAACAGACACCACCAAGGTAATTGGTATGTCCATGAGCTTTGAAAATAGCGGGATGTCCAGGAGGGACATCAAAAAGGGCGACTCAACCAAAGGAGCGATAAACAATTGCACCCTCTTCGAGTTAGGAACGTTTACGCTTGCACTAGGAGTCGGAAGCGGTACCAAAGTTGAAGGAACTAAAGCAAAGGGGATGGGAGAGGAAGATGCAACAAAAGGTGCCACAGTAGAGACTGTCGACTCCCCCTCCTTCCTCTGTAGGGCAGCCTGCTCAGTGGCCAGAGTCTTTCGTCGATGCTTAGGCTCATGCGCAAGGCAATTCCTGTGACTCCAGGAGCTAGAGGCCGGAAGCTAAGATGGAACAGAGGACTCTTATTCAACCATCGAAGTGTCCATCATGGTCGTTTCCGTCAGAGGGAGGGAATCCTAGATGGGAACAAGAGGGAGAAGTTGAGAAGAGGTTGGAGCAATAGCAGGGGGAGTCGGCTCCAACACCTCAGCGGCGGGCCTCTTCCCATTCACTGCCTTAGGGGCAGAAGCGGTAGGAGGCCACAGAGGCCAAGACATAGAGGACTCCCCACGGGGACCCTTCCCCTTACCATATCGAACGGGCCAAGGCACTGTGGGTAAAACCAGAAGTTCAAACACAAGAAGCTTGAACTTTCACCAAGCAGGCACCATCGGGTTCTCCAACAAATGCCTAGGAGGAGACAATGATGGCGATGCAGCAAGGCGAGAGGAAGCAACAGGCAGAACAACGGAAGAGGAAGAAGAACCCTGAGCACACTTCTCTTCCTCCCTTTTTCGAGCCAAAGCGTTTTCACGCTCTGCCTTGAGACAAGCCCTATGCGAAATGGCATAGGGAGGAGGGTACCTTAGGCATTATGCCCCCACTCTTGTACTTCACATAGGTTTAGTACAAGAGATCCGTCCTAGTGGGAAGCGAACCTATGGGGCTAGGCTAGAAATGATCCAACAAGTAGCCACCACACGCAATCGGCGGTTTATAGCCGGTGTCGTGGACTACATGCACTATACCCTCATGGATGAATTTCAGATATTTATGCACCACCAAGGGAGCTGCATTCATAGCAACCAACTAGGGGATACCTAGTTTCAACTTGAAGAGTTCAGACCCCGAGATTATGTCAAAGAGTAAATTTACGGATTTAGGTCCAACTAGAACTAACAAGGTGATGCACTGATGGGAGGTACGGAAAGCCCATCATGTGTACAGAGGGTACTCCTAGATTCGTCATACCCATCTTTATGTAAGAAATTAATCAGTGTAATCTCCTAAGTAATGACATTCACCCGACACATAGGGTCAACAAGAACACCTGTTACAGTTTTCCATTGATTCGTGCAGGGATGTATAAGGGAGATGGCTCTCTATTATAATTCATCAGCAAGTCCTACGAGGTGAAAGTTATGCCAGGGGATCCACTCGCAGGTTGCATAGATGGGATGGGTAAATGTATAAAGGAAGCCATCACATATACTAGATAGAACTTTCATAGAGCCCCCAAGAGTTTTGCAACTAGACAGTGACCCAGCTAAGGTTTCGTTTCGTGGTGCCTATGGAACCTTTCAATTACGCCACTAGGGGTCGTAGGTTGGGTTGCAAGGCTAGACGCCTCGCAACACTCACACCCGCAACACTCCTAGGATACGAGGCAAGGATCTTTCAGTGCTGCTAAACAGGACCAAAATGGTTCACGTCAAGTTCACCAAAATGTAGAAGAGTGGGACCAACCACACCAAGGCTCCAAGTCACAAAGAGCCGAGAGCGGAGGGCTGCCCTAATTTACCTCAAGTTGGATAAGCGTTTTCAGATTAAGGATAAAGAATGAAGAGCACTCTCAATGCTTTTATCGCTCTACTAATCCGAGAGATTTGATGGGGCTAAATGAGCCAGTTTTGGAACCCGAACCGTACCTCAAACAACTCTCTACCCGAGGACAACAGCGCGGGTTAGGGACAACAATGTGGCACGTTGGCGTCTCTCTAGGGCGCTAGCGTTCGTACAGACAAAAAGTGCAAAAGTACATAACAAAGTACAAAAAACCTACTAACAGTCTAGCAAGAGAAGTTTAAAATACTAAACAGAATGTAAATGACAGAATGAACCAGAGAGCTAGGAAAGTGATAAAGGAGATGATAAGAAAACAAAGGTGGTAAAGACTAACTCACTACGAGTCTAGTTCGCTAACAAGCTCCACACGTACGTGTACCTACACACAATCAAGAGAGGAAAAATATTGGGGTTGTATAGGGGTTTGTTACAATCAAACCCTCGCTTTGGTGTTTCCACTTTCACGGACAACTAGGAAAGCCACAAGATAGAAAATGCAATGAAGAAACTAATGGAAAGGAAACCAAACAATATCAATAACACTATGCTATGTGAATCAATAAACAATATCACCTTCTCAATCGAGGTGCTTGGTAAGGTCTACGCCGCCGCAATAACAAAGAAGCAGTCCCTTGGGACACCAAGTCACAATTCCAATTGTGGCAAGAGTGCAACAAGATGTAGAGATGTGTAGGAGCTCAAGAATCATGAAGCCTGTTGTACCCCAAATTAAAATTTTTGCTACACTTAGGCATTTTGAAGAAATGGTTAAAAGTCTTGTCAAAATTCTCTAAAAAGGGTCAAAATTGGGGTTTGCATGTCTTGCACAAGGGTCAAAACCTTGAAATTTTCAAAATCTGATGATCTGGGTCTGCTCAAAGTGATCAAGTCTATAAAACCCAGATCTCAATATTTCGGCCCTAAATTTTAGGAAAATTTCTATTTTTAGAAACTTTCTAAAAATAGAACTTTTTCTGGATTTTTCTGGATTTCTTTTGAAATGGATGCTGGCAAAATTTTCTATTTGTAAAAAGAGAAATTTTGGCTTCTAGGGTTCAAACTGATTTTGATCAGTCGAAAATACTTCCTCATCAGGCTAGTCTAGTCAAAATCGTCAAAAGATCAGTTTTTCCCTAGTGGGTTTATTCTTCTTTTTTCAAAAGCTTCTTAGGAGCTCCAAGGTCATTAATGGAGGTCACTCAACTGCCAAGTGTCAAATTCAAAGTCTCAAGCACTGCTTAAATCAAAAAAATTGCAACAGATGATCGAGGGATGAAGAATGGAGAATGGAAGTTGAAGAATCATGAAAATTGCAGAATTTTGGCTAACTCTAGAAATCTCAGGCACCCCCACCGAGCAAAGGTGCCTAGAGTTTTGTGCCTTAGAAAAATTTTCATCTCCAACGTTCAAAGCAATGCCAAGCATGTGGGACAAGGAAAAAGTTAAAAATTGCAAAATAAAAACTGACACTACTAAGCATGGGTGCCCTAGGAGGAGATAGGTGCCCAGTCTTTCAAGGCCTTAGATGATGAAATTAGGGTTTTCTCATCCTAAACAATGTTCAAAATCTTCCTAGCTCCGCAATAAACCCATTGGCATAGCCATCAGATCAACCAATCAGCCGGAATTTGAGATTGAATGGAGAAGGCTTGACAAAGTAGCAGAATGCAAATCATGAAACTATCAGAAAATATTCTAAGTTTGGGAATTCTAGGCGCCCTAAGAGGAGATAGGCGCCTAGGGTTTTGGAGGCTCAAATCCAACAATTAGGGTTTGCCAGGTAGAGTCAATCTCTTTAGGATTCTGCCAGCTTCGTAGTGGATATCTCAACAAATTCATCAGATCATTCAATCACCCGCAGTTTCAAATCGAACGGAGGGCATAACATGGAGGTCAAGTTTGAAAGTTGAAAAGAGCTAAAAAATGGCTAAGGCTGAAGATTATGGGTGTCCTAGGAGGAGACAGGCGCCCAAGAATTTCAGCATCCAGAAGGTAGAATTAGGGTTAGTCATCTCCAGCATTTCTTCTTCAGTTTTGATCAAGCTCTCCAATGCAATCATCAACATGCACATCAGAGTTATCAATCATCAAATATTGCAGACTGATCAAGGGGTAAAACTTGTGTAAAATGTCAAAAGTCAAAAGCAAAGTTGAAAATCTCATAAAATAAACTAACTTTGGAGGAGTTGGGCGCCCCAACTAGCCAAGGGCACCCAAGCTTTTGACCCACAAGATTCAGCTTTCAGGAAATATCATTCCCAGGAGACCCCCTTCAGAATCCTCCAAGCTATCCAACGACCCGAGCCATCAGTTCGTCAAACCTTCAGATCATCCAAAATTGAGAATTCATCAGAGGATCAAAAAGCAAGTATAAAAGTTGAAAATCCAAAAAAAAGACAGTCTGGATAATAAAGGCACCCCAAGTGGCTAGGGGCGCCCAGACTTTTGAGGCCTTGAAATCAGTTTTCAAAAGATATCACCTCCAAAAGACCTCCCTTCGAATTCATCAAGCTATCCAGCGAATTTAACAGCCAATTGATTGGGTCAATCTAGCTCACGGAATTACGAAATCATCTGAAGGTGAGAAAACAAGCAAGAAATTGAAGAATGTGGAAAATGGCAACACTGGTAAGCTTGGGCGCCCCAGCTAGCCAGGGGCGCCCAACATTTTGAGGGTCAAGATGAAGTTTTTATCAAAAGCAGCCTCTAGAATGATATCGTCAGATTCACTTAGGCTCCACGATGGATCATTCAGTCAGTTCACATCATCAACCAAGCATCCAGAAATCAAGATCAAATGGAGGTTAGAATCAAGCAAAATCTTGAAAATGGTGAAAAAATGGCTAAGTCTAGAGAGGAAAAGTGGTCCAGGCCAAGAAGGGCACCCAAGGCTAAATGCCTTAGTAAATTTTTCAATTTTTATCATGCATCAATAAAAAGTGTCCAAGTTCAACAAACTTGCTTAGGATTGGCTTCAAAAGTTAAAGCAAAGAATAAAGCGTTTTATTTATCCTCAAAACTTATTTAAGAAGGCTTTGGATTTCATTATTCACTTTTTGCAGGTTGGCATCCAAGAGCAAGAGAGGAGGAGACATAAAATTTTATTCTTTTCAGGATTCAAGAGCCAAAACATGGTGCTCTTTCACAGTTCTTCATATTTTCTAGATCAACACACCAAGGGGCTCGCTTTTTCATGCTTTATTTCTCCAGGGAATCAATTTTTAGAAGAAGGGGTTCAATATTTTCCAATTTCAACAATCTAGGTCAGCTCAGCTCAGTTCATGATTCTCAACAACTTTGGAAAAAAAAAAAAAATTCAAGAAACTGCTTTTTCCTCGCATGTCCAAGAAATCATCAATATTTTCAACATCTGATCATTTGGGTCCATCTCAAATGTGATTCTGCACAAACCCCAGCTCTCAGATTTTTTCAAAAAAATAAAAAAATTAGGGTTTGTTGCTTTTTCAATCAGCCTTCAATATTTTCCAAAACGAACGATCTAGGTCTTCTTGCAACAAGTTTCTCTACAAAACCCATATCTCAGATTATTTTTGAAAAATCTGCCCATTTGAAGAAGAAAAATTAGCAAGCTATTTTTAGCTTTTGTGCAAAACTCGTCGGAGCATAGTCGAGTTTACTATCAAACTTAAAGTTTTTCAGCATACAGTATTCTCCTATGGAATTTAGAGCCAAACAAGTGTTGTATCATGATTATCTAAACAGACAATGTTGAGAAGTGCTTCAAAACCACCATGGACAAAAAACATCATCATCTCAGTTAAAGAATGTGAAAAGATGTGGTACGAGCAAAAGGACAAGTATTGGAAAAGAGTTGTACAATACTCTTTCGTTGAAAAATCAAGAGAAGTGTTAGAAGCAAAATTTGCAGAGCCACCAAGTTATCAATTAGTGATAGAACTCATAAAGCAGCTGAAGAGGTCAAATATTACAGAAGGTGAAAAGATCCTGGAAAAATGGAATTTTGCTATAGATAGTATTGATACTCCTAATAGAGATACAGTTTCTAGCTTTTTGGAGGATGTGGTTGAGATTTAAAGCAACAACTTTCTCCTAGCTTTCTTTCCATTCTTATCTCAAGCTTTCTTTCTATTCTTGACTCATTCTTATCCATTTTTTGAAGGAGAAAGAAAACAAGCTGTAATAGTTGGCATTTTCCCTATTTTATGCTTTCATAGGTTGTTAGATGCTTATCTTGTTTTAGTTTTAGAAATAAAGCTTGCATGTTGGCAAGTCTTAATTGTAAAAAGCAAGGAGATTTTAGGATTCCCTTCTCCTCTGCTTGTGTATAAATAGGGCAGCCTTGCCCATTTTTCTTTAACGGTTATTGAGATAACAAATCGCTAAGCCTATTTTGCCTGCAAATTGTTGTTGTTAGTTTCATGTTCACTTAGTGTAAGAGAAAGCTTGTATGCCTCTTTACATGTAAGTTATTGTTCAGTGCATGTGTCTTGTGTCAATATATTCTGGTTTGATGGCTAAATTGTAGGCCTATTTTGCTACAATCCTATTGTCCCAGAAGTGTAATCTTTTGTTCTTGAGATTTGAGAAATAAAGTCTTGTGCCTATTTTGCCCTTATATAATGTCTCAAATTTTTGTTTTATGTGTTATGCTTATATGATCTCTATTTCAACTTGCATTGAAAGTAAGTAGATGTGTGTTGAGAGAAAGTTTATTTAAGTATTTATATCAAAGAATCCTTCCTTGTTCATTTCTAACTCTCTTGCTCTCCGTTTACTTGAGAAGTTAGAAATGCCATTAGAATAGGCTTAGTCGTAGTTGAACTTCCAAAAGAGAAAATCTTAGCTACGACGCTTGAGTTTTATAACCTTGTGCTCTTAGCTGAACAAAAAGATAGGCAAATTAACTTTAGTTTACTTTCTTTTAAGCAACATTAGCAAAGAAGGAGCTTCCCCTCCTAATTCAAAGAGCAATTTATTTATGCATAGTTGACTATTTCTAATCTGCATTCCAAAGGTGCGAATTGAAATGCCAACAATTTTCTAGCACCCAACCTGGGGCCGGAATGACCATCTGGCACCCTATTGCATGATCCAGCCAAAAGCAATGGGTGATAACAACAATAATGCTAGCAAGAATCGAAGACGTCCACCCCCACTACCTTGGGGTAACAACATTGGACCTTTGGCTTTGTGGGTAAATCATGAGTTACCTAAAGGGTCAAGGAAGCACTTTCCATAGTTTCACGGTGATGGAACTCAACATCATGATGATCATCTTTCCGCATTATCAACGGCCTACACCATCTTGCACATGGCACATGAAGACATCACAGTGTCTCTTTGTGGAGACTCTTGTGGGAAATGTTGCCGATTGGTTCAATCACCTGGAGCCAAGCATTATTACAAGTTGGGCAACTATGAGCGAAAAATTCTTGGCAAGATTTGGGCCTATTGAAGACAGTCATTGGTTGTTTTCCCAACTTGCAAATTCAAATATGGAGTACGAGCCCATGAGGGAGTTTGTAGCAAGATTTAATCGTCTTGTTACACAACTTTCTTTTACACTTAATCCATCACTGGAGATTCTGATGAGCTCCTTCATAAATGCTCTTCCATTAGTTATAGCCTTCTTCCTCAAGACGACAAAAGAAACAGAATTGACGGATGCACAAGAACACGCCATCGAGTTGGAGGATAATATGATTACTTCTGACAAGGTGAAGAAGGATCTAATTAGACCTCTAGTTTAGAGTTCTGCAAATCCATAGCTACAAAAGGTAGCCAATGAGATGCTTGCACTACCACCACCACAATATCAACCTCCACCACAGTATAAATTTCAACAACCGTACCAGCCAAAGAGAAATAATTTTCAGCCTTTCAATAATTACAGGCCATGGTTGCTAGCACCTCCACCAAGACCAACTGTTGAAGTTACACAAAATGCAATATTTTGTTCTTTCCATGATACTGATGCACATACCGGTACTACATGTCCTGAGAATTTAAGAATGAACCAGAGTATGGGATATGTTGATGCTACGCCCAACTCCAGTTTTGTCCCAACACCAAGTTTAAATGTTGTCTTACCACAGATGAACAAATTTGATGGCGACTCCGCTCTGGGATACTTTCAAAGTGAACCCATTATTGAAGAAAAAGACCTCTGCCACTACTCTCTTGCAACAAATCACAGAAGACACTCTTTGCCTGTGTTTACAAGTACTTTGCGCTTGCAAGCGCAAAAGGAAGAAGAAGAGAGGCGGGGAGCTAAAGAACAAGTTAAAGAAGTGGTTACTCAAGACTCATCTCTAGCCAATTTTGACATTTTAAACTCCATGATGAAGACCAAGGTTAAGATTTCATAGTTGGAGTACCTTTGTGATCATCCTGAGCAGCTGGAAAGAATAATACATGTAACTTGAAAGAAGTTTCAATTCAACCTACGTTGCTTGAATCATCCATGCCAGTAGAAGAAAAGCCTAAACCCTTTTATATATCTCTATATATAGGAGGATCTAGATTGAGCAATTGTATCATTGATTCAAGAGCCTCAAACAATGTCATGCCTCTACAAGTGATGAATGCATTGGGACTTTCATGCACTAAGACACAGGATGAGTGTTATTCACTTGAGTCTAAGTCGGTGTCGTTGGTCGGGCAATTGAAAGACACTCAAGCAAGTTTGGCAACTTGTCCAGAGAAAAAGATAATAATGAATATCCTAGTGGCTGACATTCCAGCAGCTACGGGATGTTGTTGAGCCAGAGCTTCTGCAGAGATCTTGGTGGTGCAATGCAGTTAGAGTGGTCGTCTACAACCATTCCTGTGAAGGATGGAAAAATCAAGATAGAACCTGAGTCTAAATCTCGATTCATGGTGGTGGAAATCCCAAACCCCCCAACCCAAATTATATATCAAGGAATGGGTCTCGGTAATTATGTGATGTTGTCAGAGATAGAAACTGAAGACCAGAACATTGCTTGTCCTGAAAAGAAACTAACAGAGGATACAAAGTTATGGACAATGCAATTCAATGGGAGTTATTCAACAACAGGTTCAAAAGCAGGGGCAATGATCATCTCCCCTAAGGGATTGTTGCAATTGGAATACACTGAAGCTGAAAAAGAGGTGCTTTTGTTAGGCCTCAAAAATGTCGAAGACATGGGAATTGAACTCCTATGTGTTAAAGGGGATGTGGAGTTGATCGATGAGCCAATCAATGGATATTTCTAGGTCAGAAAGGATCACCTATGGCATAATAGAAACCAAGTTTGGAACACAATCGACTAGTTTGAAGAGTTCAACGAAAGAGACATCCCAAGGATGAACGACAATGAAATTGATGACTCAGTGATATCTACTTCCCTCTTTGTGCCATGTTCAGACTTTTGTCAGGGTGCCTGGCCTGGGCGTATGAAGATATGAGAATCTTCATCCCGGAAGATTTGTCTCTTGCAATACCCAAGAGAAGAGAAGTAAAGCCTTTTAGGCAAAAATGACATCCTTCAGAGATGAAGTACTTTTCTTTTGTTTTCGTGATGTGTTTACCCTTTCCGTAATGTGTTCGTTATGTTATGTTTCCCCTTTTCGTAATAGTTTCGTCGTGTTTTAGGTGATTAGGCGCCTTGTTTTAGGTGACTTTTAGGGAAATTCCAACTATCAGGCGATTCTAGGTAGTCCTATCCTAGGTGACTTAGGGAAAGTCTTGCAATAGAAGATTAGGAAACGTTGCTGACTCCGATACCTAATGGATAAGGCACTGGTCTATGCTTAAAAGTCCAGTGATTCTTTAGTTCTCCTATGTCATAAGTATCTGACATGGTCCCAGACAAAGCCAAATGTTGTACCCCAAATTAAAATTTTTGCTACACTTAGGCATTTTGAAGAAATGGTTAAGTCTTGTCAAAATTGTCAAAAAAAAGGTCAAAATTCGGGTTCGCATGTCTTGCATGAGGGTCAAAAACTCGAAATTTTTAAAATCTAACGATTTGGGTCTGCTTAGAGCGACCAAGTCTACAAAACCCAAATCTCAATTTTTCGGCCCTAAATTTTAGGGAAATTTCTATTTTTAGAAACTTTCTAAAAATAGAACTTTTTTTCTAGGTTTTTTTGGGTTTCTTTTGAAATGAATGCTGGCCAAATTTTCTAAAAAGAGAAATTTTGGCTTCTAGGGTTCAAACTGATTTTGATTGGTCGAAAATACTTCCTCATTAGGCTGGTCCAGTCAGAATCGTCAAAAGATCAGTTTTTCCCTAGTGGGTCTATTCTGCTTTTTTCATAAGCTTCTCAGGAGCTCCAAGGTCATTAATGGAGGTCACTCAACTGCCAGGTGTTAGATTCAAAGTCTCAAGCACTGCTTAGATCAAGAAACTGCAACCGATGATCAAGGGACGAAGAACAAAGAATGGAAGTTGAAGAATCATGAAAATTGCAGAATTTTGGCTAACTCTGGAAAGCTTAGGCGCCTCCACCTAGCAAAGGTCCCTAGATTTTTGTGCAATGTTCCATGGGGACGCATCCCCCCCAAAAAACCCCACGTTTCCTAGATGAGGATGTCTCAAAGACTTGGGGACTTGGGGGGACATCCCCCCACCAGCCCACCACGAGTGCCACCATCCCAACACTAATGTCATTGTCTCCAAGACGCCACTAGGACTTCGAGGATGCTGGGGTGTCCTCAAGACATCTAGAGGACTCTTAGTTGTCTCCAAGATGTATAATTCTTATACATCTTATAACTATTTTTCAAGTACTATATGTATTTCAGTACCCTGTCGCCCCCCCCACCGTCGCCCCCTGCCACCCCCAAACTTAGACTCTACGTCCCTGCATCCCCGAAATGCATCCCCTGTCGTCCCTAAAACCCTGTGGAACACTAGATTTGTGCCTTAGAAAATTTTCATCTCCAACATTCAAAGCAATGGCAAGCATGTGGGACAAGGAGAAAGTTGAAAATTGCAAAATAAAAACTAGCACTGCTAAGCATGGGCGCCCTAGGAGGAGATAGGCGCCTAGTCTGTCAAGGCCACAGATGATGAAATTAAGGTTTGCTAATCCCAAACAATGTTGTTTAGAATCTTCCCAGCTCTACAATAAACCCATCAGCGCAACCATCAGATCAACCAGTCAACCAAAATTTGAGATTGAACGGAGAAGGCTTGACAAAGTAGTAGAATGCAAATCATGAAATTATTAGAAAATATTCCAAGTCTGGGAATTTTGGGCGCCCTAAGAGGAGATAGGCGCCTAGGGTTTTGGAGGCTCAAATCCAACAATTAGGGTTTGCCAGGTCAAGTCAATCTCTTTAGGATTCAGCCAGCTTCGCAGTGGATATCTCATCAAATTCATCAGATCATTCAATCACCAACAGTTTTAGATCGAATGGAGGGCATAACATGGAGGTCAAGTTTGAAAGTTGAAAAGAGTTAAAAAATGGCTAAGGCTAGAGATTATGGGCGCCCTAGGAGGAGATAGGCACCCAAGAATTTGAGCATCCAGAAGGTAGAATTAGGGTTAGCCATCTCTAGCATTTCTTCTTCAGCTTTGATCAAGCTCTCCAATGCAATCATTAGCAGGCACATCGGAGTTATCAATCATCAGATATTGCAAACTGGTCAAGGGGTAAAAATTGTGTAAAATGTCAAAAGTCAAAAGCAAAGTTGAAAATCTCATAAAATAAACTCTAACTCTGGAGGAGTTGGGCACACTAGCTAGCCAGGGGCACCCAAGCTTTTGACCCCCAAGATTCAGCTTTCAGGAAATATCATTCCCAGGAGACCCCCTTCAGAATCCTTCGAGCTATCCAGCGACCTGAGCCATCAGTTCGTCAGACCTCCGAATCATCCAAAATTGAGAATTCATCAGAGGATTAGAAAGCAAGTATAAAAGTTGAAAATCCAAAAAAAAGACCGAGTCTGGATAATAAAGTCACCCCAGGTGGCTAGGGGCGCCCAAACTTTTGAGGCCCTGAAATCAATTTTCAGAAGATATCCTCCAGAAGACCTCCCTCCGAATTCATCAAGTTATCCAACGAATCTGACAGCTAGTCAATCAGGTCAATCTAGCTCATAGAATTGCGAAATCATCTGAAGGTGAGAAAACAAGCAAGTAATTGAAGAATGTGGAAAATGGCTAACACTGGTAAGCTTGGGCGCCCCAGCTAGCCAGGGGCACCCAACATTTTGAGGGTCAAGATGAAGTTTTTATCAAAAGCAGCCTTTGGGATGATCTCGTCAGATTCACTTAGGCTCCGTGATGGATCATTCAGTCAGTTCACAGCATCAACCAAGCATCCAAAAATCAAGATCAAATGGAGGTCAGAATCAAGCAAAATCTTGAAAATGGTCAAAAAATGGCTAAATCTAGAGAGGAAAAGCACTCCAGGCCAAGAAGGGCACCCAAGGCTAAATGCCTTAGTAAATTTTTTAATTTTTATCATGCATCAATAAAAAGTGTCCAAGTTTAATGAAACTGCTTAAGATTGGCTTCAAAAGTTTTAAAGCATTTTATTTATCCTCAAAACTTATTTAAGAAGGCTTTGGATTTCATTATTCACTTTTTGTAGGTTGGCATCCAAGAGCAAGAGAGGAGACAAAATTTTATTCTTTTCAGGATTCGAGAGCCAAAACGTGGTGCTTTTTCATAGTTCTTCATATTTTCTATATCAGCACACAAAGGGGCTTGCTTTTTCATGCTTTATTTCTCCACGACATCAATTTTCAAAAGAAGGGGATCAATATTTTCCAATTTCAACAATCTAGGTCAGCTCAGTTCATGATTCTCAACAACTTTGGAAAAAAAATAAAAATTCAAGTATCTGCTTTGCCCTTGCATGTCCAAGAAATCATCAGCATTTTCAACATCTGATCATCTAGGTCCATCTCAAACGTGATTCTACACAAAACCCAGCTCTCAACTTTTTTTATAAAAATTCAAAAATTAGGGTTTGCTGCTTTTTCAATCAGCCTTCAATATTTTCCAAAATGAACGATTTGGGTCTTCTTGCAACAAATTTCTCTACAAAACCCAAATCTCAGATTATTTTTGAAAAGTCTGCTAATTTGAAGAAGAAAAATCAGCAACCTATTTTTAGCTTTTGTGCAGAACTTGTCCGAGCATAGTCGAGTTTATAGTGAAACTTCAAGTTTTTCAGCATACAGTATTCTCCTATGGAATTCAAAGCCAAACAAGTGTTGTATCATGATTATCTAAACGGACAATGTTGAGAAGTGCTTCTTCAAAACCACCATGGATAGAAAACATCATCAAATCTCAGTCAAAGAACGTGAAAAGATGTGGTACGAGCAAAAGGACAAGTATTGGAAAAGAGTTGTACAATACTCTTTTGTTGAAAAATCAAGAGAAGTATTAGAAGCAAAATTTGCAGAGCCACCAAGTTATCAATTAGTGATAGAACTCATAAAACAACTGAAAAGGTCAAAGATTCTTTAAGTTTGATTGCAAAAGGCGAAGAGATCCTGGAAAAGCGGAATTTTGCTATAGATAGTATTGATTATCCTGATAGAGATACAGTTTCCAACTTTTTGGCAGATGTGGTTTAGATTTAAAGCAACAACTTTCTCCCAGCTTTCTTTCCATTCTTATCTCAATTTTTCTTTCTATTCTTGACGCATTCTTATCCATTCTTTGAAGGAGAAAGAAAACAAGTTGTAATAGTTGGCATTTTCCCTATTATATGCTTTCATAGGTTGTTAGATGCTTATCTTGTTTTAGTTTTAGAAATAAAGGTTGCATGTTGGCAAGTCTTAGTTGTAAAAGCAAGGAGATTTTAGGGTTCCCTACTCCTCTACTTGTGTATAAATAAGGGCAGCCTTGCCCATTTTTCTTTAACGGTTATTGTGATAACAAATTGCTAAGCCTATTTTTCCTGCAAGTTGTTGTTGTTCAGTTTTATATTCACTTAGTGTAAGAGCAAGCTTGTATGCCTCTTTAACTGCAAGTTATTGTTCAGTGCATGTGTCTTGTGTCAATATATTCCAGTTTGATGGCTAAACTGTAAGCCTATTTTGCTACAATCTTGTTGCCCCAGAAGTGTAATCTTTTGTTCTTGAGATTTGAGAAATAAAGTCTTGTGCCTACTTTGCCCTGATATAATGTCTCAGATTTCCATTTTATGTGTTATGCTTATATGATCTCTATTTCAGCTTGCATTGAAAGTAAGTAGATGTGTGTAGAGAAAGTTTATTTAAGTATTTATGTCAAAGAATCCTTCCTCGTTCATTTCTATCTCTCTTGCTTTGCGTTTCCTTGAGAAGTTAGAAACATCATTAGAGTATGCTTAGTCGTAGTTGAACTTCCAAAAGAGAAAATTTCAGCTACAGTGCTTGAGTTTTATAACCTTGTGCTGTTAGCTGAACAAAAAGATAGGCAAATTAGTTTTAGTTTACTTTATTTTAAGCAACATCAGCAAAGAGGGCACTTCCCCTTCTAATTCGAAGAGTAGTTTATCTGTGCATAGATGTCTATTTCTAATCCGCATTGCAGAGGTGCGAATTGAAACGCCAACAAAGCCAAAATCAAGCCAACATGTGAGATTGTATGGAATTGTCAAGAGGATTGAATGAATGAGAAAGATATGCATTTCAAAATGAAAAGGGAGGGAAAGAGCCGTTCTTGGGTGGGCAGAAAGGCGTAGAGGCATTACGCTTCATCGCCAATGGAGAACGTAATGTCTTTGCAGATTCCAAAGGTAGTAATTTGTCAAGGACAATAGTGCATCACACAAACGTCCATGGGTCATGTGTGCGTTCCCGACAGAAATTCCCCCACCAACACAAAGGACAAGTGCCAAGTGGATGCACTGCAGATGGGTGATGTGGAATTTCTTAGTCGGGTTTGATTTTCTATGGTGGAGGGATGTAAAAGGGGTGCAAATTCACTCCTATATAGGAAAATTTAATGTCATGGATTTCATATTCCATGGGTTTTGTATACATTTGACCATAGTTTGAAGACTCTCCGAGTTTTCTACAAGACTCTCCAAACTCCCAAGTCTCTGAGCTAGCCGAATCAAGTTGACTAGACTCCTGAGCCGAGTCTAGCCGAGTTTTGGAGAGTACTCAACCGAGTCCTACTCCAAGACTCCCGAGTCTTAGGCTCGGACTCCAAGACTCCCGAGTCTTAGGCTCAAACTCTCGAGTCTTGAGCTCAGACTCTTTAGGCACCTGAACATAACAAACATAGTAGCTGAAATTTTAAATTTTGAGAGTTTAAGGATCATATGACGTGTAATTTTGAATTATGACAAATTGATCGTCAAATTAGATTTTTATGTTCTCTAAATGCATTTATTTCTTTTTTTGTGTAATTATGAGGTTTTTTTTGTTGAGTCCATGCCAAGTTTTTTGCCGAGTCTGTGTCGAGTCCCAAGTTTGAGTCAAAATTTTGGGCTACCAAGTCCGAGCCGAGTCCAAGTTTTCAAACTATGCATTTGACTATATTTATATATCTAAGTGTGTTATTTCCTTCAGCAACTCAGCTACAATTTGTGTACGTTATACTTATGTGATCGATGTATACTTGTGTATGTGATCAAATTTGCTTCTATTTAATGATGTTATTGTGTCTTTAAGGTTTATTTAATAAAGGGTGCTTGAAACAAGTTTTAAATCCTTAAAAATCTCTAAATTTCTAGGATTTTTTCATTTTTCTGAGTCTGGGCGTCAAGTCCCGAGTCCTGAATCGAGTCACCCTAGCTGAGTCTGAGTCTCATAACTATGCCCAAGAATGTATTGAAACCCTAAGCATGTGATTTTCAACAGATTCCAACAATTTATTTAGGATTGAGATTCAAGATTTACATAAAAGTGTTGCTAGCTCTTTGCATAAGAGTTTAGGGAATGTTGAAGAGACATTTTATCATTTTGCCTACTCATTCTAGGAGGTTTGCTATAAATCAACCATACCAGGACCCACAATTTATTTGCATCTGAGAATTCTAGCATGCCTTTTTCGATGCATGACATCTGTATGACTATGAAGAATGTAAACTGTTCCATCTCTCCAAGACATTAGACATGAGCCCAAGGGTGCATAGAATGATATCAACACAAAACAAGCTAAAGTACATACTAAATACATTTGATCTGTATCATTGTCAAGAATGCATGAGAGGCCATTGCTATAAAGCATGGCTGCTATAGTACTATAATTCAGCAAGCATACTTGAAATCTGCTAGTTCAAACTACAGAGAGAGATTAACATGATTACCCAAAAACCAAAGCCAGATTACACAACTTTTGTTGGTATATTGCCTAGTTGTGCTAGAATAGGGGCTTTGGAATAGGGTATGGACATATATCAAAGGATAAAGGAAAAGAAGTTTTTGTCAGATGTTGTAATTGCAATTGCTTTGGTAGCAATGTATGCCAAAATGTGGAAGTCTTTAAATTGAGTGCTATTATCTTTAAAAATGTGCTATTGTTTAAAATTATGTTTCTATTGATGGAGAAGAAAGTTTTATAGGTGAGATTAGTGTTCATGTCAAGTTGAAAGGGCTGTATGTAATGTCCCCATTTTAACTATTTGCCCTTCGGTGACTGATAGCCTATTTCCGGAAGCCCGTAGGCTCGTCAGAGGTAAAATTAGGGTTTCCTATTTTATAGGGGTTCTGATGCATTTTCTGATGGCTTGTATGTTTGAGTTTCGGATGCATGTCTGGTGGGGTTTTTCAGGGTTTTCAAAGAGCTTCACAATGATATAACATGCACATTGTGTTGAGCAACTTTTCAAAATTTACTATTTTTATTAAATTCTATTTCTGGCAGTGCCATCTTGGGCAGTAGCATCAACAGTCAGCTCAGTTTCCATTTCAGGTAGTGCAATTTGGAGCATATTTGGCTTTCAGCATTTAGAGGCTCATTTTGGGTAAAATGATTTATCTAAGTCATTAATGTTATAATTTCTTATTGGCCCCCTTGGCCTAGTATTAATGACTTAAAGTTGTTTTAAAAGGTTGCCTTTGAGGGTGGACGCCTCATTGAGAGATTATTTAAATATTTATAAAGTAAATATTTCTCCTCAAATCTTGGACGCCTAGAAAGGTGAATTTAATGTTTTAAAAAGTTAAAATATTTCAAAAAGTGAAACGGGCATCCCTTTTGGAGGAAGATGGAAAGCCAACAGTCACCTTCAATTTTATAAAAGAAGGTCTTTGCTCTCTCATTTCATATCTTTGGAAAATATTGTAAATTTATGTTGCTGAATTGATTTCAAAACCCGGCTAAGGGGGAGCTTAGTATTTTACACCATTCTTCGGGCCTAAAACTATGGTTCCCTAGATGGTCAATTGGGAGTGTGCTTCATTCAAAAGTGCACATTGAACTTCAACATTGGTAAATTTGGTGATAATTTCCAGATTTGAGCTTGTTGTTTTTGTATTGCTGAAGATGTTTTTAATTGTAGCTCATAGTGGGAATTTAATTTCATTATGGGTATTTGATTATTCAATGTCTTTGCTCTTGGCACCCCTAATCGTGCATTTGCAGATTTTATCATTGAAAGATTGATTTTTAAAGCAAGGTCGACTTCTTCCTAGGGCCGTACCTTGTAATTGGTGCTTTGGATTTCATGCTGGGCCATTTTGTGATATTTTGTGCTTGGATAGTGGCTGTTTCTTGGTTGCCCAGCTTTGGAATTGATGTAATTTCAGTTTCATTTGTTTCTTGGTCGCCCAGCTTTGGAATTGATGTAATTTCAGTTTCATTGGATTTTGGAGGAGTTTGGTAAGAGTTTTGTGCATTCTTGGGTGTTGATTAGTTGCTGGTTTTATATCAGATTTATATCATAACAGTGTTGGGTTGGATTAGAGGTGATTTGAATGAGATTTGAGCATTATAGGGAGATCATGTTTGTTGGTCTGTATTTTAGTGAGTTGGTATTTTATTTCAGACTTAGTTCTTTCTTTGTGATGCAATATTTCTTGGGCAACTATGCTACTAGTGCTCATGTGCAGTCCATTTGAAGAAGGCAGAAGCTTTGGGGTGAAGATATGAGCAGTTAATTGATGGCTAATTGCTGGTAAGAAATCTCAATTTGTTGGTTTATATCAAATTCATTAGTAAAACAGATTTTGGCTTGTTCTTCAGTAGTTGAAAAGAATTGAAGTTGAGAAATTATCTTTCATCATTTGGCATTGTTTATACAGCAATAAAACTTTATAATTTGCAGAACATTTGCATTGTAAGGCTGAGAATAGTAGTACTATTTCAGTCATTTATACTTTTGCATTTACTTGTGTTTTAAATTCAAACATTGTAACCCCTGGATGGTTTACCACTAGTGTGGAGGAAAATACATTTTGTAACTTCAATTCACACCCACTATTTAAGTGGCGAATCCCCACTGTTAAGTGGATGCCCGCCGCAGCAGACGAATTAGTTTGTTTTGTAATTTCTTCCCCCCACTGAATTAGTGGAAGTGTGGAAATCTTTTATGGCTGGTTCACCACCTAGTTCTATTCAATTGTAATTTCATTTCAGTTATTGTTTAGTTTTCTCTGCCATATGACAACACCTCTCCTTCCTTGGGATTGAGTGTGCATTCTTCGCGTTGAAATCATTCAAACTTGGATTTCAATTTTGGAGCTAACGCTAATTCAATTGGCGTAGTGTTGATTGTGTTGTGAAAATTCCAAGAAAAAATTAAGGGGCATATTTCACTGTAGGCCAATGGTGGTGGACTATATTCAAGTGGAGCCTTTAACTCCATAGGCTATCTTTCTAAGAAAATCAAATATGTATCTTTAAAAATGCAACAACGACGTCCCCATATTATGTGCCTTATGTGATTGGAAATGGAATGTGAAAGCATAAAGTGAGTTACTCATCAAGTACCACAATCTTCAAATTGCACTATCACATGCTAGGTTTAACCTATGGCCTTCTTGTCCTTCCCTAGCAATGCACTTGAAACAAATCACATAACAAGTGCGTTGCATTACCTTAGAACTTGAGTACGATTGAATACTTTCTTTATATAAATTAACTATCATTACATGTTTCCTAGCATTGTCTACTTAAGAGGAGACCATTAAGATGGAGAGTATGTAGTAAATATACAACATAAGTGTGATCAAGTAATTGGATAAGAAATGAGAAACTCCAGAAGTACATCTGGAAGGAAAAATGAAGATAAGATTTAGTGCCATGATTTTCATATGGAATGAAGAAAATCTTGGTATTTGTCCATGGTAAAGGAATTTATAGATTTAACAAACAATCACGTCCAAGATATGCAATAAACTTATAAAATTTATTTCTTGATTAATAATATGGGTTGCACTTACAAAATAATGTCAAAAGTATGAACTTCTGAAGTCATTATGCTCTAGTTATGCATCATTTTTTCCAGAAACTAGTAAACTAAAATCTCAAATTAACAAGCAACTCTACCTGCTCTACTATATTCTCAAGGTGATGACCCAACTTTTGAAAGCAGCAGCATATGCATTAGTAATCCCAAGCTTTCCAACTACATTTATCAGTGCATGTCCTTGAAGATATTCCTTGGAAAGATAATATGTTTGCTTTTGGTCTTCTCTGTGAAAATGGACAAAGGTTTCATTCCACCTCTGCACACATTAAATAGACTGTATCATTAAACACCATTTGCTAGTTGCATTCTGAAAATTTAAATCAATATTTGATCATTTCTAGCCTCTTGGGAACAAAAATTATAGAGTAAAATTCATCTAATTATTATATATACTGCAATTTCTGTATACAAATGCAATAGAGCAAAAAGTGTTAACTCATTTAAGTCTTTTATGAAAAACCAAAGAATAACCTGGTTAAAACAAAACATTAGGAAATGCCTTAATTATCCCAAGTTCCTTCTGATCTGTCACTTGTATTGCTTAATGAGCTGGATAATTTGTCATTATCACTGCAATCACTCCAGGAATCAGCACTGGGATCCCTGAGGTCAAAATCACTTCAGTCGCTTTCTTCTCTTGGGATCCTGTCATGGCATAAGGAAATGTTTTTACTTGAAAATCTAGATGAAAATAATACAATCATCTTTCAAATCATGAATCAGTAAATTTGCATTAAAATTTGTTCTAAGAAAGTGGCAAATTTGAGACTGAAAATTTATTTTGCCCAAAAGAACAGTGAAATGTTGAATTAAAAGTATGTAGAAAAGGATACATTAGCTTACTGTTCTGTAAAACTTTCAAAGTGGTATATAAAAGTTGCAGTAAAGTCTATCATTATGCAACATTGAGGCAAATTACAAAAGAAAGCACTGTATATTTGACCTTAAGAAATTCTATCAATTATTACAAAACAACATTCAAGTTACTGGTAGTGTTCTGTAAACTTTTGGAATGAAACAAAAAAAATCAACCAAATTTCTTCCTACGTAAGAGGCGAATTTGCCACAAAGCATTATTTTAGCCAAAGAAATGAGATAGTTTGGACTAAAACTTCAATCAGTAAAGGGAAAAGTGAAACAAGAAATTTAGGCTAAACACTCTTCGCAAAAATATACAAGCAAATTTTTCACTGCACCCTAACTTTTCAAAAGAAGAGATAAAACTTTCCCTGAAAAAGTAATCAACTATGGGAAAACAAATCTTTTAACTTACTTTACAGCATAGTTTTCCAATCAAAAAGAAAATTTACAGTAAATCTTCTTCCTACACAACTGAAGAGGCAATTTTTTTTTTTGATTGGTAAACGCTTTTGATTGGAGTTTTGAACCAGTGAGGCCATAAACAGGGGACCTCATCCCCAACAAGAATGTCCTACAACAGCCACTCCCGCGAGCACGGCAGCCCAGTGAGGGCACAAAACCCGCGAGCCCACCAGCCCAGCGAGGGAGTGGACCTCAGGCCCAAGGGCTTGACCCAAACACCAAGAGTCAAGTCCGAAGACTTGAACCCCAATGTGGCCCCAAACTCCAATGCCACCACACAACACTCCAAACTGGGGAACAAGTCAGGAGACTTGAACCTTGGTGGTCACAACAACAACGCCACCACTCATCCATTGCACTACGGGCTTATGTCTAACTGAAAAGGCAAATTATGCAAAAGGAATTTTACGGCAAAACATTTATCTTCTTAAGAAACAAAGGGATTTCAAAGGAATTAAGAAACAAATGTGAAAAGAAATGAATGGGGAACATTTGCATACCATTGTCAATTGTGTGCAGACTTGTGGGTAGAAATGTTGTTTTCCTCTTGCTTTGTGGCCATAATGTCTGCTGGTGATTTTTTCATGAAATCTTTCATGATTTTTCATTCTCTTCTACAATTTAGAACAACCTTACTTGACACCTCAGTTGATTCTTCTACACCACTGGATAGCTGTCACTTAAATGGAATCAATGCTTTTATTGCTTACACGCTAGTAACTATAACATTGTATTTCACAAAAAATGATGCAAAACCTGTGTTGCACAATGATTAACCAGCCTACTGTAAAAGTTGGTGAAGTTGCTCTCTCCCATTTCTTTTTATCAGATGTTCGTTTGTAGCTACAGTTATATAGCAGGTTTGCTTATTGTTATAAGCTACCCACTAACATTGTCTGAGAACTTATCAAACTTCCTTCCATTTAATTAGCTTCTTTAAAGGGCAATGACTATCAACCTTCCATTCTTTTGCTACACTTAAGTCTTTGCTTCACACAACCATGCATAAATAACAGATGCATGCCTTCACTAGCTAGAAAAGAACTAAACTATAGGTCTCTGAATTAATAGCATAGTAGCTAGTGCTGGCATGTACTTGTGTTTTATCCATAGTCATGTGGGGCAGAGATTTAGATGTAGAAATGGAATGACAATATGTAAGTTCAAGGCCCATTGCTTCCAAACAATTTACATGATACACCCACACCGGGCACACTCTTTGGACATGGTAAATGTTTCATGGTTACACTTCCTATATGTAATCCAAAACTGAATATTATTCGTCACTTATTTGGTGCAATGTACACTCATAAGTTGTCTTTATCATCCCATATTTAAGTGTGAATCTTGCTTGGAAGGTTTGCATGTGTGAAATTATGTTTCCAGGTTACTAACATTGCAGGTCTAGGTTTTATTTATCAATTTTTCTTCTAAAAAGAAAAGCTTTTATAACCTTTTTGTAACAGCATGCAATGACGACATTTGATGTAGAAAATATAGAATGGAGTTGAATTGGGTTGGACCATGAAATTCTATATAATTCCTCTCTTCATTTCAAGAATAATCTGCAATTAGGAAAATAGAAATCCCCCTTGAAAATATGAGCTGCCAATCAAAAATAGAAAATATCAGCACAAAATCCATTAATAATGAGATCGCTGCAAACCATAGGATAAAAAGCTCCCTCCCTTTCTGCTGCGATTTCCAACCAATGAATTAATAGCCCATAGCGGAGTGAAAACATAAGTCTCCGCCTTAAGAGGCAGGGACTAATAATACACATGTCAGAGTTAGAATCAGCAAGGATAACCCTTGCAGAGCTTGGTATTAGCGGTGGATAAGGTGTTGAATATATACATACCATCCTATTGAACGTCATATTCATTCGAAATTTATTAATCCAGTTGCTTTCTATTTTCATCTCCCCCACGTCAGTTCTTGTTTCTTACCCATTGTGTGTGGTAAGGCGACTAGTTATATGCACCTTTGGAAGCTTCTAAGCACACACTTTCTTCTTGATTAAATTTATCAATTTTTTTCTAAAAGGCAAAGCTTTTATAACCTTTTTGTAACAGCATGCAATGACGACATTTGATTTAGAAAATATAGAATGGAGTTGAATTGTTGTTGGACCATGAAATTTTATACAATTCCTCAGTAATGAAGTTACCAAGTGCAGTCAGAGGTTAGGTTTCAAATAAAAAAATCTGGTAGGTAACAGTTGAAAGCCTAGACTATACAGTTTTGAGAGACCCTGCCTGTGAGGACAAGGGATCTTTTTTTGCTTAAGCTTATACATATAGTCCAAGTGTTTTGTACTATGGTTTGAACTTATGACCAAGCTCTAGAGCAAACTCAGCCTTACAAATCCAGCTGCATTAGGAGTAATCTCCTATAGTTGGTATAACTGTTGAAATGGCCTAACAATGGTCATGTAATGAAACACGAGAGCATCATTCTTCCAATATATAGTTGAATTTTTGCAAGGTCGCTTTTGGGTACTAATAAAAAATTGTTTTTGAGGTAGTCACTCTAGACATGGAATTTAATAATGGTCACATAACAGTGAGGAACAAAAGCATACCACAGTTCTTGTGTTCTTGATTTGACAAGCTATTAACAGCACAGGATTATGCATACCTTATTACTATGACCATACTAGATGGTAATACATGAATATTCCAAAGAATGAATGTAGGTGACACTGTACAAAAAACGTTAACCATAACAATTAACTTTCTTCATTAAGTAAAAGCTTTAAGTCTGAAGTTGCTAATTAGGCCATTCCTGTAATTGAGAGTTATAATATCAACTCAGTGACTCATCCTGGTGATGTTGCTGCTGCACAACCCATCAGCCATAGAAACTGGTATTATTTCTCTAGCACTACCCAACACCCTCATCAAGGAGCACCAATGATCTAGCACATCAAGGTGGTGGAGAATGCTTTGGTGTGTTCCATAGACCAGTGCCCCAACCATCAGCAATCTTTCAAGAACTTAAAGCTCTAGAACCAGTAAAATCATGCAATGCAGAACTCAGAGGTTTCATGCAATAACGTGCAAAAAGGACAATCAACCACCCAAGTTTCCTGGACAAGAAAGAGAATGGATGCTACCTAAAAATGAAAAATCCTCCAAAAGTACAACTCACCTTTGCCCTCAAGGAAATGGAATAAAGCTTATGCATCTGTCAATCTGTAGGAGCCTTCCTGGGATCCAGGATACTCGAAACCTATAGGCTATATTCAAGGAAAATGAAAGCCCTTAGGTATAGTGAAAAAATTGATGATGACCAAAGGATATTTCATGACTGTCTTCAATTCAGATCCAAAAAGAGAATTTTCCAGGGAGACCCATGGTTCTTAAAAAAATCCAGGTTCTTCATGAAACATTAGGATCCCACATACAACCCAACTGAGGATCTCCCAACTACAATTCTTCTCTGGGTTCCTCTATTACTCCTCCCTAGTGAACACTGGCTGAAGAAAGCCCGTGACTTCAAATCTCTGCAAAGGAGGCAGTTTTATGCCATTATACATGAGGAAGAGCAAGTAATGCAGGGGCACTACTTCTGTGCAACGATATTAATGATTGTTAATAAAATATGCTTTAGGCATTCTTTTTCTACCTGTAATATGGGGTCCAACTTTTTTGTGAATAGGATTTGGTAAGAATAAAACTGCTTAGGTGGAAACCAAAACTTTAACAGCAACCACCCAATATCACTGCTGCAAATAATTAAAATAAACCTTGTTGAAACCATGGCAAGTGACTTACCTCAAGATTCTGCATAAATTCTGATACACTCAACAATTCCGTTGAGAAAAACGCATGGAGTTTGCAGGAAAAATATCACGTAACTCTAACAAAGCAGAATTCTTACCTGCCCTGAAGCTTGATTTAGCCATAAACTTGCAATCTGCATGTTTGCAAAATGTGGTTGCAGAGACAAGGCACGTGAACCCTCGCAGCGAAGACACGTTAACAATCCCGAAACATTACAAGCCCATGGAAATTTTTCCTCTCTTCATTTCAAGAATAATCTACAAATTAAAATAGAAAAACCCCCACGAAAATATGAGCTGCCAATCAAAGAATAAAAAATATCAGCGCAAGATCTATTTTCGCATTTTCCAACCAATGAATTAATAGCTCATAGCAAAGTGAAAACATTGCACGTCCATACTCCGGAAAACATTTAAAAACCATCAAAAAATTTCTGCTGCTCACTTCCAACTGGCCACCAGATTTTTTCCTTCATATTTTTAAATATGAAAACCAAAAACCCCAACAAAAATATGATCGATCAATCAGCAAAATACCAAAAACCAGCAAAAATCACCTTTGAAAAATCATAGCACTGCAAACTATAGTAAATGTGTTTTA
The DNA here is from genome assembly GCA_007258455.2 of Sequoia sempervirens. Taxonomy (NCBI): domain Eukaryota; kingdom Viridiplantae; phylum Streptophyta; class Pinopsida; order Cupressales; family Cupressaceae; genus Sequoia; species Sequoia sempervirens. The sequence continues at coordinate 206,594,718 of VDFB02000013.1, read as the reverse complement.
TTTCTCCGTTGGCATAGTTCCCGAGGAGAACTAATTGCAAAAAAACAGCCAACCGAAAACATTAGTCTCCACCTATATAGGTAGGGACTAATAATAAACAAACTTGTGATCATCTATTATAAGATTCTCTACTTAGAAAAAAAATCATCTTTACTTCTTGGTCTTCTATATCTATCATAGTTGCAATTGTAACATCTATCCAATAACCACTATCAAAATATGGTAATTAATGAGTAAAGTAAATTTAATTGAAAGTCACATGAGTCAATTGACTATTTTTTTTTTCCTTAACATATAATATGATTCTACAACCATTACCAATAACACAAGTGTATTTACAATACTTTGGCATAACTATAAAACTTAAATCATTATATGCTACAAATGCAAGCACACACACCTTGAAATCAGATTGACATATGCAACAAATCTAATTATAGCAGTCATGCTCTTTCATGACAATTCAAAACTATAGTACTATAAATGACAAATAAAAGCAATTAAGTAAGACACAAAATAAACAATATATCATCATTTGCATTATAAAACCTCCATTTTCAAAGTGTACACCCTTGCTAAGTTGATATAATCACTTGGTCACTTTGTGAAACATGGGATGATCTCCCTAAGTGTGGGCTCGGATTCTGAAGATCAACCTCCAGAGAGGGTCGGTTCCCTTTGAAACTTCACCTAATTAACCTATCTTATTGTTGCATGTTAAGAAAAGGGGTGATAGGAAACATAAAATGAAACCTAAGACTAATAAGGTGATGCACAAAAATGATTTTTCAAAGTCTATATTATTGTACGAAACACAAAATGATCAACAATTTAAATCCAACACATACACAACTCAGTATTTTGTATGTCTTTACAAAAGTATTTCATAAACTAGATTTAGTGTGTGAAAAATAGCATTTAGAAAGAGCTATGAGTACTATCACAACTTAAACCCTATTCTTAACTAGTTAACACAAGTTATGACCTGCAAAGATGCATATTTTCTTCTCAAAGACAATGAGAATAGGACAGAAATCAAGGGAAAAAAACATCACCACAAGATTACATCAACCATCTTGAGAGATTTGCACAATAAACAACAATAAGAAGGTAAAATAGCTTATCTTTATTGATCAAAGAAATGTTACATACTGTTGTACATGTTTGAAAATGGAGTTACAAAGTTGCTCCAACTTGAAAGAACTAAACGAAAGACTGCCCTTAGGCTTTCTTATAAGCTGCTCAACAGCTTGCTACATAATAGAAACACATGTTCAGAAAAGAAAAACAAGTATTTTCTTTAGTTCGCTGGGTCAAACTTCTTAGGTGTTCAAAACAGTTATCCCTACTTTGCAGCCCTTAAAAATACTCCAAAAAGTGTTTGAATGAAAAAACTTTATGTTTTGGCCTTATCCATCAGCCAAAACTATTCGAGCAGCTTCTAGATGCTAGGGGATGCTTCAAACTGGGTCAAACTGCCCTATATTCTCTCCATCTGTTTTGCAGCTCACTCAACCTCTTTCTAAATTTCCTCAACTGTTGTCCACCTCATTAAACTATCATTATATCCTTGCCATGATCACAGTAAATTCTGCAACTTTTCACACTCACTTTTTACCTTACCCATCTATGATATGTTTCTGATTTGAAAATCATTTTGACTTCTACAGAGCTGTCATATCAACAATTGTCTTCCAGCATACAGAGGACAAAGATGATTGTGCTTCTGAGACTTGGGAGTGGTTTGTTCATAGCATTCTTCATGACAAACATGGCTAAAGGACAACACCCCTGCAACAGGAATATCACTACTCCCGAACATCTTATGGGAAAAACATGGTGACTTTTGGAACAACCATCTTTCACATAATGCACATTTTTGGTCTTCATAAGAAGTGCCTAATCATTTTGGATTGTCCCTGTCAATGTTTCCTGTTTGATCAGGGATTTCATGATGCCATACAAAATCAAGACTGCTCACACCATTTGATTCGAATTATGATCTTTGGGAAGATGAACCATATCACATTTCTTTGTTGTCCTTCACAAAACTATCACTTTTGCATGATTGTCATAGAGCTATCTCATTGTTGGCTGCCTTCAATTCAACCTCCAATGTGCTAGTAATACTCTATAACCAACCACGGTCCATTGTGAAGATCAAGGTCACTGTGATGATTAACTTTACTACCATATATCTCTATCACTGTCAAGCATCATCAATACTTGACAATCCTCAAGGTCATTGGACTGTCCTAAACTATTTGCACTGTTAAGATACACTGTCTAAGTCCTTCATGGACCATCATTGATTATTCACTTTCCATATCTGAGAGCGTCGATTTCAGAACTTTTAACTCTTCCTTTGCAACTTATTTTCACTCTCTACCATATCAAGCTCATGAGCAGCAGCAAAAGAATTACTAACATATGACACTAGGAGAAATTTTACTTGCTAGTGAAAATACAACTTTGACATACTTTTCACCTTCACCAAACCACTTTTATGTAATGCTTGACACTGAAATGTCTATGAAATTTGCACCAGCTTCTGTTGCAATAGCTTTAACAAGCATTATTTTCTCAGTTCCTGGAGGACCAAAGAGAAGAATACCTTTGCAGGGCTTTGTCAGCTGTCCTTTACAAAACAGCTCAGGTCTTTGTAAAGGAAGCATCACCAGCTCTTTAAGTGTATCTTTTACATTTTCTAAAGCTCCAATGTCCTCAAAGGTAACTTCAATATCACTAGGTGGAATCACATCTTCAGGGAGCCTCTTTGTTTCGTTCATGCAGCCTTTTTTCAAAACTCATTCTCGGTAACAACATCCTTAATAAAAAGTATCAAAGGACCATTTTTACTCACTTGTCACAAACTCAAAAGAGCATTAATAACTAGCTTGTCCATGTCCTCCCCAGCAGAACTTTCCAACCGAAGGCCATATGCATTGCAAAGAAAAAACATGATCATCTTCACATAGCCCTCCAAGGTCAATCCCCTCTGGAATTGGCTTCTCAAATCGAACACCAAGTTTAGATGATCCATTATCCTCAAAAGCTAAAAGTACTTTCCCACGGTTACCAAAACTTGGGCCTCTGAGTCAATTCTTTCTGGCATTCCAGTGATCCTTTATCCATTACTTTCATTGAAAGAAAAACACACACATCGGTTCCCCTTAACTCTGTTAAGTATACATTACTGCATAAGTTTGTTTCTGGATTTGATTGTGTTAAAGATTTTTCCATCAACGTTTTGGATCACATTCCGTGATCCATCATCAGAATGACAGGGAACAAGAGGAGAAAACATTTCCATTTCCAATATCATTAAGTATACATTTCCAATATCACCACATCCCAAGCGCTTAAGAAGTCTGAAATGACTTAAAACCAATTCACCATCTCTAGCTTTAATAGACTGAATAGCTTCCTACCGTGGATCATTAGCTTTGTGTGGTTTGTTAAGGAGAGTGCTAAAACTACTACAGATGCTCTCAGTATCATCACTCATACTGCTGCTGGCCAAGCTCATACTACTTTTCCCACTTTCACTGCACTCAATTCTCTCATTCTTTAAACAGTCAGCAGATTTATACTCAAAAGCTGTCTTATTGATAGCAATTCTGGTTACAGATGGGAATTTGTGTTTTTATTTCATCTTCTAATGTTAAATCCCAAGATCTCCATATGACATTTTCAACTTTATTATTGGAAGCAATGAAATGGACTCATATAATTCTTGGTTGAATACAAGAGGTAAAATAGAACTGAGCAGCTAAAAACTTCAAATTACCTTTTGTAGGAAAGAAGTAGTAAAAACGGCATTATATTTAGAAATGATTTCAATATATGTGCCATAACTAATTACCAGCGGAAGATAAATCAAACTCCCATAGCGTAGACAAACGCAACAGTCATAGGGATTGCAATGAATTTGGGTAATGGTTTTGAGATGCATGCAATTTGTCAAATTATCTATATTTAATTGTTTTCATTTGAACAATTTTTTTTATTTATTTTTTTTTGTAAATAAAAGGCCAAGGCAAAAAATATTTATAAATCAAGATTAATACATCTGGTATCATATAATTTGCAGTTTATACGAATCTTTCAAATGCTGCACTTAAAAACAGTTTCTGAACATTCTTTCCATATAGCCCTAAATCTATCTTCAACAAGAAGATATTAAACAGTCTGTAAAAGAACAACAAAAACATAAACCCTCAACCATTTACTTCTTCCTCAGACGTTGAGCGACGAGCATCTCAAGGGGATTTAAGAATAACCACATTTTCCATCATTTTCTAACCACCAATTTTCTTCAAAGCCTTCCACTACTAACTTAGATAACTCATCAGCATCCTTGTTTGCCTCCCTATAGATTTGGTTGATGACGTAGCACTCAAAATAAGCTAAGATTGTCATTATTTTGTCCAGAAGAGCTTTTAATCTCTAGTTTGGAGTCGTTGTTGATCTTACTCCATTGACCGTTATGGATGAGTCTCCTTCAATCTCAAGTTTCATAACTTTCCTCTTTTTACATTCAATTAGTCTGAGATATAATGCATTGAATTATGCAATATTATTAGTATCTTTTGGAAGAGGAACTGCTATCTTACCAATGGTGAACCCCTTGTGATCTCTGATTATGCAATATGCTCCCAAAGGGCCAAACTTTCCTTTGGAAGCCCCGTCAAAATTTAATTTCAGCCAACCTTCCTGTGGCGGAAACCAAACTGCTTGTTTTCTCTTAATAGAGGAATCATCATAATTTCCTGAAAAGGGGGAATTTTGAGACCTGACCAGTTGAATCTCATTTTGCCATCCCATTCCATAAAATTCACCTTAGTGTTAAGTTTCAAGGCCAACTTACTATTTATGTTCTCCAATATGGAGCTTTCTACCAAATTAAGCATTGATTCTATAGAACGAGCTTTATTACCAAAAGTTCTTTTGTTTCTTTCTTTCCAAATTTCCCAAAGGCAACATAGAAGACCATCCTTAGGTCTAATTGGCCAACCCTGAAATGGAGATATAATGTCATTTGGGAGGGTTGTAATCCAACCCAGCTTCGCACAAAGCCATCTCCAACATTTCACTGAGAAAAGACAGGTTAAAAGAAGATGATCAGTGTTTTCCTCTTGCGCTTTGCATAATGTGCATCTTGAAGGGCCTTCAAATCCCATTTTCCTAAACCTTTCAGCTGTTAAGATTTTCTTTCTTGTCGCTAACCAGCAAAATATTCCTACTTTTGGTATAATTTTGTTGCTCCAAAAAAGCTTAGAAGATATCCCCATATCCCTATTCTCATCTTGACTTGCTAATAATTTATATCTTTCTTTAGCATTATGCTAACCAAGTTTGGAGGCTGCCCACATTAATACATCTTTTCCTCTTCTAAAAGCTAGTTGTTTGTTCTTAATAGCTTCCTTTAGCTGAAGAGCCTCATTGAGGAATAGGAAGGCCATCCAAGCTTTTTGATTCTTAGCCTAGGGTTGGGTCACGATAAGGGAAGTTAGCATAATCTCTAACTTTGTCTCCTCAACTTTGTTTAAGAAAGGTCTTAGTATTTTCTAATGATATAATGTTGTCTAAACTTGGATAACCCCCCCAAGAATCTTCCCAGAAAAGGCAAGACTGACCATCATGGACGTCCCAAGATAAGTAATCAGCAACTAATGCCTTACACTTGAGGATAAAATTCCAAATTCTTGAACCTTTCGGTGGATTGCTAATTCTAATGATATCGCTTGAAACTAATCCATTGAAATACTTGGCTTGCATAAGTTTAACCCATCTCAATTGTGGGTCTTTTATCATCCTCCATACAAGTTTGGCTCCCGAGGCCTGATTTTGCTTGTCTTGGCTTCTAAGGCCAATGCCTCCTAGAGATTTTGGCTTACATATTCTATCCCAGGCTATAAGAGCAATTTTGTTTTTTTCCCCTGTGCTCTACCAAAAGAAGTTTCTCATTTTTTGAACTAAGAAAGCATTCATTCTTGCTAACAAGGCTAAGTATGATAGAAGATAAATAGGTAATGTTGATATCATTGCTTGGAGCATAAGCAATCTATCCACCCATGACAGCCATTTCCCTTTCCATGAGTTCACACTTTGCCCTATTTTAGATTTCAATGGATCCCATAGCTTAGAGTTCCTTAGTCCTTTATCTAATGGAATGCCAAGATAGAGGAAAGGAAGAGAACCTTTCCTAAATTTCAATATATTCAAAATTTGGATCTCTTTTGTAGGGGGCAGTGAGAAAAAGAAAACTTCTGACTTGTTTTTATTAATTGCCTGACGTAATGCTTTCTCATAAATGGAAAGGAAGAAACTTCATTTGAACAATTGATACAATAATTTAGTGATTAAGTTAGGCTAATTAAGTAGGACGTGATAGCAACTTCATGTCCCAAATCAATAGTAACTTCTTCAATGAGATCTTGTATATAGTTTTCATCCTTTGATTTCACATTATGATTAATTAAGACTTTGAAATAAGATATATTTTCAATCATAGCATTTAAACCATTTGATTACCCATTTTCATTATCTATGTCCATCTCTATATCTATCAAAGTTGCAACTTCATCTCTCAAAGCAACACAAATTTCTTGTGAATAGTTTCCATCCTTTGATTTTGCTTCATGATTAAGTGAGGTTTTGGAAGAAGATATGTTACATTTGATTCTCTATTTTCTTGATCCATTTCCATCTCAAATACATACACCTTACTATATTTTTCATGTAAAATATGTTCCTATCTTATTGCAATATAATTCCATGTAGTTCCATTGACTATGATATCAATGTGAAATGGTACAATTGTTGGGATCACCAAGCTAGAAAAATTCTCTATAGTCAAAATGCAATTTTTAAGAAATTCAAGTAATTTGTGATAGTTGAGTGGTCAAAGAAGGATGTGAAGTCAATTGTGTAGCTATAACCAAAGACCAAGAAGACCACTAAATAATAAACCAAAGGTTCAAGTTGGACTAGATAAGAAGGATAGTGTGGAGTTTAAAGAGATTAAAAGAAGTAGAACCTCCACCTTGGATGAAAGTTTAGAATTGTGCCCATTGGAATGGCCAACAAAAATCTAGTTTTTTAACATAAAGCATTAAAAGTGACATATGTTTTGAATTTTAAAAATGGTATAAACTAATGAAATGTATTATTTTTTGTGTATTTTATGATTGTAATTTAAAAATATATATATTTGGTTACAAGTTTTCAATTGTATTTGCATAAAATAATGTAATTGTAGAAAAAAACTTTAGAAAATAAGGTATATGAGTTTCCATATTTACTATAGTAAAAAAAAAATCTCGAATTTTCTCACTTAACTTGAATAACTAGTGCATGGGAAAAAATATTTTATACAAATATTTTTTTATGAATTTTTAAAGTCAAGTTTATTGAAAATGTAATAGTTTTAGCAATCCTCCATTTGGATCTAAACTATTTATCATAAGCAAAAATAAATCATGCCATTATTAGATATTTTTCTTCCCTAAAGCACCATATTTTTTATTTTTATAATAAATTTAATTATATTTTTGTGAATTTTCAATCAATCTTGAATTTTTAAAAATTAATATTAAATTAATTAAAATATAGAACATAGCATATTTTATGATTCTAAGCTCCAATCCATAACAAATGGTAGTCTTAAATTTCGTGGAAAATATATCTAGTTTGAGAAATCTAAACTAGAAGTTAGGATTTTACTAAATTCACAAAAAAAGTGGGGGGAGGGGGAGCAAAATTACCATGCAAGGTACTAGCTCAACCATATCTACTGAAACTAGCTCAATCAAACTTGTTTCATCCAAAATTGGTTGGGCCAAAACCTTAGTCTTATTCAAATCAAATTCCACCTGAAATGGTTTTTCTATATAATTTTTTATTTTAAAAAACCATAAAAAAAAATTCAAGCTTTGAGTTAAATAATTTTCCCTGTAGTAATAGTTTTTTTGTGAAATATTGCATGAAGACACTTTCACTATGAAAAAACACACTTTTCTAAGTATGAATTTTATTAAATTCTATTTTATTTGTATAAAATATAATATTTATTTTTAATAATTTATGACATTTTTATTAAAATATTTTAACTAAGATGTGTTCATTGATTTTTTTTTCTAAATTTCTCTCTTGCCCTCTCTATAGTGCACCAAACACGGCATTCATCATGGTAATCATCTTGTATCCTAGGAAGTGGTGCCCTCAAGGTGCATTTGAGGGATATAGAGGTCATAGCAATAAAGAGATTACAAAAAAATCTTGTAGTTATTTTTGTTTGGCATTCTTCTATCTTCTTCTAGACTTTACTCCAATGACCTCTCTAGCCTCTTTCTTCTTTTGGTGATCTATCATTTTTTGCTAGACTAGATTCCTCATAAAGAGTCTAGTGATGCGAGTAGGACTTAAACTCCAATACCTAGGGATTAAACAGACCCGAGATTTTTCAATACCATGTCTCTTAATACCAGTATACTTTATTGGGTAGTTTGGCATAAAAATTGAAGATATAGGCATATCAAATAGTGGGGGTGATAAGATGGAGTAATAAGGAACTCTTCCAAGAAATAAAGACAAAAATTATTATTTTATATTTTTTTTATGGTTATAGCTTTCAACAATTAGAGGATTTAATATGTACATATTGAGTAACTTATGATTTAGCATTTAGAGTTATTAAATTTGAATATATGTTGAGTTATGATTTAGATTTTGAAGTTTGTCAATCTAGTAGGGTATTTACGTAGGGTTAGTCTAATAGGGTAGGATTGTATACATAAATTTACTTTATATTGAAGCTTTTTGTAGGATCACATATTTATCATAGTTCATTTAAGTTTTTTATGTTGAAGTTGTATTCCCTCTTGGATAATATGTAATCTCTTTTTCTAAGAAGAATATCTCTCTCAACTTGAATGGTCTAAAATACTACTTGTAGTGTGTCTCTCTTAATCCATAATCTCACATTATTTGGTTGTGATACATCTCACTCTAACAATAGTATCTTTATCTTTATTTTTACTTTATACATTCAAAAGTTTTGTTGTTAGGGATTAAAATTATAATTAAAGATCAGGAAGTCAATAAGGTAGTGTTGTTCAAATAGTTACATACTTGTTTGTGCTTGTTTTATTTATATTTAATTATTAGAGTTGGTTTTGAGTTAAATGTAGGTGTGGGTAGTCTTTGGTTGATAGGTTTTGAAATAATAAGAGGACATAAAATATAAAGTTAAAAAATTAGTATATAGGATACTTGGTGAAAATAAGGAGGTATTTTAATTATAGTAATGCATGCAATGGGCTATATGATCAAAAACATAAATGTGAGGGGTGGTTCAATGAAATTAGGGGTGTTTATTAGCACTCTATAAACACACACACTATACCATTGGTTATTAACTTTAAACCCCCACAGGGATTATGATTTATATGGTAACTTAGGTTTGAAACCTAAGTTTCAAGGAGTTTTGACTCAGTTATGAAGTATGTTATAACGTTTACTTTTGCTATGATATAGAAGGTTTATTTGAGATTTTTGTATCAAGTTTAAGTCTTATATCCAAGAGATAAATCTATGACCTAACTTACAATGTGAAATTTAAGGCTATTAAGGTTTGGATTTTAGGTTGTAGGTATCTAAGTTTTGCTTAGATAACATGAGATTTTCTCTAGTATTCAAGTGTTAATGGGAAATGTGTAAATAATATGGTTTATTATTTTAATATGTACAAATCTAAATTATATGCATGGGTATATGTATTTACAAGTTAATTTGCAACACAACTTGTAATGGAAAATAAAATGAATATATCAAAGCTATGTATCAAAATATATCTAACCTTATTGGCTACATATGGTTAACTTAAGAATAAGGTGAAAAACAAGTTAAAATTATTGAGGAACAACTTCAAGAAAAAAATGTTAGAGGTGTCAAAGAGAATGTGCATGAAGAAGAAATTGATAATATATTTTTTTGTAATATGTAATTTAATTGAGATGGATGATGATACTCTTTTTAGCAAGATTATATCTAAATATATGTTGTTTTACAATATATTAAATTTGTACTAAAAAAAATGGGATGATTTTTCAAAATAAAATACCTAATTGGAGAAGCATAATTATGTACAAATTGAAGAAGATGGCCCCTATTTTGGAGTTGATAATAAGGGGAAAATTTAATAGATAGTAATTTAAAAATTACAAGTGTTGAACTTTATTTAAATCGGGTTGAACTAAATATTTAATCAATGTGCATAAGACACTAATGACTACAATATCAAGTAAATAATATTGAATAGAAGACAAGTGAATGTGATTGCAAAAAAACTATGTGGATATAGAGAAATAACTCAAAGATATATTGTGAAGATAAACAAACTAGATGAAATAATAATAAATAATTAAATAAGTATTTATAAACTTTCTCAAAAAGTTATAAATATGGATGATTTGAAGAATCAAGTAATTGCATATTGGATTGGATGCTCTTATGTTTCCTCTAATAGGAGGGACGCTATACAAATAACAGGTGACAATAATACTGTGTTTCTTCATCCAAGATATTTTATAGATACAACACAGAGTGAATTATTTAAAAGAGAATTTGTCTATTTAGAAATATTTAACTTGTTAACTCAACAACAAAAAGGTAGATACAATATAGAGTTTTTGTAAATTTTTTTAGAGTTGACATGAAAAAAGAGATTATGATAGAGCAAGATTTTATGTCAAGTGTGCACTTCACCATCATGAACTTGCAAGTAACACCATATGAAGTGCAAATATTTTTTTTGAGTGGTGCAAGAGTCACTTTGGAGTCTATGAAGAAAAGAGTGGATCAATATGCACTAAAATATATTTTGGGAATTTAAAAATATTGAACAAGTTGAGCTCTAATTAAATGATGAATCTTATAAGTTTACACATATATCTATGAAAGTGTATATCATGTACATTTAAGGATGTTTGACAACTAAAAAGTTTAAATTTTATGTTTATAGATATTGATCACTCCAGATACTTATATAATTACCAAATGATTATTGGTATTAGAAGACTTCATCAAGTGATGATCATAGGTCATAGTAAGCCACTTTTTATTCAATTAGGGAAAAATAATATTTCACTTGTATTGAGGATGATTTGATACTCTATAATATAAAAATATTATTGATGAATATGTTTCACAATGGGAAATGTAGTAATTTCAATGTTTCTTTATGAAGATATTAACAAATGTCAATGATCCTCTTGATTTAGTTGACTATGAATATGAATGTGAATCTAATCTAGTTGTTGTAGGTAAATTAAATGTATTAATTATGAATATATAGTGTTTAGTAGGAAAAAATAATCATAGATCACAATCAAAATATAGTTTTCAACTTAAATTCATTGCCCAAAACTACTAATATTATTTCTAAAGTCCTACTATTCTCTATAGATTTATCTGAAGACATGTTTGTGCCCACTCTCCTAGAGTGATCAATAATAATAATATTCTATGATTGAAGATTTAATGGAAAGCAATTTAAAGATTGGATTTCCCAATCTTGGTTGTCTTGTTCAAATCCATGTTTTCTTTTGAAAGGCTTCTTTTATGTTGAGTTTGAAAGTGAAAATGGTTCAAATTTGATGTTGTAGCATATCCCATGGTCAATGCAAAACTCAACTATGTACATTTAGAAGTGGATTCCCAAATTTGATCCCTTGGATTACTTCCCTCTAATTGAGCCAATTTGGATCCAACTTTACAATCTATTGTATGAATATTGGATTATGGCATGACTCAAAAATATAGGAAATAGCTTAGGTGTCACCTTAAATATTGATGAGGATATCTTGAAAGGAAATTCCTTACTTTATGCCAAAATTTGTGTAACATTCATCCATGTGATACCAAAAGAGATCACCATAAACACTTTGGCTAGCTAGTGAGTGTTGTCAACCAATAGATATTGAGCTTTAAAAAAAACCCTTCTCATAGAAGATGAAATAATTGGGAAGTACAATACCAAAAAAAAGCCCCCAAAAGTTACAAAATGATGGGTTGAAAAAGGAAGGAAGATAAATTTGAGAAAAGCACAAACTTGTCATCTGCTCCCAACCCTAACCAAGCATTGTTGGTTCCTTTTCTATGCAAATTATCACTTATATGTAGCCCAATGAAGTCCCCCTCATTTGGATGAGGTGTGGAAAGTCGAGGGTGATTAGTGGACCAAAGTAGAGGATTTTGATTTTGATGGTATTAGCATTGTGGATACTCATTGCATCACTCAAACTACATCAAAGATCCTGAATTACAATTTAGGCATGGAAAAGAAAAGGAGAAGGAAGAAGGACAAAAACAGAAGGGAGGAAATCATGCTAGAGAAAGGTCAATTGAATATGTCAACCCATACATGTTGAGATCTAAGGGAGGGAATATCTCCCTTAGAGAATAATGAATATTTTCAAATGGAATGTTAGGGGATTAAATGCCCCTAACAAGTAGTGCATGACCAAGCATCAAATCAATTTAATGTTGTTCGCTATTATCTTTGTGCAAGAAATAAAGTTGAATACTCTTGAAGTCAAATCCTTCATAAATTATTATTGTGGATGGTTTGGCCTTTGAATGGAAGTACAGGGCTCTACTGACGGGCTCAGTATCTTATGAAATCCCAATAGAGTTTCAATGGCTCCTCTTCTTTCAAATCCATGTCGAATGCTCTATGAGATAAATAGCTCTATTTGTGATATTTTATTTTTACTACTCAATGTTTATGGCCATGTCAAAATAGAAGAAAAAGAAAAAAAATGGTGTGAGTTACATAATAGAATATCATAGCATAATGTTTAAACAAATTTATTTTGGGTGGTTACTTTAATGCAATCTTGAATTTGAATAAAAAATTGAGGGCATTACTCATGAGTCCCAAATAGTGAAGCTTTTTTTAGTATTTCTAGATGTATTGGATGTGATCCCCACAAATTGTTAGCTCATATGCACCAATAGAAGGGAAGGATTCTCAAACATCTTAGAAAGGTTGGATAGGTTTTTATTCTTTCCCCATTGGTTGAAAATGACAAAGGTTCTTGAATAAAAAAAAACCATTTTAGGCTCTAATCATTTCCCTATGGAATTACATATTGGGGAAGACAAATTGATGATAAGATGTTACTCCAAACTTGAAAGAATGTGTTTCAAATGGGATGAATTGGTGGATCTGTTATTTTCCTAGTGGATATCTACTTTATAAAATAAAAACGGGACTAGAATGTTTAGATTTATGAACAAAGAAAATTATATAAAAGTGAAGTTAAAATAATGGAATAAAACTTCCTTCAAAATTATCTTTTAGGAAAAGTCATGAATCAAACAAGATTAGTAGAATTAAATGAAAAAGGTAGTTTATTTTATGATGTTTCAAGCAAGTTATCTAAAAGAAATAGAGCTCATGGCTACCCATGCTAAAATTCTAGCTAGAGAAGAAGTATACTTGAAAGATAAATCTAGAGAAATATGGCTCCTAGAAGATGATATGAATACAAAATTCTTCCCTAATGCCACCAATATTTGAAAATTTTAAAATAAAATAGAGAATACTCAATCTATTGATGGCCATCTATTAATCTCAAACAATGAAATTCACAAAGAAGAGGTCAATTTATTTTCAAATCTCCTCGCTCTTGTAGGAGTGTCTAATCCCATCAATATGGAAGACTTGTTGGGAAACCTTCCATCTTGTTAACATCATTTTGAACTTGCTAATTTTTTAAAACTTTGCATCCAAATTCTTGTGTTGAGTGGCTCCTAGTCACAATACTCCAATTATCCTCAAGTGCTAAATATCTTGACATTTCATAGCAAAATCATCTATTGTTTCAGTCAAAATCCTTGGAGTAGTTGTCTAATTTATCAATATTTACAAAAATAATTAAATCTCAAAATCCATGAGAGATGGTACAAAATAATTTTACAAGTATGTTTCTGATAGTATTTCACCTAATGTTGCAAGTTTTTAGACGAAAAAGTCTTCCAATTTGCGAGATATTAAAATTGTAAGTTTTCATCAGGTGGTTTCCAAAAACAATTAAATCAAGAATTTTATCAAAGTTGGAGCAAAATGGTCTAACAAGGGGGTTTTATGACATCATTAGTGACAATATAGAAAGGTTTTGAGAGAAAATACTATCTCAATCAAAATTTATACATCTTTCACCACATTTGTCGAACAAATGTTATAAAGTTTTCGCTAAGTGGATTCAAGAACATTTTAGTGAACCCACTAGAAGGTTTGAAAAATCAAAGTTTGAAGGAAATGATAGTTTCCTACAACCCTTAGCATTTCTATCATTACCCTTTGTTGCATTGTAAAATCCAAAATCCAATTTCCACTATAAACTGTCAGCACTAGGAATTCCTATAATTCTGAAAACATTTAAAAGTTCCTAATGAATTAGGAACCCCAAACATTTTTTAATCATAAGAATTTTTCTTCACTTTGTTGGTAATTGAATGGGAAACAAAAAAAATTCGAAGGTTCACCTCTTGTTCCTCTGACACCACTTCATGTTCGCCCAAATTGTTCATGAACACTCCCTAACCTCTGAAACTCCAAGTACAGTTGCAGCTACACTGATAAACATGTTTACAAAGTGTATAAACATAGGTAAGGCACAAATTGTTCCACATAAGTCTTCAAAGGGATGCAGTCGCCTAGAATTCCATTAGATTCTTAGTACCCATGCATTTCACAGGTGTAAACTTCCAATCTCACAACCTCTGCCAGTTTCAAGAATGGAGGAGCTCATGAAGGAGGTGGTTGCATTGGACCAAAAGCTGGACATTGTTGTTGCTATTGCTTTGAAGGGAAGCAAAAGTTACTTGCCCTACAACAGATCCAATCACCATTACAATGTACCCCAAATGAATGATTGTTCATATTTCTCTAAGATTCTGGGGGAACTAGGATAGTAGAAGAGTCAGATATTATCTAATATTGCCTTCAAATTTTCTAAGACATGACTTAGCCTCTTCTGATATAGTAGCATTTGCAGATGCAAAAATTGTACAAGAAAGTATAACTTCATCAGGGCATGTTTTGAAAGACTTTCTTCTCTCAAACTTCATAGAGTTAACCTTTGAAGTTGTGTATTTGAAGCCCTTACAAATGCAACTGGTTGATGTTTGTGAGGAATTAATATAATTTACAAGTTAATCAACTGTCTCATACCAATATTTTATTCATGGATTCCATTAATGGTGGACTGTGTTTACAGTGTGTCAACGACAGGTTGTAATGTAAATAAGATAAATTTGCAAAGTGAAGCCAAGGATGGTGTAGAAACAACAAAATTGGATGGAAAAGAAATCAATGCCAAGCTAACTAATGAAAATACAAAAGCATTGGCAAGGGTTGTTTGTTGCACAGAAATGTTGTCACCTTGAACACCATGCTTGCAAGATATAATTATAAACAAAATAGACTTGTTGAGAAGGCTTTTGAATCTTTCAGACAAATGTGAATGGCCTGAGTAAGGTTGGATTTCGCAACCTTTAAAAGCTTTCTCCTACTGTGTAAAAGAATACTTAAAAAAAAAAGGTCGAATGGAATGAAATATTTGCATGATGCATGCCATAATGGTTTTGTTGAATGATATTTAGAAACTTACTGCCAAATGAAAATGGCAGTTGTAATGTTGAATTTCCAACCTCTACTAGCACTCTCTCAACCTATGGAGGAGGATTTTACTTCGATGTTATAGTATTTTACACAAGACTCAAATTTTTATTATAAAGTCAATTGTATTAATGTTTATAAAACATTTTATTTTAATAATTAAAAAAGATTTTGTAATATTTTAAAACATTTTGTAAAATCTTAAAAAGTGATAGTTATGCGTTAGTTATGGGTTGAAACAATATAAAGGCAATGTTTTCGAATGTAAAAGTGGTTCCATTTTATTTTAGTTTTTTCTGTTTTGAACATGAAGGAGAGAAAAATAGATGGCTTTCTAGATTCAAACTTTGTACAGTAAGGTTTTTTTTTTAGTTGTGTAAGTTTTTTTTTTTTTTAGACTGCAGGAATCGGGTAGCACGACCCCCTATAAACTGCAGTGCACCTGGTAAACTTTTTAACGTGACCGGCAGCGCTGGCGCGACACGCCCTCCGGTACCACGGGACGAGGGAGACTAGAACTCGTGACCAGCCGAGCCGCAACGGAATTACTTAGCCAACCGAGCTAGGGCCCCCACCCTTTAGTTGTGTAAGTTTAATGACATAATACATGAAGCATTTAATTCTTATGTTTTGTGTGTTTTTTGTGCTATTATTACCTATTTTTTGTATTTGAATAGGTAATTTTTTTGTAGCATAATAAAAATTCATTGGTCATTTGTTGGAGCACTTACAAACTGTACAACTTGTGCAAATAAAATGCAATCATAATATCGGTATCTTTGTTTGAGTGCATTAATATAGCCTATCTCATAGTGTGTGAGTTTGTATATCATTTTCTATTGTTGTTACAATAACATACTTATTATTATTTTCTTTCATCATATAAATCTGAAAATTTGTATTTTGTTGTTTTGTGATGAATCTTCTTTATGTTTATAGTTTATGAAATCCCTAATGGTATTTGTGTGTCTTCAACTAGGGTTTCTATAAATTATTTTTATTCATATTTTCCCTATTTACCTTTGGTCTTTCTGGATAAAATACTAAAAATTCTCCAACTTTTATCATATGAGGGAGTTTCCCCTCTCAAAAGTAGAGGAAGACTGCTATTCTATAGTAATATCTCTAAATTTTGGTATAGTTATCACTACTCTTTGAAAAAATAAGGTCAATATTAGAGATATAATCATAGCAACAAATATGTATACCAAGACATCTATAGTCTCTGAGATAGATAATATGATGTTACTAGCTACAATTACAAAAGAAGTCAAGTCTGGAAATTCAATTGCACCCAAACAAATTCCCTAGCTCTAATGTGTTTTTGGATTTATTTTATCAGAAATACTAGCATTTTATTGGTCATGAGGTCTAGGTGATAGTGGAGAATTTTACGAAGTTGTCAAAATACCTAAACAATTTCATTCCAAAGAAGACGAACTACACCTCATTTGTTGACTTTAGACTAATATCATTATGCAATACATTATATAAAATAATCTTAAAAGATATTTCCAACATATTAAAACCAATCCTAACATGAATCATTTACATGACTCAAAGTAGTTTTATGTATGAACAAGAAATCTCGAAGGTATCATCATTGCAAATAAAAGTATACACTTCATTGAAATCTCTAAATAGAAGAGCATGATGATTAAACTATACATTTTTAAAGCCTATGATAGGGTAATCTAACATTTTTTATGTTGGTAATGAATAAATTTGGGTTTATATTTCGTTCTTGCAATAGATTTTTTTGTTGTGTTTTTTTGTCTGACTTTCTATCATTGTTAACATAATTCTAAGTGGCTCATTTGAAAGTACCAATGGATCGAGATAAGTGAATCTTCTATCCCCATTCTTATTTGTCATTATGGTTGAAAATTTAGGTAGGATAGTGAAGAATAGTCATTTAATTGGTCATTGGAATGGAATACAGGTTACTCGCAATGTGGAACCCATCACACATTGAAACATTTTTTAGATGACATGATCCTTGTGAAGTGAATATGGATGAAGCTAGGGAAATAAAATAAACATTGGAAAATTATGTCACAACCTCTAGATAACTACTAAATAGAGAACAAGTAAGAATTCATTTCTTTCACATAAAGAAGCCTATTCAAAAAAGGATTATTGAGCTCCTAGGTTTTAATATCGATTCATTCCATGAAAATATCTTGGTGATCCCTACTCAAAGGTGTTATTAAATCTCCTCTATGTAATAACATTATTGATACATGCAAGACTAAGGCCTCTACTTGGAAAGGAAGTTGGCTTACATTGGTTGGCATAATCACAATAATAAAGGTAGTTTTGGTTGCAATTCCAATATACACCATGTTTTGTCTTCAGCTAACAAAAAAAGTTCCATACAACTTGGATGGAATTAATTAAGAATAAATTCCTATAGAATGGATCTAATGAGGCTAAAAATATCTTTGGTTCATTGGGACCTAGCCAGGAGGAGTAAAGTGGCTAGCAAAGCTAGAATTAAAAATATTTCCTTGCATAGCCTTGCCTTAAATGACTAAGTTAATATGGAAAATGTATACTTATTCAAATATTTTATGATGCAAGATCCTTCAAAAAAAATATTTATACAACACTAATCCTTGAAAATACTTACAATCTCAAATACTCCAAATGGATCTAATTTCTAGAAATTCCTTAAATGGACTATTGACTAATAATTACTCATGGGAAATCAATGATGGAAAAACTACAAAATTTTGATAAAACTCTTGGAGTGGTTTTGCTCTCTTATAAAAAAAATAGAAGAAATAAGAGAGTGCAAAAATATAATGGAGGATATATGGAGAGACAAAGTTATAGAATATGTTATTCAGATTGAGGTAGAATATGATACATTTTGGGAGTGGAGAAATTTTAGAGGTTCTCTAATCAGTTAGGATGCCAAGAAAGTGATTGGAAAAGAATTGAATAAGAGGAAAATTATTTTGCATTTGTAAAGCAATAGAATATTCTAGTGTGGTTCAAAGTTAGAAGCCTATTTGGATAAATTAGGATATCAAATTTTGACATTACAATATTGTCCTAGTGCTTGGCCAAATGATTTCTACTTGAATAAGAAGATCCTTCCAAAATTTGGTGCTTTGTGTGGACTACTCTACATAAGAAAATTCTTATAGGTGAATTGCTCCATTCTATTAGCATATTTGATCCTATTCAATGCCTACTATGCAAAAAAAATGATGAAATGAGTGATCATCTTTTGTTGAATAATCCCTTTACATCAGATTGGTGGGATTGGCTTTGTAAGATACTTAATTTGAGTTGCACTCAACAGTTAGACTTTCTCGATGTACTTCTTAGCTGGCTAAGACTAAATAGTAAAGAATTTTGGGTTGGCCTATGGATTGATAGTCCAATGGTCATATGGAAAATCTAGAAAGAATGTAACATAAGGATATTCAACTAAAAATTTCACATTGGTGTGCAATGGATACGCTGAAGAGGTGCAGAAGGTAAAATAGGGAGAATTTTGGTCTATTTTTTGCATACATTTGTGCATTACATGAGGCTAATTGGTAGAAAATTTAGAAAATGATATTAAGGTATCAATGGAAAAGTGGTAGATTAAATAAACTTTTGCATTCACTTATAGGGATCCAAACATGACCTTAACAAAACATCTTAATTAGTAAGATTATTAAGCTTCATTACCAATAGGTTAATGTTATGTTTGCAATAGACAGAGAGTGAGAGAGGGAGAGAGGGAGAGCTAGGGATAGAAACAGAGAGAGAGGGGAGGAAGAGTGAGAGAGAGAGACAAAGAGGAGTAAGGAGATAGAGATAGAGATGGAGATGAAGATGAAGATGGAGATGGAGAAGAAGAGGAATATGGAGAGAAGGAGAAGGATAGATAAAGAGAGAGGAGAGATGGATAGATAGAGATAGATGACATAAATGTATAGAGAGGGGGAGATAGGGAGAGATAGAAAGATAAAGATAGAGTTAGGGAGTGATATATAGAAAGAGGTAGAGACAGGGGATATTGGGGTAGAGAGATGAAGAGATAATGAGATAGAGATAGACAAAGAGCTATAGATATGTAGGTATAGGAAGAGGGAGTTGGAGAGAGAGAGGGAGAGGATGGATAGAGAGGACATATTTAGAGATAGAAAGGGTGAGAGGAAGATAGCTCAGTAGAGATGAATATAGAAAATAAAGGAACAAAGAGACAAATAGATAAAGATAGGGGGGGAGAGAGAGAGAGATAGATGAAGAGGGGGAGGGAGAGGGAGAGATAGAGGTATAAGGAGATATATAGAGGGGGAGAGGGAAAGAGATATAGAGAGACAAATAGAGATGGAGAGAGGGAGAGAGAAAAGGGAGAGAGGAAGAGAGGAAGAGACAGATATTTATTGGAAGAGAGAGGGAGAGATATAGGTAGAGGAGGATCAGCAAAGGGGGGAGAGAGAAGAGGGTGGAGAGGGAGATGGAGAGAGAGATATATAGATAGAGGGCATATAGAGAGATAGAGAGGGATAGGGATAGAGATAGAGAGTTAGGGAGAGAGATAGATAGGGAGAAAAATAGAGATAGAGATATAGAGTAGGAGAGATGGAGTAAATGAGAGAGCAATAGATAGAGAGGGAGAGAGGGAGTGATATAGATAGAGGGAGATATAGAGAGATGGAGAGGAATAAGGATAGAGATAGAGAGTTAGAGGTAGAGAGATAGGGATAGAAATAGATAGATATAGAAGGATCAAGAGAGATATAGATAATTATAGAGATAGATATATAGAGTATGAGAGGTGGAGTGTATAAGAGAGATATGTAGAGATAATATGATATAGATAGAGAGGGGGAGGGGGGGATAGGGAGATAGATATAGAGGGAAAGTAATGGAGAGAGGGAGAGAGGGACAAAGAAGGGGAAATATAGAGAGATGGAGACATAGATAGAGATAGGGAGGGAGAAACATGGAGTGTCTATGTATATGAGTGAGAGAGAGCTATGTAGAGACATAGAGAGGGAGATAGATATGTATAAATAGATAGAGATGAAGGGAGAGAAATATAGAGAGGAGAGAGGATAAGTAGAGAGATATAAAAAGAGGGAGTGATAGGGAGAGAGGGAGAGAGGGAGAGAGGGATATATAGGGATAGAAAGGGAGAGATAAGTATAGTAAGAAGGAGAGATATAGATATAGATATAACTTTGGAAAGATAGTGGGGATGAGTGAGTGAGAGAGGTAGAAATACATAGAGGGAAAGATGGAAGGAGGGGGGAAGAGGGAGAAAATGAGAGAGGTTGAGATTGAGAGATAGATAAATACATAGAAATGATATTGTTACCTAATTTTTATTTCAAATCAATTAGGTAGAGCTGGAAGAGAATTCACAACTAAAGATAAAAGGTACACATAAATTTATGCTAGGGTTTTCACCATTACACAAAAGATGCTTTCAAATGAAATTTGTAGATTTATTATGCAAGTATTTACAAGAGACGAGATTACAAAAATTTGCATAATATTGTTTTTTTTATTCATTGTACAAAATTATGGTGGCCCACACAAGTCATGGGAGTGACTGATCAAATAATCAAATGCAACATAAGGAAATAGACTATACATCAGATGAAATGAAAGAACATGAAAAGAAAATGGATTTGCCATTTGCCTGAATGATGAATCCTAAGTTTGGTTAGATGTGTCTTCAGTTCTAGCTCCCTTCGTTGGTTGCTCTGGAAATACCTGTAAAGGATGAAACAGATGGTGTTAGAGCTCAGGATCAAATTCTTCTCGTATGCCAAAATCAGTAGATATATAATCTATTCTCATGAAGAATTTAATCAAGTATGCAATTTTTTACAAATTTCTAGGAGCAGAAGATTCAAAGCATCATTGGAAGCTTTAGCTTCATTGTTTTATCTAACATTTTTTTCTATGTGTAGGTATAGGTACATTTTTCATCGTTGGATTACATTGTTCACAACATTACAACATGTGGAGTAAAATGGGATCCCATAAGGGTTGAGCCTAGCATGCTGCCCTCTTGTTTTTTTTGAGAGGGATAGGAGTGTAAACTCATCACACTTATCAAATTTGAGCAAGTACTCATCACCCACGATAGTGAGTTAATAGACATCGCTATCATAAATGAAAAGTATTTACTCATTGGAATCACAATGACATCAAAGTAGTGATAAGGTTTGGAATAGTCATAATGCAATATTGATGATAGACCTTTGAACATACTTGTGAGCACAAATATTTAGTGCAATCCTATGTTAATTAATCCTTAAAACCATAGTGGCATGGGTTTGAAGATAGTATTGATAAAAGGTATGAGGAAACCTTTGTCAATGAGGTGCCTTGGGGATATTAAGATAAGGGTTTAATAACTCAAAGTCATAGACACAAAGACTATGCAAAAAATATTCCTAATAGGAGTCATCAATATTCACATCTAGAACCTAGAATACATGAGGGCTTCAAGGTATTTGCAAGAGTTAGCTGTGAGATATTCAAGGGCTGAGTACAGAAATGAAGTTTTGTCTTCATTTTTCAAAAGGTGCAAACAATGAAGCCATGACCATAACCTAGAGGGTTTCCTTTTCATTTCAGATAAGAAGATTCAAAAGAATCGAGTCAAAAGAGAATACACAGAAAATATCAAGTGTCTTTTATCTTTTTTCTGCTATAAGAAAGTAAAGAAAAGCAATTTTCTTTCACAGAGAGCCACTTTCTTTCATAGAAGAACAAAGAAACAACATTTTAATGCAAGATTTTTTGCTTACCATGCGGTTTCTAGTTAGTTTTGAATAGAACCTCCATGAAAGCTCCAGATGAAACCCTGCATTGGCGGATTGAATGAAGTTTCCAAAAAAGAAAAATGCAAATGAAATGTTTGCAAAGTGTTTGGCCACATTTTTGTGTTAGGGTTTCAACCCTAAACTTTGACCAACAAAACAAATTGCATTTTTTCTTTGTTTTAAAATATTTCCTTCATGAATTAATTCCCTTTGCATTATGTGTGTATGCCAAATGACTAAGGGTGTCCCCTTAATGACTTATGTATTTTGCATTGTTTCCCAAGCCAAGGCCAAATCATGTCTTCTTTTTGCACAAATGTGAAACTTATTTGAAAATGTAAACAAACATTATTGGAGTGATAGTTTATAAATCACTTTAATTAATGTTACCTATTGTGCAAAATAAAGATAAGAGGCATTGTTTTTTAAGACAGTCAAAAGGGAGGGAAGTAGTTTGAAGATTGATGTGCAAGTGTCAAGCATCTAGGGGAAGTTGAAGAAGTTGACAAACAAGTGGAGGGAATATAAGACCTATTTTGACTCAATTTTAGAGGGGTTTGAAAGCATCTAGGAGAATTTTTAGGTGCCTTTATGGCAGGAGAGGTCGAGGCTTGATTTTTTCTTCATTCATAATCATTTTTGGAGTTGTTTTAGGGGCAAAAATTTAGGCCTTCTTTTTGTGCATGACCAAGGGAGGTTGAAGTCCCTATCTTTGTGCAACTACTTGAAAAAGCATAAAGTAATTTTAAACAACATTTTGGAGTTAGTTATTTTCATCTTCTTGCTACATTGTAACTTTTTTTTTGGAAATTCTTTCAACAAGAGATAGAATTGTAACTCTTTTATAGGCATGTATTGTTGGATGTTGTGGATGTGTTGCTGATATGTGGTTGTCATTGATGTCAACACTATTAGCATTTGGTGTATTGAAGGTTGTATATGTCGAGGATATTGAGAAAATTGTAAAAGAAAGTGCTTCAGGTTCCCAGTGGAATTGTGTAGGTCATGAAGGCGTCTTGTTTTGTACATTGAAGATCAGCTACTGTGGACTAAAGGGTTTTTTTTTAGAATATCTAGATCATCTACTGAAAGTCTTAGAGGTTCACATGAAGAATTGATCGTGCTATGAATAGTTGTGTTCTGACAGTATTTTTGTGGGTTCTGTCAGTATTCCTGAGGAAATTTTTTGTGATTCTGGTAATTCTAGTTGCTATGAATGTTTCTCTGTTGTTTTGTGGTGTTCTTGGATGTTTCTAGATCGTTCTCTATCTTTGTGGTATATCCACATTGATCGGTGTGCTCGTGGTCAAAGATTTTTTCTGTGTATGTTTAGTTTCTCATGTTCTTGGTCAACATGATGGGTGTAACATGTGGTGGATCTTTGAGGTGAAATTAATTGAAGTATTTTCATGTTGGAGTTGCTAATTTGGGTCTCCACTATGTTGTGGCCGACCTTGGTGGATTCACATTGAAAATTTAATTGTAAATTTGGGTCATCATTGTAAATATGTTTTATTTTTCTGGCCGACTAAGTTGTTGATGTAATCTCTTGTTGCAGATATATAAGAGCAATTGTTTGATCAATGTAAACTGTGCTCAGTGAGCTCCCATGTGTGTATGTGTGAATATCATTCGATTGCAGAGTAGAGTGTGAAGAAGACTGAGTGATTTGTGAAGAAGTTTGAGCAAAGAGTGAAGAAGGTTTTTTTGTGCTTAACTGGAACTGTAATTAGGCTTGTGTAGAAGCTATTTTCTTTGTTCACAATTTGGATGGTTTTAATCCAAACTTTTCTTTGGACAATGAGTCATCTTTTGTATTTGAGTAGTGAGCTCTAGGCAGTGTGCCTGAATGCATGTACATTCCCATTATTTCTCATTATACTTTTAACAGGGTATAATATTGTGGATTGACCTCCACTGTGGTTTTTCCCCTAACAAGGTTTCCACATAAAAAAAATATTGGTGTTCTTTGTCTCTATGATGTGTTAATTATTTATGGTTAATTGCTTATTTATCAGATCTAAGACTAAGTTAAGTAAAGTTTGAAAAGTTTAAATTTTTGTGACAACTGATTCACCCCCCCTCTCAGTTGTTTGTCCTTGTTTTGCCAAAAATTGGTATCAAAGCAGGTTCCTCTGAAGAATACTAAAAGCTTGAGGTGATCCGAGATGGCAACATTTAAGAAGGACAGTCCTAAATTTGATGGAACTAACTACTCACTATGGAAAGTTAGGATGGAATGTCACCTAAGGTGTATTGGTGAAGCATTCTGGAGGATTACAAAAGATCCATATGTTATTCCTCAGAATGGTCCCTCCACTGCTGATGAGATCAAATAAGCTGAAAATAATATCAGGGCTATTGAAGCATTAGTGAGTTCTCTGACAGATTCAGAGATGGAAAATGTGATAGGTCTACAGACAGCTCATGAGATTTGGATGAATCTATAAAATTTGTATGAAGGAGATGCACAGGTGAAGATGGCTAAGCTATGGAGTTTGAAAGGCAAGTATGAGAATTTGAAGATGGGTGAAGATGAAAATATCACTTCTTTTATGCAAAGAGTAAATGGACTAGTGATGGGTATTAGATGTGTTGGCGGTAAGTTGGATGAGGAATAAATTGTGGCTAAGGTGCTCAGATCATTGCCTCCCTCCTACAAAGCCAAGGCTCATGCCATTGAAGAAACCAGATCTTTGAAAAATATGACAAGGGATACACTGATTGGTAAACTTGATGCCTTTGAGTTGAGTGAATTTGGTGATTATGTTCCTAAGATTGAAACTGCATTCAAGGCTATTGTATCTGGAAGAAACAAGCAAAGATATGGTTCAGGAGAATGTTCCAAAAAGATATCCAAGTATGATGAAGAACTGAAACAACTTGAAGATAAAGAAAGAGAGGTAGAAGAATTGGAAGCACTGATTGTAAAGAAAGAAGGTAGAGGAAAAGGTAAGTATGAAGGAGTGTTTCCTATTAAATGTTTTTCTTGTAGTAAAATAGGTCATTTTGCATCAAGATGTCCTGAAAGAGTTCCTAGATCTAAGCCTAACAAGTCTAGATTACAAAAGAAATGTTACTTTACTGAAGGAGTAACTGATGATGAGTCTGATAAAGATAATGGAAATGAAGATGAATGGGTTTTCATTGCTATCAAGTAAAATAGTCATGTGGCTGTTGAATCTGTTAAAGATGAGAAAGCTCTTGCAGGCTTATTTGAAGAAAAGGATGAGTGGGTTATTGACAATGGATGCTCACATCATATGACTGGTGATAAAAAAAAATTGTAAGTATAGAGAAGTATGATGGTGGTGTTGTAATATTTGGAAACAACAATGCTGGTGTGATTCATGGCAAAGGTTCTATTTTTCTTGGTGATGAGCATAACACTGATGATGTTCTTTATGTTGAAGTTTTCAAGCACAATATTTTGAGTGTTGGAAAAATGGTGGAAAAAGGCTATGATCTACAATTCAAAGATGGAAGATGTAGGATATGTGGAAGATCTGGTAATATGATTGCTATAGGTAGAAAGATAGAAGGTAATATTTTTCACCTAAATATTGCTAGTGAGAGTTGTTTAATTGATCAAGTAGATGAAAGTTGGTTGTGGCATAGGAGATTGTGTCATGTAAATTTTGCTAACATTGTCAAGGTAAGTTCCACTCAAGTAGTAAGAGATCTACCTAAGTTAGTGAAGCTTGCTAACACAATTTGTAAGGAGTGTCAGATGGGTAAATAGACTAGAGTCTCCTTCTAGAGCAAACAGTTTCATTCAAATGATCTACTGGAGCTGCTACATACTGATCTATGTGGTCCCTCCAGAGTCAAAAGTATTCATGGAGAAAGGTACTTTATGTTGATTATTGATGATTACTTCAGAATGATATGGGTTTCTTTCTTAAGAGAAAAATGTGAAGCACTAGAAAAGTTCAAAAGTTTCAAGGCTATGACAAATAATGAGAAAGGTCTAAAAATAAAATGTCTAAGGTCAGACAGAGGTGGTGAGTTCACCTCCAGGGATTTTAATTCTTTTTGTGAAGAACATGGAATCAAAAGATAGTTATCTACTCCCCAAACCCCTCAACAGAATGGAGTTGCAGAGAGAAAGAATAGAACAATTTTGGATGTTGCTAGAACAATGATGATAGAAGGAAATGTGCCCCAGATCTATTGGAGTGAAGCTATAAGCATTGTTGTGTATACTTTAAAATGGGTAAATGTTAATGGTAATTCTAGTAAGACCCCTTTTGAGCTATGGTTTGGTCATAAGCCTACTGTTAAATATTTCAAGATCTTTGGAAGCAAATGTTATATCAAGAGAGATGATGATATAGGAAAGTTTGATGCAAGAAGCGATGAAGGAATCTTTTTAGGTTACTCTACTAAAAGAAAGGCTTACCGATGCTATAACAGAAGGCTAAGAAAGATGGTTGAGAGTACAAATGTCAGAGTTGATGAGGACTCTGCCAAATCATCCAGATATTATGGTTATGATTCAGATGAAGACAATATAAGCCAAGGGAAGAATTCTCAGACACAGAACCAACTTCAGATTATTCCATATGTTCTGGTTAAACAACCTCAAATTTTTTTGGTAAATCAAGTAAGTCAGGGAGCACAAACAAGTGCAAGTGCAGAAGAAAGATCAGAAGAACCAAAAGCTCATGAAAGTCCCAAAACTCCAAGGTATGTAAAGCTAAATCATTCTAAAAATCAAATTATAGGAGATAAGAGTAAAGGTGTGCAAACTAGAAGAAAGATTGCAAAAGAGTATTTCCTTATTTCCAAGACTAAACCTAAAGATGTCATTGAAGCCTGCCAAGATGAACACTAGATGAAAGCTATAAAGGAAGAGCTGACACAGATTGAAAATAATGACATATGGACACTGGTTCCCAGATCGAAAGACAAAAATGTGATTGGTACTAAATGGGTGTTTTGGAACAAGCTAAATGAACAAGGTGAAATGGTCTGGAGTAAAGCAAGACTGGTATGTAAAGAGTATTCTCAAATGGAAGGTGTTGATTTTGAAGAAACTTTTGCCCCTGTTGCCATAATTGAATATGTTAGATTATTTCTTGCTTATGCTACATATAAGAACTATAAAGTATATCAAATAGATGTAAAGTCAGCCTTTTTTAATGGAGAACTAGAAGAAGAAGTATACATTGAACAAACAAATGGATTTCAGCTGACTGACAAGGAAGATATGGTCTGCAGATTGAAGAAAGCTCTATATGGACTTAAGAAAGCCCCCAAAGCTTGGTATGCTAGATAGGAAAAATATTTACTAAAGCTTGGATTCAATAAAGGTACTATTGATAACAACTTATATTTCAAATTGAATAATGATAAAGAGTTAATTATAGAATTTTTTGTTGATGACATCATTTTTGGAGGAGATGACAATCTATGTATGAGGTTTGCTAATGAAATGAAGAGTGAATTTGAGATGAGTATGATTGGAGAGATGTAGTTCTTTCTGGGATTGTAAGTTACCCAGTTAGACAAGAGAATTTTCATATCTTAGTCCAAATATGTGAGAGAGCTACTGAAGAAATTTGGGATGGAAGAATCAAAGCCTTTTGGTACTCCCATGGTGACCGGATGCAAGTTAACATAGAATGATGATTCTCCTAAGGCGTATCAAACTAGATACAAATCAATGATCGGTGGATTGCTCTATTTAACCTAGACTAGACTAGATATTATGAATGTTGTATGTATGGTTGCTAGATTTCAGGTTGATCCAAAAGAATCACATGTGACTGTTGTTAAGAGAATCTTCAGATATTTGAAAGGACCAGTTGACTTTGGACTTTGGTATCCAAAGGATGATGATCTCACTTTGAGTACATAAATTGATGTAGATTGGGATGGAGATGTAGAAGATAGGAAAAGTACTAGTGGTGGTGTTTTCTTCCTAGAGAAGAAGTTGGTGTCCTAGTTGAGCAAAAAGCAGAATTCCATTTCTCTATCTACTGCTGAAGAAGAATATATTGATGTTGCAAATAACTGTACTCAAGTGATATGGATGAAACAAATGTTGAAAGATATCAGGGTGATATATCAAGAGCCTATTGCCAAATACTGTGACAATTCAAGTGCAATAAATATTTCAAGGAATCTAGTACTACACTCTAAGACTAAACATATATCAATCAAGTTTCACTTCTTGAGGGAGAAAGTGAATGAGAAAGAAGTTGGATTGGAGTATGTTCCTACCAAAGAACAGATTGCAGACATCTTTACTAAGCCGTTGCTGATGGATACTTTTGAGTATCTCAGAGGAATGCTAGGGGTGATTACTCCTCCTGATAAGAACTAAAAGATGCATTTACTTGCATCAATTTGTGAGCTACATTGCTATATTATGATCCAGATTGATGTTTTTGTGGCTGCTACTCAAGGGGAGTAGTCAGATGTGTAGATATGTGGTTCAAATCATGTATATGGAAAGGTCATGGTTACCTTTTCCATTGATGTCAAAGGGGGAAAAGTGCAATGTGAAAAATCTTCCGAGGAGAAGAGCCTTGTGGGAAAAGAGTTGTTGAGAAGAAGAGTCAAAATCTAAGGAGAAGCAAGTGTGTTGGGTTGATGGTATTTTTCACATCATGTGTTGTCATCAATGCCAAAGGGGGAGATTTTTGGATGTGTTACTGATATGTGGTTGTCATTGATGTCAACACTATTAGCATTTGGTATATTGAAGGTTGTATATGTCGAGGATATTGAGAAAATTGTAGTTTCAAGTTCCCAGTGGAACTATGTAGGTCATGAAGGCGTCTTGTTTTGTACATTGAAGATCAACTACTGTGGACTAAAGGGTTTATTTTTTAGAGTATCTAGATAATCTACCAGAAGTCTCAAAGGTCTACATGAAGAATTGATCTTGTTGTGAATAGTTGTGTTCTAACAATATTTTATGGGTTATGTCAATATTCCTGAGGAAAGTTTGTGTGATTCTGGTAATTCTAGTTGTTGCAGATGTTTCTCTGTTGTTTCTTGGTGTTCTTGGATGTTTCTAGATCATGCTCTATCTTTGTGGTACATCCACATTGATTAGTGTGCTCGTGGTCAAATATTTTTTTTGTGTATGTTCAGTTTCTCATGTTCTTGGCTAACATGATGGGTGTAACGTGTGGTGGATCTTCGAGGTGAAATTAATTGAATTCTTTTCATGTTAGATTTGCTAATTTGGGTCTCCACTATGTTGTGGCTGAACTTGGTGGATTCGCATTGAAAATTTAATTGTAAATTTGGGCTGACATTGTAAATATGTTTTATTTTTTTGGCCAACTAAGTTGTTGATGTAATCTCTTGTTGCGGATATATAAGAGCGATTGTTTGATCAGTGTAAAGTGTGCTCAGTGTGCTCCCATGTGTGTATATGTGAATATCATTTGATTGCAGAGTAGATTGTGAAGAAGACTGAGCAAAGTGTGAAGAAGTTTGAGCGAAGAGTGAAGAAGGATTTTCTATGCTTAACTGGAACTATAATCCAACTTGTGTAGAAGCTATTTTCTCAATTCATAATTTGGATGGTTTCAATCCAAACTTTTCTTTGGATAGTGATTCCTCTTTTGTATTTGAGTAGTGAGCTCTAAGCAGTGTGCTTGAATGCATGTGCATTCCCATTATTTCTCATTATACTTTTAGCAGGGTATGATATTGTGGGCTGACCTCCACCATGGTTTTCCCCCTAATAGGGTTTCCACGTAAAAAAATCTTGGTGTTCTCTGTCTCTTTGATGTGTTAATTGTTGTTTGTTAATTTCTTATTTATTAGATTTAAGACTAAGTAAAGTTTGAAAAGATTAAATTTTTGTGACAACTGATTCACCCCCCCTTTCAGTTGTTTGTCCTTGTTTTTCCAACATGCATAGCAGTATTACACCTTTTTCATATCAATGCAATTTTTTCCTTCTTAGATTATGTTTCATTGTGTGTGTTTGCATGATTGATGCAATTTCATGTGAATTATCTCATCCTTGTTGTTGTGTCTCATTAGTAGCCCCTTTAGGTAGAATAAATATGTATGTTGTATGTTGTAGGTTGTGTTGGTGATAAAAACAAATTCAAAGTTGTGAAGAGAGTATATCTTCCTTCTAGGACTTTGAGTATTATAGCCTTCTTATGAAACATTGATGCAAGATCATATGAGCCTCTAAGTTGTGTATGTCGAAGCTTGGTTGTTGATCAATTGTGTGTAAAAGCAGTTGTGCAAGTTTTAGATAATCATTTTGGTGCATCACCTTAGGAGATAGTTTCATTTTTATGTTTCCTTCTTACCCTTTTCCCAGGAAATGGGTTAGTTTAGTTAGTTTTTAGGTGAACACCATAAGAGATAGCTTACTCTGGAGGTTATCTTCCACAATCTAAGCCCACAATCAAGGAAACTTTCCCATGTTTCACCAATAGGTTGAGTTTACTGAACAAGGGTGCACTATTAGGAGATAATAGGTATATAGACATAGAGAGAGGGATATATAGAGGGGGCATGAGAGAGATAAAATGAGGTGATAGAGACAAGTAACAGAGAGTAGAGAGATACAAAGTAGAGAGATAAAGAGATAGGGAGGGAGAAACAATGAGTGTGTGCATGAGAGAGAAAGAGAGAGATTAGAGATAGAGATAGTGAGGGAGAAACAAGGTGTGTGTGTGTGATATGGAAATAGAGATCTATAAATAGATATAGAGGGATGGATGGATAGAGAGGGAAAGAAATAGAGAGAGGATAGAGAGGAAGATAGAGATAGAGATGGAAAGAGAGAGGAGGGATAGAAAAATATAGATAGGAAGTTATATATAGATGTAGAGAAAGGGATATATATACATATATATATATATAGAGAGAGAGAGAGATGTGAAGAGAAAAAGAGAGTGATCTTAATAACTCATCTCCCTTCCTATCTTATGTTTCTCTTTATTTCTCAATCTCTTATCTATCTTTTCCTCTCTTTCTTTCTCTCTCTCTCTCTCTATAACTTTCAATTTAAATTGTTATTAATATTATTAAAAATATATATTTATTAAAAATTAATTATATATATATAAGTTAAATAATAATATTAATTAAATTTCTATAAATATATATTAGAATCAATTATTTATTTATTATATATGTTATAGTATAATAATTATTAAAATAAAATAAAATTAAAAAATTAAAAAAGTTTAAACATATAATTTACTATTTATATATTATAATATAATCATTATTAAAATCATAAAAAGAAAAAAAAATAATAAAATATATAAATTATATTAAAATAAATTATTTATATGTTTTTTATTAAGGGAAAAATAAGTTTTGATGGGATTCAAAACCCAATATAAGAAGGTTTTGAAGGGACCTAAAACCCTTTACAAAGAAAAGAAGCTACTTGAAAAATAATTAGCAAACTAGCCACAGTCGCATCATCAACACCCATTTCCAAATATTCAGATCAACTCAAGCTATAACAAACAGGTTTTGAAGGGACCTTAAAACCTTTACAACTAGGTTTTGGCAAGGACCTTCAACCCTACTTAGATGATCAAAGACACCATTTGTATTAGCTAGGAAACAACTAACCTACCATTCAAAAAATACAAATCTAAGCCAAGGAGAATAGAGAACATAATGATGTTGAACACCAAAAAATCCTTGATTCACAAAAGAACCAAAAAAATCCAAACACCCCACCTCAATAGGGGTTCTAGGAAATACAGCTGAAAACTATGAAGCAATAGCCCCCTGCAACACTATTCCACCTAGAAATCCAACCCAACCTCCATCTCTAGAGGAGAGGATGAAATGAAACCCCTTCCCACCACAATCACACTTGTACCCCACTAGAACTACAACTTCCAACTTCACCTCAAAAGGAACAATCTCCCCCTCTATAGGAGACACCAGTTGTAGATCCCAGATGCAATCAACTTCAGAAGGAAGGGTTGGCATAACATCCCCTAGCAACACAAGCTTTAGGTACAAGTAGGAAAAAGCATGAACCTCCTCAAACAACACACATAGTTGGGACTAGAGAGAAAAGAATAAACCAAGCCCAACCATCAACAAACAAGCACCAGCTAGAACATAGATCATTGAAAAAACTAGGGTAGTCTCCACCCCATAGAGAAACACTAGCACCTTCAGCTAGTAAAACATATTTACCCCCTTCAACCATAAAAGCTTCAAAGACCAAAGGGGGGTCAAAGAAGCAATCCTGTAAAACTAGGACAAAAAGGAGCTAAACCCAATTTGAACCTTCAGAACAAGCCACCAATAGGGGAAAATATCCAAGAAAAAACCAAACTCCACATCTAGGAGAAAACCTAGAGAAGCAGATGCTAGAGAAACCAAGCCTATCAAGAGCTAAGAAATACCAGCTCCTTTAAACACCAAACATAACTAGAAAGAAAATAAGATCATCAAACAACATCCAACAACCATCTTTAAAGCATAAAATAGGGCAACGAACAACCTAGAAGAGAGTTGCTTCCACCAGTTCCAACTATGGTAAAAAGACCACCAATAGAAACATGAGGAAAATAAAAATTTGACCTCCTCTATTAAGTGTTGATCATCAAAGCTTGTGCCTCTCTGACAGTCTTATGGTAAATTCAGTGAGTGGGGGACAAATTGTGCCTCACTAAATAGCTCAAGGATTTTTATAGAAAGTCAGCTCTTCTTTGGGGGTTTGGATAAAAGGGTAGAAGGAAATGTAAATATAACACACAAAAATGACAATGCGTCAATGCTTTTACAACATTTCAAACCCAAACATTCCTATGATTGATATAATTAGACACAAAATGCCACAACCCTTGATTGTTGGAAAGAGAATGAACAACAAAGGCTGATAATAAGCATAGTGTAGACTTTCAAATCTTTCCGCAAATAGTGTTTGTTAAGGTCTAATCAAACATAAAGATTTCTAAGGGAAATAGAAAAACATTCATAAATTACATGAACTCTCCCTCCTAATACAATATAATATAGTAAAACAACAACCTTTTAAAAAATTAGAGAATTCCAATGACATAATCCAATTTTCACAAGTTATTATTCTACCATACTAGCATATAGCATGGAAATCATATACTTAAACTATTCAAATTCAACTTGCAAGACATAGTGTTTCATTTAGAACGATAATATAAAGAAAGAAAACTTGAAAAAGGCCATACATGCATAGTCTCAACTATTTCTCCTCAATAGTTCACGCCAAATGAACTTTAAAACAAAGGTTGGATGCCAATCCAATAATAGTTTAAACCTTAAAAGATATAACATGCCAGAGATAAGTAGTTCTGCAATTATGCTCCTCAAAATGGTTCTATATCCTAAGAAAACTAAAGAAACTTTTCCTTAACCATGGAAATTGAAACTTGGAATCCAACACCTTATTGTTTCGTCACCTCACTTATATAGCTATAGAAAGAAGGAAACACCACCTCAACACAAAAGTCGATATTGTCAGGTGTTGACAGTTGATAGCACGTGATCTGAATGTAGGTCTTTGGTTAGGTCACCATGATCTTTGCTCATCAAATTTTAGCTACCACATTAATTCTTTCTAGATATTTAGCAAAGATAGAGGCTCCTAAATGATCAAATCCTAGAAAAAATAGCCTAGCAAAAGGTCAAGTTGACCAATCACATCACCCAAAAGCACCGGCTCAAAAAAATCCATCTTGAAAACTGAGAAAGGAAAAAGGTCAACAAGCTTCGACAAACTCCCAAAAGATAGCACTCCATAGGAAGCACAATCTTCCTGCAGCAAATAGGTGGCATGTCAAAAAGGTGGAAACTCCTGAGCTCATGAATATAGCTCCTTAGAAAATCTATGACAAGCTGACACATGTCCCAAACTCTCCTAAAAGGAAGATGAAAGATGAAAGTTGCGAAACCACCATGTGGTGTATTGCGTACCTTTCTGATAACCTTACTTGAGCGTGGGCACACCTGAAATTGAAAACATGTACAAGCCAAAAATCAAAATGATTAAGGCAAAACACTTCATAGTTCTAGCAACTCACAGGGAGTCTTCACTTGCAGAGGAACGAACCTAGGCCTCAGTTGTTCTTAGAGTTTGACAAAAGCAGAGTGTTGCGCCTCCCAGTCTACATCAGTTGGTAGAATGATATTTTAGATCTATCTGTATGCTTGCTCTAGCTCAAAAACCTCTTTAAAAGAGACAAATCCCCATCTGGAAGAAACTGCTCCCAAGTGATAATAGAGTCAAGAAAGAGGATAAATCTCGTGCTCAACATCATCAGCCAAGGGCATTGTACTCGAACTCGAGAGTTCTACAAAGGCCTATATATTATGTCGGATTGCATCTATGACTTGCTTAACAATCAACATGACGTCATTTGGTGAAAGGAGAGGAGGCAACCCATAAGTAACTAAGACACTAAAGTCCTTCTTTATCTCGATGACCCACTTATTCAGTACCTCTAACACTCTTTACATTTTGTCGCAACCTTGTGATAGTTAATGATCTCATTAGCTTTGATGGAAGTGACCCACCAATTAGGAATCCTTGTTGTTACTAGGGATTTGTTAGTGGTGATGCATAACTTAGAAATAAAGTTGTGGGATTTTGCCACCCTAGGTGAACATTTGTGCATAAAGTGATCTGCCATCAAGCTAACCTTACTATTCAATTCCCAAACATCTCTTAAGAATTGTAGAGTGGGCCCAAGAATGACAACACCAGTTGCAATCTACTCCTAATGTATGGATATTAGATTCTTCATTATTGGGAGGGCTCTAGATCCTCATGTAATAGCTAGCTCTTGGTTGAGTTGAGCTTCTCTTGCTCTTGCACTTTCCTCCATTTGACTTTTCTCCCAGAGGACATTTGTTAATTCTAAGTTTAGCCTTTTGACTTTTTTGCTTCCGCCTGGGCCTTCCAAAGATTGTCAGAAGTTTAGGATTTGGCACCATTCAACTCTCTTTTCAAATCTTCAATTTTAACATGAAGTTGAACCTGTTCACTTCAAGCTTCTGCAAGCGACTTAGAAAAATCTCCCTACTGACCTTGAATTTTCCTTATGCAGGTCACTTCTACTTCTCTGGCTCAAATCTCATTCTGCAATCTTCTTACTATTTCCTTTATATTTCCCAACTCTACCTTACACTTCTTCAATTTCCTATTGAGTCTCTTGTAGTCAGCGTACACCACCTTCTGAGTGGATTTGGCTAAGACCACTTTGTCATGCAAGTGAGTTTCGTTCAATCCAGGCCCACTAAATGAACGTCATAATCCTCCATGTGAATTTTCCCTTCGGGCTTGGAAATGAGTGGCTTCATGGTAGTAATAAGTAGAGAGTTTCACTCTTCATTGAAGCAAGCTTCAATCTTCTTGGTAGCAAGCATCTTGGCATTCTTAAACAATATTTTTTTCTTTTTGGCCTATCGAGCCTACTTGGTGGCATTGAAATGACCCTGAAGAGTCTAAGGGATGTTGACACTCTATGTCACAATGGAAGCACCAGGAGGTGGCCCGAAAAGGGTGACAGAAGGGGAAACTTTGGATGTGTGAGCATGAGGGGATCCAAAAGGCATTGTTATCATGGAAAAGGGAGGGACACCAAATTGAGTAGGGGAAAAACTAGTAGGGGTAAACATAGAAATAGGTTGATGGAGAGGTATCTTCCCGGAAGTAGATGGTTCAGGAGTGACCGATAAAGTGGTGGTTTCATCCATTTTAATTGGGTCTTTTGATAGGGAAATTAAAGAGACAACGATGACCACAACGAATGACGCTACTTTAGCGTGCAGAGTAGTTTTAGCAGGTTCATTAAAAATGGAAGGGGGTGCATTCAGGAATATCAACTCAGGGTCCAAGGATGGAGGATTCCTTTCCTCAGGAGGAGGCAGGGGTTTGACCAATGATGCAAAAAAAAGAAGAAGAGGGGGAGTGAAACTTACCTAAACTATAGTAATCAAAATATTTTCTAGGGCAGAATCTGCTTCTTCTTCTTGTTAGACCGATACATCAGGGGCACTCATGTCCTAGACCCTTCTTTTTGCATGACTAGAACTGGTACGTCCCAATCCTTGAGCCTTCAATCCCTTTGAAACTTGACCTTCAGCAGCAGCAACAGACCCCCTTGAAGACCGTCGGGTTCTTTTCCCTTTACTTTGGGCACTAGAAGAGGATGGAGCTTGTGAATCCCTTCACCCTGAGTCTCTCCTACCATTAGATTCTTGAGGCCGAGAAGCCCGAGGTGGAACTTGTTCCTCGTCAATTTCATGGCTCATCTCCAGATTGATAGTGTCAAAATAAACCTCTTTGTCATATATGTCCTCAAATTCATCATCAAATGGCTGAAAGTTACCAAATGGGGCACCTTAGCATCTCATCTCCTGTCGGAATCTCCAAAAGTCTTCCTTTTTCCTTTTCAACCATCCCCTATGCTTTAGCTACATGTTGAGGGATTTTCCCATCAGGAGGTTCCTCTGATATTTTGCTTGCAGCTCATAGAAACTTAACCATCTTGGATGCTAGAATGGGATGTGGGCTAGATCAATGTATATCTCTGTGCTCTCTTGAGCCATATTCCTCCTCCTCTCGAATTACTCTTGAATCTCATGTTTCAAACTGTAAACCTCATTCAAGTTGTAATTCCACTTGTCGCAAATGAAGACCAAGCCTAAGGCCGCCAATACATTTGTGATCTCGTCCTCGACCTTCCACTTAGTCAATATTACGTGACTCTTAGCAATTACAAGGGGAAGTGAATAAACCTTTGTTTTGTTCCTTTTGGCACCATAAATCCCATCAACACCGCTGACCTAACAACATGCCTCCAATGCAAAGACCCTGTCTAATATAAATTTGGGGAGTTGGAAAGGCTCCCCAGAAAAACCATGGAATCTAATAAATTTGAAATCCTTTCCCAGGAAATAATCCAATGGGGTTGGTGGATCTTCTATCCATTCAATGACCTCTTGAGAGAAATGGCCAACGGGGCAGGGCAACAAATCTTGGAGCACTGGCCTTAAAATGTTATTAGCAAACTAATAATAATCCCCTATTCTCGAAAGTACATGGGTCCATACAGAAACTAGCTGAAGGAAGACCCTTTCATCTAGCCTAGATACTAGTACATTCCTCCCTAACCACTCAAAATTTTGATGCAAAATAAAATGAACCAAGATAGAAGAATACCTAAATTTAGACTCATTACCATAATTCTTCAGTTGTTCCTTCATGTTCCCAGCTATTACCTCAGCAAAATCATAGTACCTCTAGCTTCTTTCCCTTTTTAGCATGAAAGCTAGACCAAACTGGAAGGGGTTGACCTCTTCATCATTGTCAAGGCCAAAAACCCAAGTTTGCATTGAGAACACAGATTGTGTGTCCTTCTTGAATTTCTTGCGTGAAAGAGGAAAGAGAAGACGACCTCTCTCTGACCTTTCCTTCATCTCGTCCTCATAAAAAATTGTTTACCTGATCATGTCCTCCCTGAGGGCATCCATCTAATCTTTGTCAAAAATTTCAGCACCCCAAGTGGTAGGGATACACAACATATCCCATATGGCCTTGGCAGAAATGGTCACTTTAACCCCATGACCCTCAATGGCTTCTATATTTTTGTTAAACTTTTTTGCACATGCATCAACCAACTCTGGGCATAGATGTATATCAGGCAGCATACACTATGGCAGGCCACTATTCTAGAGTTGAAATGCAAAACCTTCTGATGGTTCATGGTTCAACATTCTCTAAAACACACCTTCCCTAAGGATTTTAGGGTTAGCTGACAACTTAGGGTTGAAAAAACTCTTGGTGAGTTCTTTCACTACCTCTCTTGGGATGTGTTTATCAGGTAACACCTTCTTACAGTGCTCAAATGGTCACTCCTCTAATGTTGGGGTGTTCCAGTGAAAGAGTTGCGCCTAAAAATATCGACGTAACCAAGCCTTCTGTTTGAAACTATGACTTGCCTACCAAAGGTTGATGCTTCCACCATGGTTGTACAAGGAATTTGTAGAGAACTTCTTTGGTGATAATGACTACTTTCATTTCTCTTCATTGGAGAAATCTACTTTTGAGTGCAATTAATTCTCTTACTCGCATGTAGTTAAAGCTACACCGTGACCACTGGTCCATTAAATGCTACCACCAAAGTGATACGTGTGGATTGGAGATCTGTATCCTGTGGGAATTCAGAGAATGATGTGAGAATGGAATTAGTACATTCCCTCTGCCACCTTTTTAACAAATAAACTCATTACATCGAAAAGCATACTTTTTGCTATGTGAAACATGTTGAGGTGATACAAGGTACTCTTGAAAAGATGTGCCCATTAATTTGTTAGAGTTTTTGTGCATTAATCCATGTCTTTTCCCATTAGTAAGCTGGTTGGAACTGATGATGGCAAAGGAAACATGTCAACAATTGACATACAAGAGCATTTACTCCCAACGCCCATATTTATTTCTCAAGGCATTATGTCAGATTCTTCATACGATTCATCTTCCCTTCTCTGTTTTTCCTTAATATTTTTTGTTGTCATCTAGCCAAAAATAGACCTTCAATTGGTTAAGTTAGCTGGCTCACCTTTCTATATATATAGCTATGCCACCTTTTACAACATTCATTTGAAGATATAGTCTCTTAAGTTTGGCAAGCTTGCCATTCCGCCATAATTCGCTGCATATTAGAATTTTTGTCAGCTTAGGAACTCCCATTCAGCTCCTCGCACGGAGGTCACAATACTATTTTGTAGGAGAGGTCATTAGTGACCAAATTAAGCACCTGGTGAAGAAATGTGACTGCCTTGTCATGGTTGTGTTTAGGTGGGTGGTTAGCTAGGACTTCATTGACGATGAAAACCAGTTCTGGAGCAACTACAATGTCCTTTCCCGCTTCGTGGCCTCACTACTAGACCTGAATGTGTCCAGGCCCATGATAATTGAGTTTATCCACTAGATGTTTGACACTTCACTGATGGAAGGGCATGGCAAGGTAGTGCAAGTGGCTATCCCCAGCGTTGGTATTCTAAGTGCCATGGATCTTCACAGGCACATGGACTTTGGGATAGATGTGCCCTAGTTGCCCTTCCTTTCTGACTTCTGCACTATGGACCTTGGGATGCACCATTGCTCTTCTCAACCAATGGCCACTTTTCTACTACGAGAGTACAGAATGAAGCATGTTCTAAGACTCGCTTGGAGGAAGCACTTTGACTTTTTGGTGCAAAGTTGTGTCGAGTAGAACCTAGGTCTACGTTGTGAGTAGCTTGCATGCGTTGTGTGTTCAACCCCTTTTTGCAACCCACTAGATGAGAAGAAGAAGAACTTGATAACGAGCCCTTTTGCTTCGTCAACAACAGTTGGAGGCTTTACTTTACTGTTTTTTGCATGTTACCTCCTTTTTGACTTGTTTTTGCTCTGCTACTCTTTTGGGTCTGCTTGAGAGAGCCTCATGTTTAAATCTAAGCCTCGGGACTTGCATTATATTATAAATTGATGAATATAATATAATACAACCAACTTTTTCATTTCTTCAGTGTTTTCTCGAATGGCTTATTCTCAAAATTTAGAACGTATTTACAAATTTTTTACATATGATACATAACTATTAATTTTTTTAAAGAATTACATATTTTAATGGAATATCCTCAGATAAATACTGTTCATCGGTATATCTAAAGTGTTTCCTTCCATGTCTTCAATTTCATATGCATTCCTTTCCTTGCACACGCTAATTCGGAAGGGTCCCTTCCATATCACTTCAAATTTTTTGTGTTGCCTTGGTTTTGTAGTACACTTATCGTACTTTAGCACTAAGCTCCCTTCTTTAAATTATGAGTTAGAATTCTTTTTGTCGAACTACTGCTTTACTATTTTTTGATGCTTTATCATGGCATCGTAGCCTTTTTCTCTATCTTCTTCTAGCTTCAAGAGCTCTTCTAGACATACTTCCATTATGTTGCTTTCTTCAATTTCTAGAGCTTTCAATAGTTGTAAAGTAGGAATTTTTATGGAGATAGGTGATATTACCTCTTTCTCATATGCCAGTTCATAAGGGGAAGTCCTCAAAATTTGTTAAGGACTAATTTGGTTTGCCCATAGAGCAACTCACAGATGTTTGTGCTAATCCCTTTGTCGTTTCAACCCAACGCACTTTGATGGAGCTTCCCAAAATTTGCAATTTTTGAGCATCCCATAGACCTTGTCTATATTTTAAACCCTTATCCCCATATGTGAGTAGGGTTTTTCCTAAGAAAGTTTTCAAGTCTTCTAATGTTTGGTTGACCTACCCTGTCGGTTTCCAGCTCTTTTAGTCATTACTTGAGCCATCTTGTACATTTGGCTACCGACCCCTTTGGTTTAGAGTGTCGGTCACCTAGTGGGTTGTCAATTTTAATTGTGCCCTAAATTCGGGTGTTAAATTTTCCCCAAATGACATAGGCTTAAGTCACCCATCTGCGAGGGTCAAATCACCATCGACTTAGTAATGGCCCTTATTTAATGCTAACTTTGTTGTGTATGCAAGTTTAGTGATTCGAGACTCTGGGAAGTGATCCTGATCGTACCCCACTAGCTTGTAGGAGATAAATGTCAGTCAGTTATGTAGTATGAGGATAGCAAGATGAAGACACATGTCCTTATACAAATGTGGGGCCCATCCTCCACTATCTAGCTCATTACATGTGGTTCTGAACTAATGATAAGGATTAAACGTTGGGAATGATCCTCGTCATTCCTCATTGGCTCGCCAAGAAAAGGTGAATGCTCATTAAAGGCCACGAGGTTAGCGATATCTCAACACGTGGATCATTCCACCTAGTTCGTGAGACAAATGAAGTTTGTCAATGAGGGAAGTTACTATCTGAGGTGGATCAATGCCATTGGCCAAGACAAATAAACAAAGCACTATTGGAATTCAAACCCGGTCAACCAAGTGTAAGCTGTCTGATCTACCATCTCATCATGAGATCAACGACTGACATTCAAAATTGATAAATAGGCTCGTGATAGCCATTTAATTCTGCAACCAACGGGCATTAATGAGCTACTCTTTGTAAGTTTGATCAAATTGATCTATGTGCGCATGTGGAGACTTAATTACCAGTAATCATGAAGTATGATATGCATATTTCCATGCACTTGGGAATTAAACAATGACAATACACATGCCAAAAAATTACCCAATTTGCACATGTATTTCCATTGAGCATTGATGATTGATATCATCACATTGTTCAATAAATAGAAGTTGAAAGTTGCTATTTCTACCATCACAATTATTTGTCAAGTCTTTGAGTGTGTGCAGAGAGTCGAGGTTACAATTGTAGATCTTCTAGTGACAAAATGAACAAGTTTGGTGCTTCATCTATTTTGGTGCAGAGGTCTTCTTGACTCAATTCACAAAGGTCCCATGATGAAGACCTGGAGTGAGGACAATGCATTCATTAGGATACCTAGGGCAAGGGATTTGTACCTATCGCTACCAAATGTAGCTATCGTCTAAAAGGCCAGGTCATAAGCTCAGAGGCAGTGGGAGAAAAAGGAGAAGAATTTTTTAGGCCTTCCAATAGAGTTTAGAGGAAAGTCCGATGTGGTTGTGGCTCTTTTGGATGAAAAAAACTCACCCATTGACATTACTGACACCTGGTCTGAGACAAAAATAGAGACGGATTGCAACTATCGCTAATACCTCGAGATTCTAGGCCGAGCTCCATCCCCTAGAGCAGAGGTATTGTCTATCCCACCTCTAGCTGTCAGAACTCTGAGCGAGCATAAGGGTGTTGTACTAAAATGAGACAAGATGAGGAAGGAGTTGAAGTTTCATCTCCAACCCTTGCTACAATGTAAAGTGGGTGCGTGTACCATGGTGTGTGTGCTGGGGGTGGAATTTCTTTTGGTTGATAAAAAGGTGGTGTACGAAATGAAATTTTTGTGTTGTTTGGTAATTTTTGTGGTAGTTTCTTTCTCTCTACATGTGTGGCTAATTTTTGAGGTGTTGATGCTGACTATGTGCCCTCATGGTGGTATGAATGTTGAGTTTCCTACTTACATGGTTGTTGAGGGAGATTTTGGCAGTACTTTATGTCTCCTCGTGATGATCGTTGCAATTATGGTTTCCCCATTTCAACATAATCAACATGTGGGGAATTTTGAAATGCATTGGAAATTTGATGCGAAATGGAATTTTGTAATGTAATTGTACTTTGAGCCGGAAGCTTGTTTTCTCCCTTATTCTATAAGAGGGAATTCATGGTTCATTTTGCAGGCGTTCTGGTCTTTCGAGTCCTTATGTCTTATATCTGAAAAGAGTAGAAATTAGAAGAATACCAGAAAATAGGATAGTGAAATTGTCTTGGTTTTCAACTTTGCATATGAAAATCTTAAATCGTTTTGTAGAAATTACTAATATTGAAGTAGATTCTATGCATAATTCATCTATTCTTCTCTATAAACCATCTTGCAAATTTTGAATATAATATAAAGTATATCCTTTTCATCTTCAAATGTTTCATTTAAATGCATGTTTTTATTTTTGCTTTGGTTCAAAGAATCAATTAAGTGCTTAAATGGGATCATGGATTTGTGAGAGTTTATAGAGGATTCGGTAAGAAGTGATGTATTATATCCCGTGAGT
Organism: Sequoia sempervirens; assembly: GCA_007258455.2. NCBI lineage: Eukaryota > Viridiplantae > Streptophyta > Pinopsida > Cupressales > Cupressaceae > Sequoia > Sequoia sempervirens. Next base: position 206,551,618 of record VDFB02000013.1, on the reverse strand, counting down.
TTTCATAATGCAATGCCTTATAAAAATAGTCTAGAATTATCAGATTTAAATAATTTCTATATAATTGATTGTAATATGCATGAATCCATCACCCAATTGATGAAGACGCTAGTCTATTTGTTGTGGTATTTATCATTTGAGTGATAATGGCAGTATATAAGGCTATGGACTTGGGTGAGAATAAAAATCTTTTAAAATTCATTTACTATGAGGCATGTGTGTGAGGTATTCTCCTTGTTCCTAGTGAATTGATAGTTATTTGCCTGAAGATTAGCCAACCTTTGAGTGAGTTACGCTATTTACCTTTGATAGGAACTGATCTATGATTTTCTATGTCATTCATTGAGATAGTCAAATGAAATGTGAAAGGAACACCCTCCTAGGTCCCACAAAGCCTAAAGTGTAGAAGGTTTCAATCTTCAATTGAACCTTGTCAGTTGGCCATTCATATTAAGGGTCTTGAATATGGGAGTTGGCTACTCTTTAGAGATTCCTCAGGTGTAATGGAAAAACACCAACAAAATGGTGACTCTATTGGGGATATTTTCATTCTCCAAACACAAATACAAAATGCAAAGTCAAAGAGTATAGCAGCAAATTCTTGAACCTAGTAAATATTTTGAGTGCAACAAAGATTGAAGGATCCTAATGTGATTTTGTTGTAGAAGATAGCCTAGAATGTGTTCTATTCGTAAAGAAGCTTCATCTCCTCTAAAGTTCAATCCTCTGAAGGAGGTAGCTACTGTGACTCAAAGAACCTAATAAAGTGTATATCAATTGGTCAGATCTTTATTTTGGCATGCTTTTGTGTACAAGTTAAATTGTCGTGTTGTGATAAAAGAAGCATGTTAAATTGTTAGATCTTAAGTAGAATTTGTGAGGGATACACCTGCTAGAGGCTTGGGATTGTATTTGTAAAAGGAATTGATGTAATATTGTATAATTGCATAGTATATTCTAAAATTCCTTTTCAAGAATTAAAGGTGAATTGTCAATTTATGCCATATAGTGTAAATATGGACAAAAGCATACAAGGTGAACAATCGTTCTCCCACCAAGGAAATTTTAGTACTGACAGGTACAAGGCCCTCAACTTTGACAATATTTGTGGATATCCAAATATTGTACCTCCTAAGATCAGGGATAAAATACCAAAGTTCAGTGGTGACAAGTCAGAATCAACAAGGAAACATGTGCAAGAATTTGCTAATGTGATGGGTGATTATGAAATAGATTTTGAAGATGTGGTTTTGAAGTTATTTGTTCAATCATTAAAAGGAGATACAAGATACTGGTTCTCTTTCCTACTAGTGTCCTCTATACATTGTTGGAATGAACTTGAGGTAATTTTCATGGAGCAATTTGGTGAGAGGATAAACCCATGTGTTGCAAGGAAGAACTTCATGGAGATCTCCAAGGATAAGAGAGAATTAATCCCTGCCTTCAACCTTAGATTTGCAAAGGTTTTAAGGGAAATCCTTGAACATATGAGACCAAATGATGTTGCATGTTTGTTGTATATTTGGGAGCATTTGATAGTAAAATGAGCTTCTTAGTAAGAGATAAAGAGCCTGCTACGTTACAACAAGCTTACCAAAAGGCTATGAATATTGAGAACAATTTGAAGTACTCAATGATGAAGGGACCTGTGATTGCTAGCATGGGTATCTCTAATAGAATTTAGGTTGCTCAGTCGAACTAATCAAGGAATAAAAGTGTTTTTCAAGAAAAGCAGCCCATAGATGTCACATCTGAGTTATTCCTATAGAATGCAGAGCATGAGCAAGCATCTACTTCACATCAACCAATGTCTGGAAAGGCTGATTTGATTTTATCTATTAGAAAGTTGTATGAGATGAAGAGACATGTAAATGAGTCACCATATGACTTGTTTTCAATATTCTTAGATGTTCTAATGGAGATACACAAGAGGTTTAGGCCTAGTGATTTAATGTGCATTAATTTGTTTTGTGAAGCATACAAATCAAGAGCAAGCGAGTGGCCTAAGGATCTGAAGCCTCGTAGCCTTGATCAAGTAATGGATTGGATAAACACTATGGAAGATATTGAATATAGTTATAAGCCCTTGGTTGTTTCCATTATGGGGGCAATAATTGACATAGTGAGGAGAACCAAAGGCTAGAGTTGATAGATCAAGGAGTATCGGAGTCCAAATAATTGATTGTTGAATGTTGTCATTTCACAAGAAACATAGAAGCAAGTGCATATAGTAGTGATTAGGATGAAGATACAGGGTGTGAAGACAAGGAAATAATGCCTAATTATCTTCCTTGGGATGTCATAGGCTACGAGAAAACACAAGAATTACATAGTGAAACCTCACAAGTTGATTTATACAGGAGTAATGATGTATCAATCAATGATGGAAATGCACTTGGTCTCCATTCTATGGAACAAATGAGGAATCAAAGGGATGAGATCAAACCTAGTCAATCCTCTATTGAGTATGACTCTTCTTATGAAGTGGAGATGGAGTCTCTTGCTTCTAGTAGGGGATATGTTAATAGCCTTGAAAGGGTGTGTTTTCTAGGAAATGGGAAATTCTCTTTATGTGAAGAATTCTTTGAATGTGGATCAGTTGTTATGAGTGCAAATGATGAAGAAGATGTTGAAAGTGTTTCTCTATTCTTTGAGTGATTACATTGGTTTTGAGTGTACTAAAGATCAAAATGATTGGGATCCTAACACTGAGAAAGATGAGGAGCATGTGACCATCATGAAAGTGTGGCAAAATCCTTTGTTTGATGAACCTGCATTAGACAGTGAGATCATGAATGATGATTCTTATTGGTGTAGAAGTAATCCTCTTTTTGAAGATAATCTAGATGAGTACCTAGCAAGTACTACTAGTGAATGTGTTGTGGAAGGTACAAATAAAAATCAAACTAATGCTAGGGTAGAAATTTTTCCTTTGAGGATGTTAACCCTGATTTCATAGTATCCTAACTGGATGGCAAATGTGATTACACAAGTGCCAATGAATTGGTTTACCAACATGTGATTGAACAAGTAATACATGAAAAATATCAAGATAATGCCCCAGACTTGCTGACATCTAAATGTAACAGTGGCAAACATGATAGAGAAGTTCAAGATAGTGATGGTAGATTTGGATGTAGCATTGCTATCAAAAGGGATGTAGATGATCATGTTGATTTCCCTATGGTAACTGGCTATGTGCTTGAAAAGGTGGTTGAAGAGTCAACCACTTGGGTTCCATCTGTTGGTATGTGCCTATATGTTAAAGGAAGTCCATTCTTGGACGACCAAAAGGAAAATCAGGATGAATATGTGAATGATCAAGCAACATATTTTTATGTTGAGGAAAAGGAATTATTTGATGATTCTGCAATATATGTTAATATTGTAGGATTATTTGATCCATGTGAAGGACTGTTCAAAGGTATTGACAATCAGAAGAATGATGTTGGTCAATATGAAGTTGCATTGCAATTTTTTTCAAATGTACCCTACCTGATGAATCTTCTTATGGAACTTCTTTCACCCCTTGTGGAAAACACTTATGAGAAACAGATGGAAGGTATGCCTGATTCGGTGTTTCTTTTCCCCAACCTTGTAAAGGATTGTCCAAATATGAGCCAAAGTTTTTATGTTATTTTCAAATTTGATGAACAAATGGGGTACGATACTACAATTTAAGATTGTGTAGATTATGAGGGTTTTGTTTTCTCATTTCAATTTGATGAGCCTGTGGTGTAGAAGGTGAATGAATGGGGTAGCATGGCATCAATAAATCACTCTAACCATGATTAGGTTAATTGTTAGGAATTGCACAATATTTATGTGGACCCACTGCCAGCTGAACATGACAAAGTATTTGACAGAGGAAAAGATTTTCCCTAAATTTTTGGGGGCCAAGGGCCTCCAATTTATGGATCGAAGCCAAATGTTTAAAAGTGGCTTCACATGGAAATGAATTGCAATGTATATTATGAAAATAGTGTACATATAGTTCAGTGTGTTTGCTTTCTATTGTGTCTGCTTGCCTTGTTCAAGCAAGCTCCTGGGTTTTGGTTTTCCACCCTAGTCTACTTCAACCTGAGATCTAGATTCTCACTATACCCACTAAGGGTATACATCCCCAAGCATGAGCCACTAATGGAGCTTCCCAAAATTTGCAATTTTTGAGCAGCCCATTGACCTTGTATGTATTTTAAACCCTTATCCCCATATGTGAGTAGGGTTTTTCCTTTGAAATCCTTCAAGTATTCTAATGTCTTATTGACCTACTCTATCGGTTTCCAACTCTTTAAGTCTTTACTTGAGCCATCTTGTATGTTCGGCTACCAACCCCTTTGGTTTAGAGCACCGATCACCTAGTGGGTTGTCGATTTTAATTGTGTCCTAAAGTCAGGTGTTAAATTTTCCCCAAATGACTTAGGCTTAAGTCACCCATCTGCGAGGGTCAAATCATTATTGACCTAGTAATGACCCTTATTTAATGCTAACTTTGTTGTGTATGCAAGTTTAGCGATTCAAGACTCTGGGAAGTGATCCTGACCGTACCCCACCAACTCGCAGGTGATAAATGTCGACCGGTTATGCAATGCGAAGATAGCGAGATGAAGATGTGTGTCCTTATACAGACATGGGGCCCATCCTCCACTATCCAGCTCACTGCCCGTTGTTCTAAACCGACGACAAGGATTAAATGTTGGGAACAATCCCTATCGTTGCTCGCTAGCTCACCAGGAAAAGGTGAATTCTCATTAAAAGTCACAAGGTTAGTGAGATCTCGACACACAAATCATTCCACCTGGTTCATGAGATAGATGAATTTTGTCGAAAGGGGAAGTTACTATCTAAGGTGGATCAATGCCATTGGCTGAGACAAATAAACAAAGCACTATTGGAATTCAAACCTGGTCAGCCCGATGTAAGTTGTCTGATCTACCATCTCATCATGAGATCAATAGATGACATTCAAAATTGATAAACAGGCATGTGATAGCCATTTCATTCTACAACCAATGAGCATTAATGAGCTACCCCCTGCAAGTGTGATCAAATTGATCTTCTTGCATGTGGAGACTTAATTACCAGTAATCATGAAGTATGATATGTAGATTTCCATGCACTTGGGAATTAAATGGAAAAAATATGTATGCCAACGAATTTCCCAGTTTGTGCATGTGTTTCCACTGAGCATTGATGATTTCTATCATCACATTGTTCAATATATAGAAGTTGAAATTTGTTATCTCTTCCATCATAATTAGTTTTCAAGTCTTTGAGTGTGTGCATAGAGTCGAGGTTACAATTGTAGATCTTCTAGTGATAGAATGAACAAGTATGGTGCTTCATCTATTCCAATACAGAGGTCTTCTCGACTCAATTCACAAAGGTCCCATGATGAAGACCTGGAGCGAGGACAATGCATTCATGAGGATACCCAGGGTAAGGGATTTGTACATGTCGCTTCCTGATGCAGATATCATCTAAAAGGCCAGGCTGCAAGCTTAGAGGTAGAGAGAGCAAAAGGAGAAGAATCTATTGGGCCTTCTAGCAGAGTTCAAAGAAAAGTGTGATATGATTGTGGCTCTTTTGGATGAAAAAACTCACCCATAGACATTACTGACACCTAGTCCGAAACAAAAACGGAGATGGATTCCAGCTATCACCAATACCTTGAAATTCTAGGCTGAGCTCCATCCCTTGGAGGAAAGGTAATGTTTATCCCACCTCTAGTTGTCAGAACTTCATGCAGGCATGAGAGTGTTGTATTGAAATGAGATAAGTATGAGGAAGGAGTTGAAGTTTCATCTCCAACTGTCTATATGACACAAAGTGGGCGCGTGTACCATGGTGTGTGTGTTGGTGGTGGAAGGTATTCTAGTTGATAAAAAGGTGGTGTGTGAAATGAAATTTTTGTGTTGTTTGGTAATTTATGTGGCAGTTGATTTCTCTTTGCGTGCATGGCTAGTTTTTGAGGTGTTTTGATGTTGACTATGCGCCCTTGTGGTGGTATGAATGTCGGGTTTGCTTCTTACATGGCAGTCGAGGGAAATTTTGGCGGTACTTTATTTCTCCTCGTGATGGTTGTTGCAATTATGGTTTCCCCATTTCAATAGAATCAACATGTGGGGAATTTTGAAATGCATTGGAAATTTCATGCAAAATGAAATTTTGTAATGTAATTGCATTTCAAGTCAGAAGCTTGTTTGCTCCCTTTTTCTATAAAAGGTAATTCATGGTTTATTTTGTAAGTGTTCTAGTCTTTTGAGTCTTTAGGTCTTATATGCGAAAAGGGTAGATATTAGAAGAATACCAGAAAATAGGATAGTGAAATTATCTTGGTTTTGAACTCCACATATGAAAATCTTAAATGGTTTTGTAGAAGTTGCTGATATCGAAGCAGATTCTATGCATAATTCATCTACTCTTCTCTATAAACCATCTTGCAAATTTTGAATATAATATCAAGTATATCATGTTCATCTTCGAATGTTTCATTTGAATGCATGTATTTATTTTTGATTTGGTTCAAAGAATCAATTAAGTGCTTAAATGAGGCCATGGATTTGTGAGAGTTTATAGAGGATTTGGTAAGAAGTGATGTATTATGTCCCGTGAGTTTTCATAATGCAATGCCTTATGAAAATAGTCTAGAATTATCATATTTAAATAATTTCTATATAACTGATTGTAATATGCATGACTCCATTTCCCAATTGATGAAGACACTAGTCTATTTGTTGTGGTATTTTTCATTTGAGTGATAATGGAAGTATATAAGGCTATGGACTTGGGGTTATAATACAAATATTTTAAAATTCATTTACTATGAGATATGTGTATGAGGTATTCTCCTTGTTCCTAGTGAATTGATGGTTATTTGCTTGAAGATTATCCAACCTTTGATTGAGTTACACTATTTACCTTTGATAGGAATCGATTTGTGATTTTCTATGTCATTCATTGAGATAGTCAAATGAAATGTGAAAGGAACACCCTCCTAGGTCCCACAGAGCCTAAAGTGTAGAAGGTTTCATTCTTCAACTGAACTTTGTCAATTGGCCATTCATATTAAGGGTCTTGAATATGGGAGTTAGCTACTCTTTAGAGATTCCTTAGGTGTAATGGAAAAACACCAACACACTTGATTAACCTAATTAGGTTTTTGTTGATTGATTCTGCTAACCCATTCCCTTGTGGGTAGCAATTTGATGAAGTCTTAAGGAAAATCCCATGTCGAATAGGAAAATATGACATCCCTGATCCTACAAAGGCTTGGGAATTTTTGGATATGATGATCTTGGGCAGTCCAAATCTGGCTACTAGCTCTTCAAGGAAATTGACAATTTCCCCTTCTATGGCACTTTTTAGGGCTACGACCTCTATCCACCTCATGAAGTAGTTGATCGTCGCGAGGATCCACTTATGTCCAACATTGGAAATAGGATTTATCATTTCGATAAAATCCAGATCCCATTGAGAAAAGGTTTCCTTAGTTATGATCAGGCTCAGGGGCAAAGCTGCATTCTTTCTTTTGCCAACAAAATATTGGCACTGGGTACACTTTTGAACTAGGTGATGTGCTTTGGAAAACATTAGGGGTCAATAATATCTTGCTCACATGATTTTTAAGGCAATAGTCTTGGTGGAGAAATTTCCACCCTCAAGACTGTGATGGAATTCATTAAGAACTCTTTTCACCTGCAGTTTGTCAAGACATCAGAGTAGTACACCATCATAATTCCTCTTAAATAATATGCCATCAATTAATACATACCTAGTGCCTTGCAGTCAGTAGAATCTCCTTTTATGAATTGGAAGGCTAGTCAGGTAGTGTCCCTTTTGCATATATTGTGTCTAATCAACCACCCAAGACTCTTTGGACTCGAATTGATTCGAGTAGACTTGATCAGTCTCCTTGTTAGCTTCGGGATTTGATTCTTGTGTAATGTACTCACACAAACCTCTTCCCTAAACCAGCTTGGTTGGTCTAATGCCTACATCATATTCTAGGATCTTGGTGATCCAATTTTCCCTTTTTTCTATTATTTCCCCTTCTCTAATGTATTCCTGCACACTGGGATGTGCTATAAGAATAGTGATCTTTTTGGCTAACACGAAGTGTCAAAATTTCTTTAAACTTTTGTTAATGGAAAAATCCTTCTTTTCTACAAAATTATACCTAGCTTTGTAATCTTTCAGGTTCCTTGAATGAAATGTGATAGGATGCTCTCCATTGTCTTCCTTACACTTCTGGGTGAGTACTGAAACTATGCTATGTTGGCCATTGTACACATAGAGTAGAAAGTCCTTGGAAAAAATTAGGTTGACCAATACTAGGGCTCCAGAGAGGGCTATATTTAGCTTCTTGAAAGCTACCTTGCCTTCTAGAGTCCATTTGAAAACTAGGTTCTTCTTAAGCATCAGCGTGATTGGTCTCACAATGCCTGCAAAATTTGATATGAATCTATTGACAAAATTTATCTTCCTTAAAAAAGATTGTAGTCCCTTTTGGTTTACCAGTAGAGGTAATTCCATTATAGATCTGACCCTTTTGGGGTCTATTTCTATTCCCTCCTTTGACACTACAAATCCAAGGAGCTTACCTCGAGGTAATCCGAAGACACATTTTTTGGGATTCAAAGAGATCCCAAACTGTTGGCACTTCTAGAAAAGCTTCTCTAGATGATCGAAATGATCATCTTTTGGTTTTGAAAATATTTTTAGGTCATCCAGATATATGAGGATAATCAAATTGATCAATCCCTTGAAAGCAATATTCATTGCTTGCTTAAAAGTTGCACCAACATTAGAAAGTTTGAACGGTATCTTTGAGTATGCAAACATTCCCCACTTAGTGGTAAATGTCGTCGTGTGTTGGTCGGCTTCCTTCACATAGACTTGGTTATATCGTAAGAAACCATCTAGCAATGAGAACATCTCGGATCTGGCCATAGTCTACAAAATATGCTCCATCAATGGCAAGGGGTAATGGTCTTTTAACGAGGCCTTATTCAAGTCCCAAAAATTGACACAAAGTCAGATATCATCGTTCTTTTTTTAGACTGGAACTAGATTCAACACCCAATTAGAATGTTTGATAGGGTATATGATCTTTGATTCGACTAGCTTGGTGAGCTCTTGTGCCATCAATGCCTCAACCTTTGGGTTGACTGGCCTTTGCTTTTGTTGGATGGGTTTGGATCCTTCTACCAAGTCAATCATATGTTGAATTATGCCTGGGCCATATCCTCTAAGATCACCATAGGTCCAAGAAATAACCCTGTCATACTTGAAGCATAGGTCCATTATTTTCTTGTTCGTGAGACGCACTTCTCTTTCGACTTTCAACTTCCTATTGTTTCTGACATCAAGCTCTTTGTGATCCCTTGCATCAATGGTAAACCTTTGTGCTATGCCCTTAATTTTGGTGTACATCGGGTTATGAATAGTCAGCTTGTGGCTATCTTAACTCCTAATTAAGTCATGTTATCATTATTATATTATTATTTAGTTGGTTGGGTCGGCCTAGGCGATATCCTAGGCATAAATGGGTATATATAGGAGGTTGTGAGTCTTATTTTGATCATCAGCTTGGGAAGTGTGTTCTCATTAGAGATATTTGGAGGTTTTCAACCTCGAAGTGGCTTGTTATTCTTAGTTATTATCAAGTATTTGCAACATATTTCATATCGTATTCTTCTATTGTGAAAGTTATTTCATAACAAGTGGTATCAGAGCATGATCTTGGCACCATAGAGGCAATGTTTTTTCTCAATATTGGAGGCGATTTTGGAAAGAGCATATCTTTTAGATTTTCGATTTTTTTTTTGATTTTTAAAGGGTTTTTTAAGAACATATTAAAGAAGCTACAGTTCAGATTTCAGAAGAATTGGAGAAAAATTGAGTGCATTATTGCAGAATTAGTGTTTCTACACAATTTATTTGGAAATCTGTATATCTCTTACATCTTGTCAAATTGGAGCCTTATTTTTATTGGGTTTCTAAATACATACTAAAGGAGCTTACAGTAAAAAATTTGGAGGAATTCAAGCAAACATAAGAAAGCTATTGAAAAATTAAGGTTTTCACAAATACCACTCTCAAGGATGCAAATCTTCTTATTTCTTGGAATTTTTTCTAGGTGCGAGTTATTTTGGCCCTAGTAAGTTATAGTAAAAATTTTAGAGAATTTAAGTTTCATTTTTGTGATTTATTTCAAAATTATTCGTTCCCATCATGACGGGGCCTACAACAAGGGGCAAAAAGAATGTTCACTCCAGGGAAGAATCATAATAAGGATGGGGTAACAATAGAGGATATTACTCCTAATGAGGAAATCAATAAATTCAAGGAAGAAATTTCCTCAATGAATATGGATATGTGTGACCTAAGAGGAGATATATCGGATATACGAAACATGTTAAGTGCCTATATGACTGAACCAAGAAAGGAGTTCTCAAGCAACTAAGGTTAAAATTCCAGGTCAGCTAACATTGACACAAGTTTTAATATTCCTATGGGATCTATGAATTTATTTCCAAAGGTGGATATGCGCAAGTTCGATGGAAAGGATCCTCTAACATGGATAAATTAAATGGAGATTTTTTTTGAAGTACACCAAATCCCAAATGGGAAAAAGGTCACAATGGATTCTCTATATCTAGAACCAAATCAATTCATTTGGTATCATTGGCTTTACACTCATTGAAGGAAAAAGGGGCTCATCATCTCATGGTCAATTTTTACAGAGGAACTCCAAGCAAAATATAGAAATAGCGTGATAGACAACTTCTTCAACCAGCTTGCTAAACTTCAACAAACAAGATTAGTTAAGGATTATATTCAACAATTCCAAAATCTATCCTTAAGAGTGGATACAATTACAGACAGAGGAGTACTTGAATAATTTATTCTTGGGGGGTCTCAAGGATCACATTCAACATGAGGTATGCATGTTTAGCCCTAGCTCTATAAATCAGTCTTTTATCTTAGCATGTCAGGTAGAGGAGAAGTATTTGATTCCTAAGAATCAAGGGGCTAATGTGACAAGAGAGAAAGGATATTTAACACAACGTACTAGGTTGACTCCACAAAAAATTGAGGAGAAAAGAAAAAAAGAGTTGTGTTTCAATTGTGATAGAAAATATAGTCAAGGACATAAATGCAATGAAAAGAAATTGCTCTATATTAAAGGTCCAAGTGAGGAAGAAGAGGAGGAACCCATACTAGAGGATGAAACAGAGTCAAATGAGGAATCACATGATTCTCAACCAATCATTTCTTGTCATGCACTCTCAGGTTTTAGTGCTCCAAAAACTCTCAAGGTGGTGGGGTTCTTAAAGAAGCAGAAGGTAACAGTGTTGATTGACTCAGGTAGTACTCATAATTTCATCAACAAAAAGTTAGCTACTTGCCTAAATTATTTTATATATCTAGCTCCAGAGTTTCAGGTTTTGATTGCAAATGGTGGTATAGTTAGTTCTTCAGGGAAGTGTCAGCATTAAATTATCCATGGGAGATTATCAACTTGATACCCCAATGTATGCAATATCCATGGGTGCAACATATATTGTTTTGGGAGTACAATGGCTTACTACATTGGGAACGATTGAGATGAACTTTCAAGAACTATTCATGAGATTTCTATCCGAAGGAAGGGTAGTAGAGCTAAGGGGGTTGAAGGAAAAATCCCCACAAATTGTAAGCTCTCATCAAATGCAAAAGTTTCTTAAGAAAGAATTCGATGGATTTGTGGTCTAGCTATGTTCATTAGAAGTCTCTCAATCTAATGCTCCTACTCATCTAGATTTGCAAGCTATAATTGATCATCACACAATTTTTCTTGAGATATGCCTAAAGGACTTCCTCCTAAGAGGGATCATGATCATGCCATACAGTTAGTTCCAAGGAGCCAACCACCAAACATCAGGCCTTACAGGTATCCACACATACAAAAGAGTGATAGAAAAAATGGTTGAGGAGATGCTAGAGGCAGGAATTATTAGGCATAACCAAAGTGATTTCTCCTTGCCTGTGGTGGTGGTACATAAGAAGGATGACACTTGGTGCATGTGTGTAGATTATAGAGTGCTCAACATGTACACCATTAAAGATAAGTTTCCTATTCCATTCATTGATGATTGTCTAGATGAATTGAATGGAGCTATGTATTTTACCAAGCTAGATCTTAGATCTGGTTATCACCAAATTCGGATTAAGGAGGAAGATATTTGTAAGACAACATTTTAGACTCATGAGGGTCATCATGAATTTTTGGTGATGCCATTCGGTCTTACCAATGCACCATCTACATTCCAAAGTCTAATGAATTCCATTTTTAAGAAGTTCTTGAGAAAGTTTGTGTTAGTATTCTTTGATGATACATTTATTTATAGCAAGACTTGGGAAGAACATTTGTAACATGTGGATCAAGCATTACAAATACTTGAAGATCATCAACTCTATGCTAATCCATCCAAGTGTGCTTTCGGTCTTAAGGAGGTGGACTATTTGGGACACATAGTTTCACATGAAGGAGTAAAGGTGGACCCTAACAAAATTAAGGGTATCATGGAATGGCCTATTCCAAAAACCATTAAGAAACTGAGGGGTTTCTTGGGATTGATAGGGTACTATAGAATATTTGTGAAGAATTATGGTCCTATAGCAATACCCCTCACCACTCTATTGAAGAAGGATTCTTTTCATTGGAACAAGTCCACTAATACAACATTTGAGAGATTAAAGGAGGCTATGTGTACAACTCCAGTGCTTGCCACTCCTAACTTCACCAAGGAATTCATTATAGAATGTGATGCTTCTAAAAATGGGATAGGATTAGTTCTCATGCAAGAAGGTCAACCAATTACTTTTGAGATTCATCAATTAAAAGGTAAGAATCAGCTAAAACCTAGTTATGAGAAGGAAATTCTAGCAATCCTTCATGCAGTTAAACAATGGAGGCCTTATCTAATGGGTAGACACTTCAAGGTTAAGTCAGATCATGATAGCCTAAAATATTTTTAGGAACAAAGACTATCTTCTGAAGAGCAACAAAAATGGGATGCTAAGATGTTAGGATATGACTTTGAGATTGTATATAAGAAAGGGAAGGAAAATATTGTAGCAGATGCACTTTCAAGGAAGGATGAGAAAGATGAAGCCTTATTGTGTGCCCTTTCAATATTACAAGAAAATTGGGTGGAGGAAGCAAAAGCAAAGTGGAAAAATGATGTTGCGACAAGTAATCTCATCCAAAAATTAAAAAGTGATCATAGTAGTTGAGATAAGTTTTGTTGGAAGGAGATACTCTTTGGTATAAAGAGAATTTGTATCTTTGCAAGAATTCCACTCTTAAACAAGATATTTTCACAGAGCTACATGAGTCTCCAATTGGTGGTCATTCAGGATTTTTGAAGACATATCATTGAGTCAAGCAATATTTTTTTTGGGAAGGGCTAAAAGGTGATGTTCAAAAATTTGTGGTTGAATGTTTGGTTTGTCAAAGGAATAAAGGGGAGACAATTAAGACACTAGGTCTCTTACAACCCTTATCTATTCCTAGCCAGCATTGGGAAGAGGTATCCATGGACTTCATCACAGGGCTTCCCAAATCTAAAGGTCATAATGTCATCATGGTAGTAGTTGATTGCCTCACTAAATATGCACATTTCATTGCATTATCACATCCTTTTATAGAAAGTGCAGTGGAAAAATCTTTTTTCGAGAATATCCAAAAGCTACATGGTACACCTAAGGTTATTTTTAGTGATCGTGATCCTATCTTCACTAGCCACTTTTGGAAATATTTATTCTCATGTTTGGGTACTCAATTGGCTCATAGCTCTTCATACCACCCTCAATCATATGGGAAAATTGAGGTTGTTAGTAAGTGTTTGGAAGGATATCTACATAGTTTCACTTAAGAAACAGTCTCAATGAGTAAATTGGCTACCACTTGTAGAATGGTGGTATAACACTTATTTTCATAGCTCATAAAAAATGTCACCATTTTTGGCACTTTATGGATATCATCCTCCTTCCATCACATCATCAATAAAGGTGTCACCAAGAGTTCAGGTAGTAGAGGACCACTTGCTTCATCAACAATAGGTACTTTCAGGAATCAAGGAGAATTTAGCCATGGCACAAAATTAAATGAAATAACAAGCAGACCAACATCATAGTGAAAGAAGTTTTGAAGTTGGGGATTGGGTCTTCTTGAGATTGTAGCCTTATAAGAAAATCTCACTGATGCAAAAAAAAAGTTGTCTCCAAGGTATTATGGGCCATACCAAATCATGCAAAAGATCGGTAGTGTTGTCTACAAGCTAGAGTTGCCACCAACAACAAAGATACATCCATTTTTTCACGTTTCTTGTTTGAGGAAGGTAATTGGGCATAATATTCCAACTCAAACAACACTACCAGGGCTCGATGAAGAAGGAAGAATCATTTTGGAACCAGAGTGCATTCGTCAAACACACATAAAGAAGCTAAGGAATAGAACTCCCACTGAGTATCTCATCCAATGGAATAATTTACCAGTTAAACATGCCACATGGGAGGATGAGGAGTTCATTCAAAAGAATCCAAACTTGATTAGCATTGAGGACAATGCTTCTTTGAAGAAGGAGGCATTCTATACCCTTAATATTGGTGTACATCAGGTTATGAATAGTCAGCTTGTGGCTATCTTAACTCCTAATTAAGTCATGTTATCATTATTATATTATTATTTAGTTGGTTGGGTCAGCCTAGGTCTTATATAGGGGTGTCTAAGTCAGCCTAGGTGATATCCTAGGCATAAATGGGTATATATAGGAGGCTGTGAGTCTCATTTTGATCATCATATTGTGAAGTGTGCTCTAATTAGAAATATTTGGAGGTTTTCCCTCTCAAAGTGGCTTGTTATTCTTAGTTATTATCAAGTATTGTAGCATATTTCATATCATATTCTTCTATTGTGCAAATTATTTCATAACACTTTGCTTGCCATTTCTTGCATCCTCACAATCAAAGAGATTTTTGAGATAAATTAATCCTTGGGGAAGCTCGTTCTCTTTCAACTGGATGACTTGTTCCTCTGCAAATTCTGCTCCTGGTTGTGAATAGTCAAAAGTTGTTCCAAATTTCTATATGAAGGAAGCAATTTGGATGTCATCATCAAAGACTTGCCAATTTTGATCATTATTGGGAATTGAGGGTCAGACAATGACTCGCACTGCACTCTGTTGCATTAGGTTAGAAACTGGTTCAAATTGTGAGCCGATAGAAGCCATCCAATCAGCAACATTATTTTGTGATTGAGGGATAACTTATATATTGAAGGTTTTGAAATCCTCAATAAGATCCCAAATTCAATGTTTGTAAGATCTCATCCTTGTGTTTTTTGTGGTTGCTTGTCGATGGACTTGGCTTACCACTAGCTTTGAATCTCTAAAAGCTTGTATTCTTCTCGTGCTCATCTTCTTTGCAAGAATTAGCCTATGAACCAAGGCTTCATATTCGACATCATTGTTGGAGCATGAGAACTATAAATGGTAAGCTTTGAGGGTTTTTTATCCTATTGGAGACACTAATCGAACACCCGCTCCAGAGCTATCTTTGCACTTAGCACCATCAAAATATAGGGTCCACAGACAATTATCACCCAGATCATTAGGTTCCTCCTGATTCTTCATTAATTTCAGAAAGACCTGGTCATCATTGAAAATCACATAGGTGCCTAGCCCCATTGTATGGAAGTTGTTGAATGGATTAGAGTCAATGAATTGGTTGAGTAACACCTCTTCTTTGGGAGTCTGAACAATTGTATCTTCTTCATCTTCTATCATTTCCATGCAATATCTCTCTTGCTAAGAGATGGAAGTATGTGCCACCTCAAAGCACAAGACTGCATTGTCCGCAATGTGTTCAGGATGCAAGGATTTGGATAGAATCTTCATCTTCGCACCGTGTTTGGTTCTCAATATTAGGTGGGACTAGTCGAGCACCAAGTATCCACTAAGTTTTGTTGTGAAATCTCTTGAAAGACACATTTTGAAGGCTAGGGGAATGTCTATCACTACCAGTTCTTGCGTGACTTTTGACTTGGACATGAGAAGAGGGTCAAAGATAGATCCTTTATATGACCGATGGTTAGAACCTTCTTCCCATCTAGTTGCATGATTCCTTTTTCAAGGGGCTCATACTTAAGTTTCAAGGCATCCACCATTCGTTTTGGCATGGAAGTTGTGTTAGCCCCTAAATCAATCATGTTATTATGCAAAAGCTTATCTCCCACAATAAGTGTTAAAAAGAAGGGTGTGGGATTTGGCTTGCTTACCTCTTTCTCTTTTTCATTGCCCACATCATTCATGTAAGTTGTTGCTTTCAGAACTTGAGGGGATGACATAGATCCTTTATCTCCGCTTTGGCTGCACGACTGAGTTGTGTCCGCCTTTGAGATTTGTTCTTCTTTCTTTAATGCTTCCTGAAGCAATGTCTTTTGTTTGGGAATGGATATGATGTTCCATAATGATACATTAGCAGACAACTTCTTTAGTTGTTCCACTACATTGAGCATCCCGACCGGTTGAGTCTTAAACTTGTATGTTGGTATTTTTCTCATTTTCAAAAGGAATCATTTCGTTGTGACTAGGCTCAGTGTCTTATTCGCCTCCTTCTCTACTAATGGTGGATTATGTGGCTACAAAAAAGGTTGGATGTTGGGTGATGAAGCCTTCTTTTCCTATGGAGGTAGTTGTTGTGGCTGAGGACGTGGTAGAGGTTGTTGCACGTATTCTCCTGTGAGCCTTCTTTTGGAACTTGTGTTATAATCCGACTGCACTTGCAGAACACTAGTTGTCAGATCTTCATTTGTGAATGTTGCATCTTCTTCTTCCATCCAGGAAAATAGAGCTTGGTCAAGTACAATATCCAATTCTTGTTCCAAGGACATTCCTTGCATTTATGCTCTGAAGCGAGTATTTTCCATTTCAGAAGACTCATATCCGTCCACATTCAAAAACATGCCCTTGCTTCTTTGTACTGATATCCTCCATTACATATTCCCTCTTGGGAAATTTTGGGGCATATGCCTATCACTGCAAGAAAAGCACCATACATTCTCGTCTTCTGCCAAACTGTTTTGGCTCGGAATTAGCTCCTTACCTGGGTTGTCTTTGACTATTTGTAGTGGCATGTTGACCAGAATATCTAGTTTGTAAAGACCTTTGTTGACCTACTCCTCTAGAGGATTCCTGGTATGGATTTTGTTGATAAGATGGCTTTCCTCTGCCATAGGCCTACATAGTTTGCTTTAGAGGTATTGCTTGTTGTCACTTGATAAGAACCAACTCGTTAGCAAAAGTTCGCATGAGATTCTTCATGTCGATGATGTTTGTCACGATTGAGGAAGAGCCTGATGTGCTTTTTTGAGCAGTGGGATACATGTACATAGACTACAGAGCAGCCGATTTCAGTTGTGCAGTGGAAGTGCTTGGAGTAGCTTCTTCTAGAGGGGCATTAGAGATTTTTGCAAATAGTAGCATCAGAGGTCAAGGTAGAAGCTTCTCAACTTCAATTAGACTATTCTTCGTGCACACTACCACCTCATATGTGTTAGGCAAGATATCCCCTCCCATGGAGTTTATCATAACTACAATGTCTGGATTGAAATCCTTTAGATACAACATGAACGCCATCACGGCTTGGGGTTGAGCAATCACAGGGATCCTTTTCTAGATCTTGTGAAATCTGGTGTTAAAGTCACTCATGGCTTCATGTGGAGCTCTCTTGATGGTAATTAGTTGTTCTAGCAATGAAGAGTGGTCTCCTTTCTCTGAGAAAGTTTCAAACAATCATTCTCCAAGCTGATCCCAGGAGATGATGGAGCCTGAGGCCAAAGATCGATACCAATCTTGGGACTTTCCTTTGAAAGAGGTAGCTAACAACCTTGAGGCTATGTTCTCCTCCGATATGTTATGTACCTTACATACTTCCACTATATCCTGAAGGTGTTTGGAAGGGGTTTTGAAGTCTTCTCCAGAGAATATTGGAATAGCCTTGAGGGTGTTAGTGGGTATGGCAGGCCATACATCGTGGGGTGTGGGTGGTCACAACAAATTGCTGCTATCCCATGTTATGAAATTTCTAGGAGCAGGGGGAGGTATGTGAACCATAGAGAAAAGATTCTTATTAATCGGGTATACAGGTATTCTAATTTGGAATTTTAAGCCTTTGGGTGGAGTAGATAAGGCTCTGGATATTGGGCTCTTGCTTCTTTCTCTATTGCTCCTTACAGGGGATATAGAACTTGTTAGTCTTCCCCTTCTAGGTACTGAGGTAGGTAATCGAGAGTACTGGAAGTGACCTCTCAAAGATGCCCTTGTTTGGACTTTGGGCATGAAACTTTTAGTTTCCTTCCTTAACTTGATTCAAGAAATATTTTTGACTTCTAATTAGGCATTTGAAAAACTTCTTGTCCCACTAGGCATCCAAAAAAAGAATTGTTGATCATCAAAGCTTGCGCCTCTCTAACAGTCTTATGGTAAATTCAATGAGTGGGGGAAAAATTGCACCTCACTGAATACCTCTAGGATCTTTAAAGAAAGTTGGCTCTTCTTTGGGGGTTTGGAGAAAAGGGTAGAAGGAAATATGAATATAAAACATAAAAATGGTGATGCGCCAACACTTTTACAACATTTCAAACCCAACCATTTCTATTATTGATATAATTAGACATAGAACACCACAACCCTTCATTGTTGGAAAGAGAACAAACAACAAAGGATAACATCAAGCACAGTGTAGATTTTCAAATCTTTCTACAGGCAGTGTTCATTAAGGTCTGATCAAACATAAAGATTTCTAAGGGCAACAGGAAAACATCTAGAAATTACATGAACTCTCCCTCCTAATACAACATAATATAGTAAAACAACAACCTTTCAGAAAAATAGAGAAGTCCAAAGACATAATCCAATTTTCATAAGTTATTATTCTACCATACGAGCATATAGCATGGAAATCAGCTACTTAAACTATTCAAATTTAGTTTGCAAGACATAGTGTTTCATTTAGAATGATAATGTAAAGAAATAAAACTTGAAAAAGGCCATACATGCATAGTCTCAACAATTTCTCCTCAATAGTTTGTCCTTCAAATACTGAATGAACTTTAAAACAACGTTTGGATGCCAATTTGATAATAGTTTAAACCTTAAAAGATATAACATGCCAGAGATTAGTTTTGCAATTATGCTCTTGAAAATAGTTCAATATCCTAAGAAAACTAAAGAAACTTTTCCTTACCCAAGGAAATTGAAACTTGGAATCCAACACCTTATTTGTTGTTTCCTCACTTATATAGCTGCAAAAAGAATGAAATGCCACCTCAACACAAAAGTCAATACTTCTAGGTGTTGACAGTTGATAGCACACAATCTAATCGTAGAACTTTGGTTAGGTCACAACAATCTTTGTACATCAATTTTCAACTACTGTATTAATGCTTTTTAGATATTTAGCAAAGATAGAGGCTTGTAAATGATCAAATCCTAGAAAAAATAGCCTGGAAAAAGGTCAAGTTGACCGATCACATCACCCAAAAGCATCGACTCAAAAAAATTTGTTCCAAAAATTGAGATAGGAAAAAGGATAGCAAGCTTCAAAAAACTCCCAAAAGATAGAACTACATAGGAAGCGCAATCCACCCGCATCGAAGAGGTGACATGTCAAAAAGGAAGAAACTACCGAGCTCATGAATATAGCTCTTTAGAAAATATTCGACGAGTCGACACATGTCCTAAACTCTCTCCCAAAAGGAAGACAAAAGATGAAAGCTGCAAAATGACCACATGGTGCATTGTCCACCTTTTTGATAACCTTACTTGAGCGCAAGCGCACCCTAAACTGAAAACATGTACAAGCTGAAAATCAAAATGATTAAGGAACAAATGCTTCACATTAAGAAAACAAACCCCATCAATAGAAAAGGAAACATTATCCTAAAGGGGTTAAGAAATGAGCACCAAAACTAATGCAAAGAGTTGACCCAATAGCTCAACCAGAACACAAATGCTAGAGCTTCAAACAAAATCCAAGGGAACCAAACCCCTAAATCCCATAGGAAACAACAAAATCAGCTCCTAAAACACAACCACAAGCCAAAACTCAGTCGAGGGCCAAAAGAAAGACAAACCCCTACAAAATAAGTGAAGGAAAAAAGAAGCTAGACCACTCCCCACCTAGGCCACACTGCCAATCCAAAAATCAAGCTCCAAGCCAAAAAGATACTTGAGAATGCCCTTCTACCACTTGGAACCCACTGAAAGTTAGACAATGCAAGCACAAGATTGGGGGCTTTCCAAAAAGGAGACAAGAGAAATCACAGCAACAACCCTAGCCATAGGAAGAAGCCGATGAGAAAGATGAAGAAAAGAGTGTCATCCAAGAAGGACACCCACATTTACCAGGAAATTACAAAACCATTGCTTCCCACACACCAAAAAAGCCACTCCACCAAATTCATAGACCACAGGAGGAAGAAGAGCTTTTTGAAAAACTGCAACCACATCTACATCATCATCCTCATCTACATCATAGCCTCCCTCAAATGCACCCTCTCCCTGATTCAAACCCAGACTCCCACTCATTCCAACCATGATGCTCTATGATATTTAGAATCAATATTAAACTATTTATATGTTAAAATGAATTATTTATTATATATATATAATAATAATATAATTATTACAATAATTAAAAAAAAAAATTAAAAAAGTATAATACATTAATTACAATTGGTATTTTCACTATATTTATTAATTGATAAACATCAATTGTAAGGTGCATAGCACTTTAGTCTTTGCTTCATGCCATGTAGATTCCTAGAGAGTCTACATGTTGTGCATATTGCTCTCACAAGACACAAATGCTTTAGATAGGCGACACATGCATATTAATTCAAGGAGGATTTTAGGGGAGATATGTAGAGTGCCTGATTAGGTATCTTCTTCCATCAATTGAAAGAATTAAGATTGCAACAAGAAAGTAGATGATGGATCAGAGTCTCAAGGTAGTCGCTTGGGCTTTGGACAAGAAAGACTCTCATAGCACTAACTATCTTGCAGAGCCTTTTCTAGTAGATATTTCATGAAAGGAGAGTTTGACAGAGGTGAGATAGATCAAATGTGTGTGAAGCTTCATGTTGATGGTCAATAGAACACAAAAACATTAAATAGGATATTTCTACCCTATTTCTCTTGAAAAAGATAGATAACCTTAAGCAACCTATCTTCCAAGGTATTTGTAGTTGGTTCTCAACTGTGTTGATGTTGTTCAGTGGCCTATGCAACTGTAATGTTCAAGGGGCCTGCTAGTAAAAGGGATACAAACTACATCATACAAATTAATCTACACTTGGGGGTGTAAATTAATATCAAAAGATAGGACAGAGCTCAGGATAGCAAAACATGAATGTAAATTTCCTTCAATTCAGACAAACAAACTTCATGTTGTGCAATTTTCACATACACGCCCCGCTAAAAGTAGGGACCCTCTTTTTCTTTTGTTTTGGTGTTTTGGCCCTTTGATTTTGAGGATTTGGTTGCTTTGGCATGTTCCTCAATGATTATCTTATTAATGCAATGCCCCCTTTTAAGGAACACATTGAAAATATTGTGTTTTTAGACATATTTCAAGTTTTTCTCTATTTTTGGGAAAATTCCCTCTAGGCAGATTTCCTCGAATGCCTTGGAAACCCGATGGAGGCTACTTTGCATTGTTTTCATAAATTTTGGGACCTCACAGAATTCCACATGGACTGGATTTTTCTGAAATTCTGTCACTTTGTCAAATTCCTGGATTGCATTCTAGCTCGTCTTGTCAATTGCATTAATGCTCAAGGGTGTGATCCCTACAACAAGTATTTAGTTGGTTTTTGTGGAATTCCTTTTGTCATTTTCCTTGTGTTTCCATAAGGATTTTTATTTTGAGTGCTTAAGTGATTTGGTGGCCTGGGTGGTTGATTCCGAGATTTGGTGGTGGATTTTTTGCATTTTCGTTATAGTTTCTTGCTAGAGCATTGAAGTTTGTTACCAGTCATTGTTGTGGCCGAATTCACATCATCCATGGTATGTAGCTATTGCCTTCCTTTTGATGAATGTAAATGATGCTTTAGCATTTTAAATGTTCTTAGAGCTTGGATTTCGCATATTTAATGTCAAGTGTTTAAATTTGGGTTGGGGTTTGTCATTTTCATGAATTATGGGAGCCCAATCGGTATATTCCCCTACCTATTGGTAAGTTTGGTGGAAACTAGTATGCTCATGCTACATTTTCGAACTTGACCTTGTGTGTATGGTTGTTTCAGCTTGGTTCGATTTAGGATTTTTTGAGTTTGCTTGACTATCGGCCCTAAGTGAGTTTGTGAGTGTGTTTTCAGTTTCATCTAGGTAAGGCCCACTTGTGCATGTTTTAAATGATCCATTTTCAGGCTTAATAGGATAGGCAATTTGAATCTAAGATAATCCTCTGCATTAATAGTGAAATTTTAGGGTTTTAGGCTTAGGAAATTGTTGATTAAGTTTAGGGCATCATCGTCAATCCTCACCAATTTTCCTTTGAGAGAGTTGAGAACTTGAGGAAGATCAATACGAGACTAAAAAAAATAGGTTTGGGCCTAAAGATCTCAAATTTATGATTGTTCGATTATTCTGGGCGAGATCATGAGAAATAGCAATTTTTGGGATTTCGAGGACTTCGCAGAATGCTCACACCTTCAGAATTTCCCGATTTTCCTTTTCCTTCTCCTTTTCCTAGATGTGTATGTAATAGCCTAGAGTTACTCATACCCCGTAGATTTCCCTCCCCAACGGATTTTCTCGAAAAGGTCTCATAGTATGGAGGATTTGAATGATAAATGAATTTAATGTTATGTGTTTAGCATCTTGTGCTTGATATGGGTAATTTAAAAGATTTTGCATACTTTTCCTTCATTTTGTGATGATTGATTTTTGATATTCATGCTTAATCGTTAAAATCTTCCTGACATGGAATTCCTCAAAATTCTTCTTTGGCCCGATTTCCCTGGATGGCTAAAAATCCTAGATTTCTTGGTAATTATGTTTTATGTTAATTTGAGGGATTTTAATCATAACCTTGGGTTGATTGATTGATGAATATGTTGTTTATAATTGGATGACCTTGATTTTGATATTATATAGGGGATTTATTGTGGTCTCTTGCTGGATGCAGGCTGAATCAAGTAGAGCGGTGGCCATTAAGACAATGGGCAAGTAGACAGATCCAAGTGCGGAGGGATCTTCTATCTCTGAGGCAAAGATAATCAAGATGGACATAAAGAGCAAGGCTCCTGAGTCTAAGCTATCTTCCATTTGGTTTGAGGTTGGTGATACTAATGTGGGAAAGGGGGAGTGTGAGGAATTCAAGGCTAGAATGGCACAGAAGGACCCCCCATTGTTCGCTAGAAGGTTAGTGGAATCAGGGTTGGCTCATGTGGCTGGTTTTCCTCCTACGGTTCAATGCTATGAGTTGGTGTTAGAATGTGCCAAACACTATGACAAGGGAACTCAAAGGGTGATTGGTCCCCAAGGCAGAATCATGGCCAACTTCTCCCCTCCTTCAATGGCACAGACATTTGACATGCCCAATAGGTCCCACGTGGTGGCCTTTGATTTGGACATGGCCAAGAAGTATTATGAGGATGATACGAACAAGGCTCTACAGGTGATCAATTCTTGGTTGGAAAAACCTAAGCCCCACATCTCAAAACTACCAAAACAATTATTCAGGGCAAAATTCAAACTAGAATATTATGATGTAATTACACTCCTCAACAGAGTAATGGGATTGAAAAGTGCAGGAGTCTTTGAGAACTAGATGTTCTTCATTATAGTGAGGATGGAGCAGAATACTGATTATCACTAGGCAGGCATCATAAGTTCCATGATACATGATCAATTATGCAATGTGTTGCAGACAAATAGCTTTACTATGACCTCCTAATTAGTTTATGCACTTGCCAGGTTCCACCCATACAAAGGATTAGATACCAAAGGTGTCTTTGGGCAGGAAGTGATCTATGAGGTGTACCCACAGTTGCACTTGGGCAGTTCAAGTTATAGGAGGGTGAATGATGCATTCACCATGTACATCACTAGGTTTCTTCAAGGTGTAGAACATGTACGAATTTCAGACCAAGCCAAGGAATTGATTAAGAAGTTTGGAGCTTGGTTCATACAATTCTTGACTTTCTTGTACATCAAGATAGATGGCTGCCAAAGAGCTCCATACAGACTTCCTAGGTACCCCACGAACCACATAATACTCCTAGAAGTCACAAGGAAGGTATGTGACTTTGATGCCATTATAAAGAAGGAAAAGCACAAAATAGGGTTTGGCAATGACTTTCCTCTCAGGATAGGTAGTAATGAGGCTTGCCCCTCCATAAATACAACACATTTTTCTGAGTAGATGAGCAATCTGGGCCTATCTTTCCATTCCAAAAGGTCCAGGTTTGATAGAACTAGTGAAGCCCAAAAGAGGGCTAGTAGGGAATACAACCACAAGGATGACATAGAGGACTATTGGGCCAACTATAAAGATGAGTTTGAGACCAGAAAGAAGAAATTCTCTAGGCTTCTGATCAATTTGGTTATATTTTACAATGTCAAAGTCATCCAGGACTAGATAGATGATGATGGAGATGTGATTTAGGGCCATGATTATGAAGTTGTAAAGGATAAATCGGTTGGTGAGATGGCTAGAGGAAGAAAAGATAGAACTGGGACAAGTCATGGATCCAGTGATTAAATACACCAAGTTATGGCTCAAGCACAAGATATGGGAGCTAGAGAGTGGAGGTGTGCAATGCACCTATGACTTAATGGGGGATTTAGAAGCTCATTCCACCTCTGAAGATTCAGTTGAGCAGGACCCTGATAGTAGAACTAAGGTGAACTCTCCTTTTAAGATAAATATTAAGGATGCTCAAGGAGAGGAAGGAGAGAAGCAAAGGAGACCCATTGCCAAGAAAAGGAAGCATACTTCAAAGGTGAAGAAGTTTGCAGAGAAGGAACCTGATGAAAAGGGTGAGAAAGATAGTGCTTCGGCGCTCAAGAGAAGAAAAGTGACCAGGACTTCAAAGAAGAAAGATGATTCTTCTAAGGAGAAAGGGGAAATTGGCCCACCGGTGGTGAATGTGGACAGTTCAGGAGAGAAAACACAAGTATATACAAGAAGATCAAGAACCCCTTCTCCCAAGGATAGTGTGTCAAAGGAAGATGTTCCTTTAGTTGCCCCTGCCATAGACCAACATAACAATGCCTCTCCTTCTCATAAATCACATGATGTACCAAGTGAATCTAAGGATGCAGAGGATCACCAAAATCAAGGAGAGGAAGGATTCCAGGAAGGTGAGCTCTACAGTGTGGATACAAAGATAGAAAAGATATTGCAGTCCCCTTTGGTGACCTATGAGGACTCACTGGCAATGAGGAAGATAAACCTCCAAAAAGGGAAGAAGTGCCCACCAAAACTCCTTCACCAGTACATGTAGAAGAAGAGAATGATGGAGAAAAAGGTAGGAATCCAAAAGAGGACAGGGAAGAAAAAACTGAAGAGACTCCTGATAAGCAAAATTTGAATGAAGATTCATCTAGGGGTCAACAGGACGAGGTAGAACAAGGTAATTTGCAGTCAGATTCCACTGTTCTTTCTTGGCTAGACAAAGAATTGAAGAGTAATCAAATTGTTTTTTATGACACTCTCCCAAATTGGGATGACTTGTTGGCCAAAATTGGGAAGGGTAAAACAAAGAAGCCTAGGGTTATTTCAAAGATTGAGAGAGATGAAGCAAATAATAGAGTGATTCACATTGCTACTCTTGCCCCTGATAAGAATAAGGATGATGTGACTGGTAGTTATTACAGTGGGTAGACAATCAACTTAGGGCTTACTTCCATGATACAAGAGATTGAAGAATATGAGGTGTCTATTGTTGCAATCTTGAGCATATTGAGGAAAGAGGTACAGACCAAACAAGATTTAAAGAAGGAGAATGAGGAATTGAAGAAGTATTTGCAAGGTTTGATGAAATCTTTGCAATCTATCAACCAAATCAGTTCATCATCTTCAGTAAATCTCCTACCAGAAGAAACTATAAATGAGCTAGAAAAGATGAAAACCACTACACATGCCACACTGAACTGGTTGCAAGGGGTATCAACCCAAGGAGATGATGCAATCAAGAATATTCTATCAACCGGTGGAGATGCCCTTAGATCTATGGAATGGTTAAAAATGTTGGAAATAGGTTGCCATTTAATTGCAAATCCTAAACATTAATTATTTCATGTATCTCCTAGATTCTTGCAATGTGTTCAACAACACTAAGATTAGGATGATATTAATATTTGATGAAATAATCATGATTATTGATATTTGTAATTAATTCTAAATGTAAGAAGCATGTGAGGGCATCCATAGTGAGTTCCTAAATAATAGGGAGACATGGGACACTCACATGGTAAGGTGAAACTCACCTTGTGTTCAGTTAACTTTATGGAGTAACAGTTAACACTTCTGAATGCATGTAAAGATTCTAGGAGTTAGGATTTGATGTTTGCATGCTTGAAGTTTAGTTTAGTTCAGTTCAGTTCAGTTCAGTTATCTTCAGTTGCATGCAAGTGCATGTTGCATGCATGTTGGTTATTTTGAGTTGCATGTAGTTAGCTTCAGTTAACTTGTAATGCATGGCTAATAACATTGAGTTGTATGACAGATAACAGGGACTACCTCCAGTTAACAAGGGATGACCATTCTTTGGGAATGGTGTTGAGTAAATGTTTTAGTTAACTATAAAGCACTTGAAGCCAACTTGGACGCCCAAGATGCTTTATTGGATTTACCTCTCATGCATGATAATATATTTCTAAAGGCTCAGTTAAGTAGCTTTACTTAAGGGTGCCAACTTTGAGGAAGAGCTTTGGAATTATCACCGAAGTGAAGGAGAAGTTGTAGCTTTAGTTTGGGACACCCAAATGCATGAAGCACATGTTGTAAGCTTTAGTCTTCACTGAATAACTCAACTTGAATGAATATCGTGTACCTTTTCAAGGGCTTGAGCTTGTGCATTGTAATTATCACCATTTGGAGATTACAAGGTTGCATATTGTCTCTATATCTCATTCAAGTTGAATATAGTTTTGATAATTTTATTGCAGGTGTGAAGAAGATTGGTAAAGATAGAAGAAGCATTCTCAAGCAAGAATTGGAGCTATTGTAATTCAAAGATTGAATAATAGAATAATTCTTGGTGGAGTTTTTTCCCGAAAGGGTTTCTCCATGGTACATCTTGTGTAATCTTTCTAATATCCTGTCTAGTTCTTCTATCAACTTCTCTCTACATTCTACAATAGTAAAATGGATTAATCAAGATAATCACCCACAAAGAATATATGTAAGAAGAAGACTTACTTAGATCAGCAATATTAAAGTTTTACAGAGTATTAAGCTAAGAAAACACCTCATTTTTCAACATTTGGTATCAGAGCTGAGGTTGGGTAGAGTATTGGGACGCCTTTCTCTTAAAAGATTGGAGGCTTTTTAGCTTAGTGGGAGCTCTTATTATTATTTTTTATTTGGTGATTTTGGAATTAAGTTTTTTTACAATGAATTCAAGGTTAGAGATTGAAAGGTTCAATGGTTCTAACTATGAAATGTGGAAATTAAGAATGGAAGATCTTCTTGAAGAAAGAGATTAGTGGTTAGCGGTTAATAATGAGACAAAGACACCTACAACTATTTCAAATGAAGATTGGGATAAGTTAGATAAGAAGGCAAGAGGAACAATAAGGTTATGTCTTGCTGATGCTGTTCTTTTAAATGTTTCAATGGAAACCAGTGCATATAAATTATGGAAAAGAATAGGGGATATTTATCAAACTAAGAGTCTCACCAATAAGTTGTATCTAAAAAGGAAATTATATTCATTGAAAATGAAAGATGGTGATTCAGTAGCACAACATTTAAATGCTTTCAATTTAATTCTCAGTCAGTTAGCATCTGTAGATGTAAAGCTTGAGGATGAGGATAAGTGCATTTTATTGCTTTGTTCTTTACCAAATTCTTGGGAAAATCTAATTGTTGCAATTAGTGGAAATGGTGCAGATCCAAAGATGGAAAACATTATTCCTACTCTCCTATCAGAGGAGATGAGGAGGAAGTCTAAGGAGGAAATCCAAGATGCCTTGTTTGTAAAAGGTAGGCCTAAGAAAAAGGAGCCTAAGGGAAACAAGGAAGGGAAGGGTAAGTCAGAAGGACAAAGTAAGGTAAAGTGTTGGAACTGTGGGAAACCAAGACATGTGAAGAAGGATTGTAAGAACAAGAAAGAGAGTTTTGATTCTTCTACAAAGGAGTCCTCAGATAATAGTAATGATGCATTGGTTATTTCAGCTAATATTGTTTGTGATAATCTTTTGCTTCATGTTTCAGAGTAATCTTCGTAGAGAGGATGGTAGTCACGATGCCATGTGTGACTCGTATCACGGTTCAGTGGGAGTTGTTGGCAGTGACTTGGATGCATCATTGGTAAGGTTATCTCCATGTGATTAGAGATATGGTTTCTTGGTTTAGAGTATATTTGTTATGGATGTCATGGTTTACTCTTGATATGCATTTAGAGTTTGGCATATTACATGGTTCTCTTGAGACTAAGATGTATAAGTATGTTATGGTGCATGTGATCTCCTAAGAGGAGATGGTTAGATAATGGATGTCATGTTTATGTTCCTGATTCATGATTGGAGCTTTGGCATTGATCTTGTGTGTTTCTCTTAAGTATTGGGTACATTAATCATTTGTTTGATTACTTCATGAAAGTGTTGTGTTGCATTTGGAGTTTGGCATGGATTGGTTGGTTACAGGTCCTCATGGATACTTGGATAAATGGGTGAGGCTAGAATTCTCTTGTGGTAAGAGACATTTGTTGGAATGGTTACTTGTGAGAAAGTTTTTTCAACAGAAAAGACCGAGGAGTCTACACCTTGGTTGAATGTGAATTCAACACACTCGGTGGTTTAGCATGCCTCTAAAGAGGTGGTTTGGTTACAGAGGCTTGGGAAAGGTAATGGTTTGGATATAGATAATGGGAAGGTATTAATTGAAAAAGTTAACACTTTAATTAATGTTATAAATTATCTTATGAAACCATATAGATAAGTTCTCTTGGTTTTAATCATTTGCTTGGAAGCTTCATGATTATGCAGGTTGCATTTGAAGTTAGCATGGTTTGATTAGTTGGTGCAAGAAGGCCATTAGCCTTGAGTCTTGTACTTGTTTTATTATTCCTTGTTTAGAATAATTGCAATGTATAATGTCAAGTGGGAGAATGTTGGAAATAGGTTGCCATTTAATTGCAAATCCTAAACATTAATTATTTCATGTATCTCCTAGATTCTTGCAATGTGTTCAACAACACTAAGATTAGGATGAGATTAATATTTGATGAAATAATCATAATTATTGACATTTGTAATTAATTCTAAATGTAAGAAGCATGTGAGGGCATCCATAGTGAGTTCCTAAATAATAGGGAGACATGGGACACTCACATGGTAAGGTGAAACTCACCTTGTGTTCAGTTAACTTTATGGAGTAACAGTTAACACTTTTGAATGCATGTAAAGATCCTAGGAGTTAGGATTTGATGTTTGCATGCTTGAAGTTCATTCAGTTCAGAATCAGTTCAGTTCAGTTTAGTTCAATTTAGTTTAGTTATCTTCAGTTGCATACAAGTGCATGTTGCATGCATGTTGGCTATTTTGAGTTGCATGTAGTTAGCTTCAGTTAACTTGTAATGCATGGCTAATAACATTGAGTTGTATGACAGATAACAAGGACTACCTCCAGTTAACAAGGGATGACCATTCTTTGGGAATGGTGTTGAGTAAATGTTTCAATTAACTATAAAGCACTTGAAGCCAACTTGGGCACCCAAGATGCTTTATTGGATTTACCTCTCATGCATGATAAGATATTTCTAAAGGCTCAATTAAGTAGCTTTACTTAAGGGCTCCAACTTTGAGGAAGAGCTTTGGAATTATCACCGAAGTGAAGGAGAAGTTGTAGCTTTAGTTTGGGACACCCAAATGCATGAAGCACATGTTGTAAGCTTTAGTCTTCACTGAATAACTCAACTTGAAGGAATATGGCGTACCTTTTCAAGGGCTTGAGCTTGTGCATTGTAATTATCACCATTTGGAGATTACAAGGTTGCATATTGTCTCTATATCTCATTCAAGTTGAATAGAGTTTTGATAATTGTTATTGCAGGTGTGAAGAAGATTGGTAAAGATAGAAGAAGCATTCTCAAGCAAGAATTGGAGCTATTGTAATTCAAAGATTGAATAATAGAATAATTCTTGGTGGAGTTTTTTCCCGAAAGGGTTTCTCCACGGTACATCTTGTGTAATATTTCTAATATCCAATCTAGTTCTTCTATCAACTTCTCTCTACATTCTACAACAGTAAAATGGATTAATCAAGATAATCACCCACAAAGAATATATGTAAGAAAAGACTTACTTAGATCAGCAATATTAAAGTTTTACAGAGTATTAAGCTAAGAAAACACCTCATTTTTCAACAAAAAAGTGTGTTGGCTTAGGATAAGGAGGATGTTGATCTCCTGTTACATAAAGCCAAAACCATCATGGAGTATATTGAAGAAATGTTGGTAAGTGATGGAATCCTTTCCTCCTCAACAGTCGCAGAACCTTGGGAGTCGTATGAAACTCTGCAGATCAGACAAAAGGTATAGAAAAAGGTTCAAAAGCAAGGGAAACAAATAGAGAGCACCTTGACAGATATTTACAATAATTGTATCTCATTCTTTGAGATAATGACTGGCAGGAGGAGGTTTGTGCCTAAACATTTGAGCTTGGAGCAACTGAGAAAATGGTGGCATGATATATATGCTCCAATTGATGATAGTCTAGTTACCGAGCAATAGTTGGATGATCTAGCCACTTACATTGCAGTCATGGATAAATATCAAGCCCTAAGGGCAGATTGGGATAAAACTATTCAACATTTAAGGGATGATATTAAGTCCATTGAGAGGAGAATTAAAGTGTTGCTTGTTCCACCTTTGGCTGACTTGGAGAAGGTATTTTTTATAATACAAGATAAAATGGGGTGAGATAAGGACAAAGGGGAAGGAATTTAATGCAATATCACATCAAAATTTGTGCTTCCCCATTATTTCCTATTCATATTTTACATGCATTGGACCGAACCGCATTGGAGAACCCAGGCCGACCTAGATGAGTCCCAAGCATTTAATGCTTTTATATTTGTTCTAGAACTTCTCGGGGTGACTTGTTTTGTGGTTTTTTATCATTGCAACCCTAATTGGGCTGACATATCTTGGGGGGTTTCTATAAATATGGCATTTTTCCTCATTTATAAGGGCTAGATAGTTAATACATTGAAGTGAATTAAGCATTAGAGCAAGAATTAGAGCTAGGAGTCAGTTTTATTTTGGAGCAAGTGTTGTGACACAAAACGTTGGAATTGTTGCTACTTTGGATGATTCAATACAAGTGAAGACATTTTGCCTTGGTGATCTTTCTTGTGTTGGTCTATCTTGCATGGTTCTTATTGTTCCATCTTTTGAAATTGCTCAAAGCTATTTGATATATGTTATATTTAAGGTTAGATGATTCAATGGTGTTTGTGGTTTAATGCTTGAAGTGTTTGTAGCAATCCTTAGTCCATACTTTTTGCATCTAGTTGATTGTTAGTTGCTTTGCAAAGTTAGCATGGACTTTAATATTTATTTTGCTTAGTTCAATTGTGAATGTTTGTTCATTTCAATTGCAATAGGGTTGTTTTGGTTGAATATTCATGATCTGAAAATCTTTAATGCCTTAGAAGATTGCACTATTTCTGTAAGATTGTAGGTTCATCTGGGTTAAGTAGAAATTAGTTTCTAAGGGATTGGTCCATTTCAAGTATTTTATCATTTGCATTGTTAATCTTAGAATTAGTGTTAATTTTATAAATCTCTCTAAAACCCTTATCTTTTGCTATTTCTTTATCATTTGGGTTAGATTTTAGGATTTGAAGTATCACCATATTGCTATATCTGATAAGTTTGAAGTTCTAGTGTTTTCTTGTAGTAAGGTCCCTTTGTGATTATCAACATTTTCATATATTATCTTGAGTTGTTTATGCATTGTCAAGACCTGACATTAGAGACCTTGGGTTTATCTCTTGAGGCTTGCTGATAGAGATTTACCTTTCAAGAGATATAGGATACCTATATCTTGTCTGAGTTGTTGTGCATAAAACACCATCAACACTTCATAATGAGCATTGTTTCCAAACAACTAAACCATAAAATGATACAATCTATAGCACAATCTATACCATTGCATTCATTCATAGTGAAAATTCAAGACATAAAAATCATTCACCATTCATAAACTTCAAAATTAATTAGAACATATCATCAGCTCATCATTAAAATTCATAGATCAATGAAAACAAAGAAATCTCATTCACAGACAACTCAATGGAAATAGTCTTAGATTTAGAATCTTCTATTGATTTTCATCAAATAAGAGACATTTATGTACAACATTCATTGACATCATCATTAAAACTAGCTCTGAAAATAACATAAATCTGTATTGAAATTGTAAAAAAATCTAAGTGTCTTTGCATAAAACTGTAAAAATATTCTAAAACTATAAAAATCCTCCTAAATTTCTCCTTAGGCTGCTAATCTTTCCTCAATTAGCCGGCCTTTACAATATGGAGAGAAAAATTACATATAGACCAGTCCTAACACTTATTCCTCCAGTCAAAAATTAAGATCCGCAAATTTAGAGAATCACTAGAGTTGCATGAGATGACTGCCCTGCTATCTTTAGTTCACTTGTTGATGACTCTGTTATCAAAATTTGATGCAAAAAGAGGGGAGGTAGAACTATTGGGAATCTCTAGTTGAATTCATGCCAAGATCCTGCAAAATAGGAGAGGAAGAGAGAGAGTTGTCCAACTAACCAAGTCATTAGGTGTCGATCAGGAACATAACATTCCACTGCCACTTAATTCTTGCTTTTTCTACTCAAGAATGTACTCATCATAATTAGTAAAAAATTGTTGGAGCACATCTTCATCTAGCCCATCCACCCAACTTTCTTCAAACTTTATTCTTTTCAATTTTGTAGAAGCAAACTCTTGTATATCCCCAAGTTTAATAAGTTCTCTTTGATCAACTTCTATCTCCCCTTGATATCCATAAGTCTATCAATCAACAAGTCACCACCATCACCCCCCTTGTGCATTGCCTCCTCAAACCTACTATTCCACTTTTCCTTAAGTTTCTCAAGAGGGAGGCCATCTTTCAGAGGGATGTCTTCATTTACAAGCATAGCAATAACTGCTCCCAGCTCCTCAATTTGTTCATTCAAATCCTTCCCATTTTGTTGTACCTCATTCCTATGATAAAACATTATTGAGGACTAGAACCTAATAATTTTGATGGTATTTTCAATAAAATTTGCATTATCCTCCTCAAGGATGGACTGCAACAAAGTTTATTTTGACAACTTATTGATGTCCTTCAACTTATTTGTATGTTCTCTATATTCATCTTCTTATTTCCCAAGATCCTCAGCATGTGAATTCATGTCACTAACCAACTCCAATGCATCATCATGAGCTTTATAATTTTGAACAAGAAACTCCACCACTTCTTGGTTCAACCAATCAATCCATCTATCCAAGATCCCTACCTTGCTTCTCATTTCAACAAGGTCATCAACCTCTTTCTTGCTTAACAAAATGGGTGTTGTAGGAGCAACAAATTGTGAAAAAATAGGAGAGGATAGGTCCTTTAAGAACCTATGCAATTGATCTAATTGATCCTTGAGCTCATCTTTCCTTTTCTTGTCCTTCACCATCCTTGACTTGGTAGAAAATGCCACAATATCAATCAAATCCATCTACTAGTTTCTTGTAGGCCTTCCCAAGTTCATAATCCCTAGCTGATAATCACTTAACTAGATTTCTAATCTATCCTTATTTACCAACTGAATGGCACACTCAACCATAATATCTCCAACATCTATCAACCTAGTGGAGTAAAGGACCCTATCCTTTTTCTTAGGCCTCTCTTTCTCAATCTCTTTCATCACCTCATCCCAATTCAGGGGTTGGGGTTGTACTATTTTCTTTTTCTCCAAGTTAAGCTTCAACCATGTTGGGGCAGCGGGAGTAGTAGCCACTTGTTGTGAGGAAGAAGCAATGGTAGAGGAGAGAGGTTGCAGAATTGTCACCTTAGGTTGAGAATCAACCTCTTGTTATTTATATTTTTCAACTTCTTTTGCAAGCCTCTTAGCCTCAACTTTCTCTCTTTCCTCTTCCAATCTCCTCTACTCATACATTTAATCTCTATGTTTCTCTAATTGCTTAACCTTTTTTGCACATTTCCTTTGCTTCTTGCTCCTACTTGGCCTATTCTTCTACTTCCTTCTTCTTTAGCAAGAGCTCCTTTTCATCTTTCTTCCTTTGGGCTTCCTCTGCAGGCTTGAATTTGGCTTCAAGTTCCTCTTTTTCCCTTCTCTACAAGGCCTTTGCTTCCTCAAGGTCATGAATATTTTGCAAGAGGGCTAACTTTTCCCTTTCCTCCTTGAGTTTTAGCTTTGCTTCCTTTTGTTGTTGCAAGAGATCTTCCTTCTCCTTGTGCTGCCTCACAAACTCTTCAAATTTTTTCTTAGCTTCTAATTCCTATTGTTTGGCTAGTACATTAGCTTTTGCTTTGGCATCTACCTCTCTCTTTGCATCCTCAAAGAGTTTCCACTAATCTTCTTCAGTTAAAACATATTTTGTTCCAATATCCTAAACATCCTCAGTAGTTGTGGTTACAAGACGCTCATGATCTGATTGTGTAGCCTCAGAGTTAGTATCAATGTCATGAATCTCATCCTCTTTCTGTTTTTCCTTTTTAGCTTGATCATGAAGACTTCCTTGAGGTATTTCCCTAGTGGATTCTTCTAGAAGGAGGGATTGAGATGGAGCTCCTTCAACTATTTTAGTTTCTTCTACTTGTGGCTCATGAGTATCTAGGGTAGGTATTTCTATATTAGCTTCTCCTCCAGAGCTAGGAGGGAGATATTCTAATTGCTCCTTAGGATTTGTTCTCCTCTTTCTTCTCTTGTATCCTTGGGTGCCTTGTGCTTTCCTCTTCTTTGAAGTTTGAGCCTCTAGCTCCTTTATCCTCATCACTACCCATTGGATACTTCTATCCATTATTGTCTTAGAAATCTATCTAATATCAATAAATTCTTCCTCATCCCAATTGATGGGGTCCAAGTTCTTGGTACCAATGTTTTCTGCCTCATAGCCAAGATCCAAAACCACACCATCATTAGATAGTGTATCAAGAATGTCCTCTTTTACTCCAAACTCAATCATCAATGGAATAGGAAGCCTTTCATAGTTTCTCTTTCTAACATCATATTCATCTTGCAAATCCATCCAAATATCTTATAATATATTAAAATGCTTCTAAAAAATGGTAGTAAGCAAACCATTCATCTTATGTTTTGGATCAAAATGCTTTTGGGATTTATACAATCCCAATCTTAAGTGACTCAACTCATCACATACTACTTTTGCAGCCACAATATGAGCACATTTGTATTCTCCCAACTTCATGGGAAACTTGTGGCATCATGTTTTGTGTTTACTTGCAAACTTTCCATTGACTGCCAAGGCCTAATATATGAATTCCATGAGGAAAATCCTATCTTTGCAACATCTTGGGAGTAGGTGAGGATGTCCATCAAATCCTGCCAACCGAAAGTAAGAGAACTTGGGGTATTGGATATACCAATGTCCCCATTCAGAAATGAAATCCATGACATCTCTATTCAACCTGTATCGAGCATCTCCAGTCAACTTGTTAATGATGACATAAAGGAATGCATCATTAACCCTTCTATAATGAAGCTCTAATGTTTGCAAGGTTAGTTGATCATAATGATCCCATGCCTTCTTTTTTCCAAGAGCTTCCCCTAATGTTCCTACTACAGTAAATCCAGGAAATATACCCATCCTTGCAGTAGCATATACAACATATGAAGTCATGAACAAGGTCTTTGTTTGATTCACCTTGATCATTTGATTGTGCAAGTTGTCCAACAAGATAACTGCCCAATCAAATTGTTGCTTTCCATTCAAAATTTCCTCAATAAAAGGAAACATCCACTCCTTGAAGCATGTAGAATCTCTTTTCCCAAATACCCTTCACAACATCATGATCAAGTCATCAATATTCTTTTGGAAGTCTCCCCTCTTAGGTTGATCTGGCACTTTAGTCAAAGACTTCTTTTCAACCCTTAACCACTTCTTGTTCATGTGATCCCTATTGGTTTCTTTTTGGTTGTTGAACAATTGTAATGCCTCTACCTCATTCAGATGCTTAGGGCTCTGAGGGGTAGGCGCATTGAACATAAACTTCATCATCTATGGGGAGAGATAAATGATTACATTGCCTTGAATGTCCACACATTGCCTTGTTGTAGGGTTGTAAGCTCCAGACATTGGAATGATAGTGGGAAAATCATCACATGTGCCATCCCAGATTGGGATATCCTCAAAGTTCTCCCAATCACATCCTTAGAGAAAATTTCTACCAACAACTCCTCATAGTTGAATGGGCCTAGAATAGTATCAATAATATCATCCCAATCTAATTCTAACTTTCTTGTAGTTAGAGTAGCACTCTTATGTTTGTATTTCAAGGTATAGGGTGGTTGCTCCACCTTTATCTTCTTAGGCTTCACTTGCCTTGAACTCCTGAAAGCCTAGCCCTCCACTTGTGAAACTTCTCCATACTATCCTAACATTGCTTACTCCTGCAAAACAAGCCTAGATTAGACCAATAGAAAGCATGAAAATCAACATTAGAAGATCACCTTTGATATTTCCCTATCCTTCCCTTGGTAACCTCTCATACTTAGTGAAATTTAAAACTTATCGAAGGCAGAACCATGTATAGATTAGGAATTAGAAAGCTTCTAACAAAGGTGGGATTGGGGTCGGGGACAGTATTGAAATCAAAACCGGGATTGGAACGAAAACTGGACCTAAAACCATTCAAAAGTTCCAAGTTCATTCTCCATTCCAATTTCACTTCTGCCAAAAGAAAAGGATGCGCAATGGAGACAAAACCTTATAAAGAGAAAGATTGAAATCAAACCTAAACTCTTACGCACATACTCATGAGTTGAGTTTGTTCTTGGCTCTGCTTCCACCACTTTATCATTAAACACAAATCCAATTTAGCCAAATGCTTATAACAACCTAGGACGAGGTCACAAGAAGACACGAGGAGACTTAGAATAAAGGTGTGACTTCATCATTGACAAAATAGGGGTGGGATCGAGCCACCTAGGGAACGACATTGTAAAGAGATGGCGCACAAAGCCTTCTTTTCACAACCCATCGACTCAAGAAATTAGGGCATCAAAAACATGACATGAAAGCCATTAAATCAACATGGAAATAAGATCAGAAGGGTCATCAAATAGATTTCCAACCTTTTAAAGCACATGAGATCCTTCAAAAATGAAACTAGGGCACGACAGTACGGATACCACCAAAACGGGAAAATGACAACAGACCGACAAAAACAAATGGGAAAATGCAAAAAGCAAACAGGAAACGGAAGGAAAAACAAAACAAAAACCAAAAATGAAATTGAAATACAAACACAAACACATGAAGATTCATGAGAAAGGTCGTGAATGCACGAAAAACACCATAAACAGGAAACAGGAAAACAAACAAAACAGAATGGGGGTGAAGACCCACCTACCTCAAAATGCTACCAAATAGGATGAAACTTGATTTGAATCCACTTGCAGATGCTTTCCCTCAACCAAATTGTGCTCCTCTTTCATGTTTTCTTGGCTCTAGTTTGCTAAAACAACTTAGGAAATAATGATAATTACCCAATTAACCTATATTAAGGTTTAAAATACATTTCACGCATGTGAGTAGGTTGTAATTAATGCATTTAATGTGGTTGGTTGGGAATGGAATCAAAACAAGGACAAGTGCACAACATCTGCATATGTCAGCAGTAAAGCAAAAGTGGAAGCAAAGTTGCAATGGAATCAAGAACTTGATGAAAACTCCACATTTCATTTTGATTCTAGCTTCGGCCCCATCGCAAGGAAAATGACAAGGGAATGGAGGTGGAATCGAAACCAAAACTGGATCCAAATTTTTTTGCAATGTTCCAGATTTGGTTCCGACTTTGATTTCGCTCCCGCCAAAGGAAAGAACACTGATACAAGAAAAAAAAGGAAAGGAAAACAAAAGGAAAATGGACCGAAACAAAACCCATCCCAAACAAGACACAAACAAGGACAAAAAGACAAAGAAAACCAGTGGAAGCGGGATTGGAACCAAAACTAAATCTAGAACATTTTTTGCAAAGTTCCAAGTTTGGTTTTGTTTCCAATTCTGCTTCCTCTGGGAGAAAAGAAACCAAAAGAAAACAAAATACAACTCAAGGGAGAAACAAACCCAAGAGTACAAGGTGAACCAAACAGACAAAGAAAACCAACAAGGAAAGAACGGGGCCGAGATCAGAACTGAATCCAAACTTGGAACCTTCACAAAGTTTTGAGTCCAATTTTCCATTTTGGTTCCACTTCCGCTAGACAAAAGGAACAAGGAATTAGGAGGAAAAAGAACAAATCCTAAGACCCAAACAAAAACAACAAGGACAAACAAACACAAGGGGGACCCATTTTGACCAAAAAATAAAATGTTGTGGTTATGCAAGGCATAACAAATGGCGACATGATTGGGAAAATGGCTTACCCATTTTCAAGACATTGAAGAATTCAGACACCCAGAACCTCTGGTTCATGAAAATTTTAAACTTTAGTATGATTAGTTATGGAAAACAAGGTTGAGCTGGAATCTCAAATGTAAATCAACAAAAACCAGATTGAATTTGAGTGTGTGCATTCATGGTGTATCTATTCCAACAAAGGTTCCTCTCATTTAGGCTACATGAGTTGAATCCCTATGACTATTGTGCAATGATATCCTGGGCATTGCTCTGCTACCAGACAAGCATCCATAGCCCTAATGGAGATACCTCTAGTTCTCTCAAGGCATTTCTCTACTGCCAACCAAGCATCCATAGCCTCAGTAGAGATACTTGAATTACCCTTTTCATATTGAGTTTTTCCATAAATTTATGGTTCTCTTTTCTTTTCTTTGCATAGGCTTACTTGAGTCATTTCTCTTTTCATCTTTTTGTCAATACTCGAATATGTCATTCTAAAATTTGGGTTGAGAACTAAAATGGATTTCATGATAGTTTCAAGACTCATAATTTTCACCTAAGTCCAAAATAAAATTATTCTGAGACAAATAGACCTCCATATAAATAGATGTTACTATATATTTTGTGACAAATTTAGTTGTGGTCTATGAGATTACTTACAATACACCTGTTTGTTCTTAATCTTTCAGGCTGCTACTTAAAAAGAACACAAGACATAGGCCTTGAGATGAAAAAATTTCCATAGACATACTTGAAAATACCTAAACCAACTTATCTCCTAGTACCCTTAGCATACAATGAATAACCACTCCATATTTTGAAATAGAGCAAAACGGAAATCACCCCAAGACACGGAAACAAAAACACAAACCAAAAGAAAAAAACAAAACAAACAAACAAAAGAACAAACCAACTAATTACATATATACAACCAATCAAAACATCAAACCCTCATGGGAAAAAATAGTGTTTGAGAAACTTCCCATTGATAGGCAATGGAACAAGCTCTCCTGTTAAAGTGCTCAACCGAAAGGCATTCTCGCCAAGGATTTCAGCAATTTGATAGGGACCCAACCAAATTCTATCGAAATTTTGATGGTCTCCTCTCTTTTATTTGGCTTTATCCCATAATAGCACTAGGTTTGATATCCTAAAAGCTTTGATCTTTGCTCTTTTTTCAAACCAACATTTGACAACAGCTTGATGTTTAGAAAACTAATGGAAAGAAGCATCTCTTTGCTCTTCTAGATTTAATATTTTAGTCAGCCTAACCTCTGTCCTATCATCATTTGAATAGAATTCTTGCATAAACCTAAGAACAGGTGTATGTAGATGGATAGGAAAGACTGGGTCTTGGCCATCGACTAACTTGAATGACGAGTTTCCGAAGGTAGCCTTGATTTGAGTTCTATTTTCCCATAAGGAAAATCTGAGTTGAGTATGCCAATCCCTAGGATTACTTTCTAACAACTTCTTAATTACTTCCAATAATTTTTATTTGTAGACTCAGCTACACCATTCCCCTATGGGTAGTAATTAGAAGAATACTTTAAATAACACAATCTTATGCTCATATGCCCATTGAATAAATTCTACAAAAGAGAAAGTAGGGCCATTGTCACATACCAGTGCAAATGGTACTCCAAACTTGGTTACAATGCATTCATTAAGGAATTTGATGACAACCTCAGTGGTGTTGTTCTTACAAGGCTAAGCTTCAGTCCACCACATACAGTAATTGGTTGTTGTCAAAATAAATTTGTGACTTGCAGAAGAATTGGGGTTAATCACACCTACAAAGTCTAATTCCCATTGGGAAAATGGCCTTACCTCATATACAGGTTGTAGAGGCATTACTAGATTATGTTCCCTGGATGCGAAAGTCTGACATGTATGACATGTCCTCGCATTTTGGTAAGCATCATGGAACACATGGGGACAATAATAACCTGACCTCAAAATATGGTGAGCCATGGAATTAGCAAAACCATGTCCAATACCATGTCTGCCATGAAATTTTGTTATGGCTTGTTTCACTTGATGCTAATCAAGGCAGTGTAGATAGACACCCTCAAAATTTCTTCAATATAAAGCTCCCCCTTTGAGCATGTAGTGGGAACTCTTTAGCTAGAGTGCTCTCCTTTGAGTGGTGTTCATCCCATCGAGGCATTTGTTATTTGGCAACAAAAAGATCAAATCAACATACCAAGGATCATTTGTAAATAATTGTATCATGTACTACTGATAGGTAATCTTAGTATCTACATCTACCATTGCCTTGGATAAGCCTTGTCCTCTGACTAGATTCATCAGGTGGATTTCAAGATCAAACTCTTGTAAGATTGTCATCCACTTTCCTCATCTCTCTCCCAATTCACTTTGCATAAGAAGAGACTTTACAGTAGGGTTAGGGACTATGGCAATAATTTGATTGCAGATGATGTAATGTCAGAACTTCTTGACAGCTCGAACTAGTGCAAAAGACTGTTTCTCCAAGGGTGGATATCTAACTTTAGCATTTTTAAATGGAGAACTCATAAAATCAATCGTACTTTCATCTCCTTCACCTTTTTGATGTGTCAAAATAGCAGCACAAGAATGGTCAGATGCAAAAGAATATATATAAAAAGGCTTCAAATAGTCAGGGTTGGTTAGAACCGGTGCTTCTGAAATAGATTGTTTAATTTGTGAGAATGCAGAATTAGCCTCATTGCTCCACTCAATCTTAGCATCCTTTTTCATCATTTTGTTGAGGGGTTTGATGATCTCTGCAAACCTAGTTATAAATTTTTGTACAAATTTTATCTTTTCAAAAAAGGACCTCATCTCCTTTTTGCTACTAGGCATGGTCAGTTTTAGAATGGATTCCAC
This sequence comes from Sequoia sempervirens, assembly GCA_007258455.2. Taxonomy (NCBI): domain Eukaryota; kingdom Viridiplantae; phylum Streptophyta; class Pinopsida; order Cupressales; family Cupressaceae; genus Sequoia; species Sequoia sempervirens. The sequence goes on along the minus strand of VDFB02000013.1, from coordinate 206,509,857 downwards.
TCTATCTAGGTCAACCGAGATTCCCTTCTCTGATATTATGTGGCCTAGTAATTTTCCTTTTGCAACTCCAAACATGCACCTTTTCAGATTAAGGGAGATTCCATAAGTTATACACTTTTGAAGAACCTTTGACAGGTCTGCAGCATGGTTTTCTCTATTCTTTAAAAAAATATTCAAATCATCCACATATATAATAATACACTTACCTACCAAATCCTTGAACGCCACATCCATTGCTCGCTAAAAGGTAGCTCTAGCGTTGATAAGACCAAATGGCATCCTTCGATAAGCAAATGTCCCCCACTTAGTAGTGAAGGTGTTCTTCATCCTAACCTCATAGTTGACCATTAATTGATTGTATCCTGAATATCCATCTAGTAATGACATCATTTGAGAACCATTTACTATTTGTAGCACCTCATCCAGAGAAGGAAGAGGATAATTGTCTTTCTTGGATGCTTTGTTAAGGTTTTCGAAGTCAACACATAACCTGATCTATCCACTCTTTTTATGAATAGGAACCAAGTTAGCTACCCAATTCGAATGTCTCACTACAAATATTATCCTTGCAGAAAGCAAATTTTGCACTTTCTTTTGAATTAAGGGCTCGATGAGGGCATTAACTGGATGTTGCTTTTAGAAGAAAGGCTTTGCTTCAGGCTTCAAGGGGATAGTATGTGTGAACATCGAATATAGACCTACATAAACACAACAAACAATCACACAATTAGATTCATATGCAAGTTAAACCAACATTCCCCATAAAATTCATTTACAATGCACAAAATAGGAAATAAATCAAGAACACAACAAATAAAGCTATTAAATCCTATTAAAGTAAGAAAACTCTTAATCCCATGGGGGAATTGGTGTCATTTTGATGTGGAAAATGGCCCTTTCCCAATCCCTTGTAAGCTTTGTGATGACTTGTTGATGATTGAGACTCCTTGATGAAATTTTGGCATAACCTAGCTATGAAACCATAAAAACTATGAATACTTGATGAAATGGATGAAATTATCTCTAAATATGAAGATAGTGATTTTGCAATGGAGTTGTGGATCCAAAATCCAAATGAGAGCCTCTTATTTATAGATGAGAATGATGCAGGATGAGGCAAAATGGATGAATGTGGATAAAAGACCAACTAATAGCATGAAGCCACTTGTCAACATGTGAGTGGACAAAGGTGGAGCACATTTTGATGAATGTGCCAATAAATGATATTAGGTGGAATTTCAAATTTATGAAATGACATGTTGGAGGGAGAAAGAAATGAATTAAATGCCACTTGGCTCAATGCATAAGGACATGTAAGAGATATTGAATGCCTTGTTGGAAGGACAAATCCCTTTGGAGGGATTTTCAAATTTGGAAGAATATTTGCCTTTTGATGTCATGTTGAGAGAAATTAGAAGATTTAATAAATCAAAAGAAATGATTTATTGAGCAATTTGCAAAATCTAGAGAATTGGAGTAATTAAGACTAGTATTAATCAAGATTTGATTAATTCAAAGAGAGATTTGTTGATGTGACAATTTGATTTATATTTTTGTATTGATTTAAATCAAAATGAGAGGAATATGATTTAGACTTAATTAAATAAAGATTTTGATTTATTTAATTAAAAATGAGATGATGTTAGATTAAATTAAATAAAGACTAATTTATTTAATTTAATAAGATGACTTAAGAGATTAATTAAATAAAGTGAATTATTTAATTAAAGAGAGACCAAAGGATTAATTAAATAAAATGATCTATTTAATCAACAGGAGATGATGACTTAATTAGATAAATAATGATTTATTTAATTAAGAGGTGAAATGTAATGAATTTAATCAAATAAGGGATATTTAATTAAATGATTACTAAAGGAGATTATTCAAGATGAAGTGGTGTTAATAATTAGGATCAAGTGTAATCGATACATTTTTCATGTCTACATTTTGCCTCTCTTTGAAGCAAAGTACCTACTATGTTGGTTCAAAGAATAAACTGCCATGATCAAAATTCAAAATTTTCTCAATTTTTTCAAATGCCCCACTATTGCCTCGGTGACGAAATTATGCTGGTATACTGCCCCCTTGAGAGATCAGACGAAAATTTCAATTTTTGGGTGATCTTGCGAAAAAAGAGGACAAGGTGCCCGACAGGTCCAAAAAGGCTCTGAGATGACAAAATTGTGCAAAAAAATGAAAAAACAATGCAAAACGGCCCTTGGTTGGGCGAAAATGGGCTCAGGGGTTCAAAACCCTAGTTGGACGGCTAAACAGGGTCAAAAAACCCTACCTTTTAGGCTTAAATAGGCCTCAAGGAGCCACTTCCAATTCATTTGCACACCTAGCCTTTAGAAATTCTTGCGATTTGAGCTCTGAGGAATGATTGAGATGGCACAATGCGTGCTTCCACAACATATTTCCGAGCGCATGTGATTGTTCTAGAGGCTTCCTAGCACTGGACTAACGGTATGTCATCTTGTCCTGACTTTTTTTTTCAATTTTTGAGTGCATTTATTAGGGTTTAGAATTCAACCAAGTCAAGTGGTGCCATATAGTGCCACTGAAAACCTCAAATCAGTGTCATGCGGGCCTAAACTATACCACTAATGAGAGTTGTGTCACGGTGACTCAGTTTAGAATTAGGGTTTACCCTTCAAAGTGCGTCGTATTTGCAAACAGCATTGTGACAGTGCCATTTGAAATTTAGGCTTAGGGGGTTAAACTAGATCACTTTCAAACTGGGCCATGATGGTGGAGTTTGGAACTTTATGGCTTCTAGCAGTGCAGTTTGGAGTTTCAAAACAACGATGCATATGCATATAGCAATGTATTTGTTGTTTTAGTTGCGTGAACTTCAAATAGGATCTTGATTTTTTACGAAAATTGATGCGGTGACCTTCCTAATGCAGGAGGACATGGATTCGGTCCATTCTCATGAGTATAGGTCTTCCATTTTGAGCAAACTGACTCAGAACCCCCCTCTACATGAGGTCCTCCTGGAGCACCTAGGAGAGATTGGCTTATGGTATGTCACTTATGCCCCAGTTATCAAGACGTACCTAGGCATGATGATAGCATTAGTAGAGCACTGGCATAGCGAGACATCTTCATTCCACCTTCCTACAGGTGAGGCCATAGTGACCTTGGAGGACGTGTGGCACATTCTATGTTTTCCTATCCATGAAGAGCAAGTTATCTATGATGTGGATGCTGAGAGAGATAGCTACTTCGAGATCATGGGCCTTGATGAGATCATCTTCTAAGAGGGATAGATTGAGCTAGAGTGGTACAAAGGCTAGGTACCATCCTTCTAATTGATCGTTGGTGCTATCATTTTGAGACTCATGGCACTAGATCAGTGTGACCGATACTTCAATCTAGGATGGGGGCTTGCTTGGGAGCAGATACTTTGATGGAGGGAGTGTTTTGCTTGGGGGCCAGTGATGTTGGCCTCCCTGTACCATGATCTTCATGAGTTTTCTTACTGCGATAGCCGAGCTATCAAATCAGGTGTGACATTACTATATACTTGGGTCTAGGAGCACAATGCAGTGCTCTACCCCATGAGAGTTACACTGGTTGATATGGAGCTGGATGACCTAGTTATCTAGAGGTACAGGAATGCTTTGACTTTCTCACATACAAGAGTAGCAGGAATTCGACACCAAAGGAGGGTCATCGACGAGATGACAGTTTTCACCTGGAGACCTTATCTTGGGATGTTAGCCTAGTACGATGATATAAAGTAGTTATTTTTTGCCAAGCAAGACCGTCTAATGCAAGGCCGTGAGAACATGATGATTGAGAGATATCTGCCAAACTGCATGGCTTGATAGTGTGCGGATGCTCAGGACCGTCCTAATGACTAGTACGTGGCCATCTTCGCACATACTATGAGGGAAGCGACATGGGGTCAAACAATCCTAGTAGCAAATGCAATATAGAGTTTCATGAAACTAGTGGCTAGACCATGGCCTTATGATCAGGGATAGGTAGACCCAGGGACAACGCAGGCATACAGGGATTGGTTTTGACTATTGGTTTGATTGATGATATCTGAAGCACTTTTTCAACGAAGGAGACCAAGAGGCTGGTCTACAGGGTGGGGGGGTTAAGGAGGCAGAGGAGGTAGGGACGGTGATGGGGATGGGGATGGTGGTAGGGGAGGAGGCAGAGGAGGAGATGGCACCCCTCTGAAATAGCCAAAGCAGCAACCTAAGTAGGACAAGGGGTAGAGGGATGGGCATTAGGATTAGCCCATGGATGGTCTCCAGGACCAGGATAGGCAGAGGACCCCACCTAGAGATGGTCACCATGACCAGTGACCTGTCTAGCCACCCAGACCCTAGGGATGGTTAGATACTATAGCTTGAAGCTCAACTTTAGGTGCTTACTGCAAAGAGAGACCAAGCGAGACAACAGGTCTTGACCTTGACAGCCGAGCAGGATCAAGCTATTCAACAGCGGCAGGCTACCGAGCTACAGGATGCACAGGAGATGGGTCAAAGATAATAGTTAGAGAGTATTATTGCATCCTCCTCCTGGAGCACCATATCCATGCAGGCATATCATGAGGCCGTCCGAGAGGTAGAGTATTATCATGTGCATTATCACTAGGTCATACCTTGGGCAGCATGAGTCCTAGATTATTTGTAGTAGACAGGATACAGGCCTCCAAAGGAGCATGGGGAGAGGTTAGGTGGCAAGGGGAGAAACTAGCAGGGCTAGCTTATTTACCATTCTTTTGAGATCCACGGGCTCATTTTTGATAGCCCAATGGATGATTGTACTTGTATTGATTGTACTATACACTTTATCTAGATATTTTGTACCATGACAATGTATTATTACTTTGATGGTATATGAGATGATATGAGATGATTCGTTTCGATGTTCTTATTTTACGATGCGATGGATGGATGTTTTTACTTTCTATATGCAATGATCTATATGTGATGCAATGGTTCTATCTTTATGTGATGCAATGTGATGTATGTTGTTATGATGTGGAGCAGTGATTTTATGGATGCATTCCTTTTTCAATATGTATGGATGATGCAAATGTTATGATATGCAAATGGTTAGACAAATAGATCTATATTATTCACTTAGTGGATGATGATGATAAAATGTATGAGATGCAATCTTTTTCCTTTTCATTATCTTTCTTAGGTATGATATGGTGATGCATTTATGGATGTCATGATGATGCACATGATATGATGCGATGATGCATTTTTATAATGATGTCTATGTGATGATGCATTTAATGATCATATCTATGTATATGACATGATATGGTATGATAATGATTATATGATGATGCCCATGGATGATATGTATGTGACATTATATGATTATGTAATAGATGCAAATGAATGATATTATGATGTATATACAATGATGGAATGGATTCTTTGATGACGTACATGATATGAGTTAATAATGTCTATGTGATGGTTCCTTTTATGCTTATGTAATGAATGCAAATGTATGGTTCATGAAATGCTTAGAATAACCAATCTATATTATGATGCAAATGATGAAATGAAATGTATGTGAGATGATTAGTGTCTCCTATATGTCATGATATGATATGCATTATACTAATGGTTTGTGGATGCAGGATGGATGCAGTGGTGATGATGATTGATTGTCATGGTACCATGTTAGCGCGGAAAGAAGATAGAAGAAAGAAGAGAATCCAACAAGTCAAAAGAGATGATGATAATGATGATGAAGATTATTTTCTTACCAGGAATTGGGACTTTAAAAGGGCCATTTACCTTATGTTTGATAATACACATAGGCACGATGCATCAAGGTATAAAGAACCAGGATGGTGTTGCACCCAGTGCGATGGGCTTTGACTTGACAATCAGATAGGAGTACTCATGTTCGCACCTGGCACACAAAACCTTATTCAGACTACAGTTCATATATTTCAAACATCTCAGACCAAAAAATAGAAAGGAAAGCCTTCCTATGTGGTCAACAAGACACCTAAAACACCCTTCCAATAGACCAAACAAAGCACGCATGACTAAGGTTATATTAAAAGCATATCCAACAAGCACAATGGATAAAAATATAATGATCGTTGCCCCATTCCTTTCTCTCTAAGTCCTTTTATTTGGACATCATCGAGAGGTCATCGAAATGAGCACAATAAGATAAGTCATAAAGACAAAGATAAAGTAAACAAACAAACTAATGTTCTTCAATACCGCTAGCCAAGACTAAACTACAGTGATTCCTGATGTTGATGTCCATTGTAGGAAGGATGCATCCTAGGACATGAAGTTATCAGATGATTGATTTGGGACTGATTGGATGATAGGCTATTGACACAAATAGTTGATCAACTTGTTTACTTACTGACCTAGACTTAAGACCTTGACACTTAAGCATTCACTTTTGATTTGCTAGACTTGTTTCTGATTGTTTTACCAAAGGTTGAGGGTGATGACCATTTATTATGAGTGATATTTATTGTGGGAAAAAGTGAGATGGGGTGGATGGATTTTTTCAAATATTTGGATTTTTTTTTGAAATGTTTTTGAGGCTTTTTTTGGTATTTTCAAGATTTTGCAAAGGTTTTGATTTTCAAATTTTCAAGTGTTTTGGGGTTTTTTGATATTTTGATCAAGAGACTAACCTAAAGACCTATCCTAGGGGCCTTGGGGGCTAATCAATAGATTAGCCTTGCCTACATTATACATGTAGAGACCACATAGTTTGACTGACATAGACTCGATGATTGATGAGATATGAACAAATGGATTGCCAATTTATTATGGTGGACTCCTAATGGACTAACCTAAGTGTCTCAGGGGATGATCAAAGATCAACCTTTCCTATGTTCAAAGCTCAGAGACAACGTAGTTCAACAAGATGACTCTGTTTTTGACTTTTTTGACTAACTTTTGACCTGTTTTTGGATTTTGATATATTTTGAATGTTTTTGGATTTTCTGATGTTTTGGATATTTTTGAATTTTCTTAGTTTTAGGAAGACTTCCAGAATATTCACAAATCTGATCCGAAGAGAACATGCCCCAGCATGATGCAATAGACTACTTTGATAAAGGCAAGACAAACTGACCTTAAGAATGGGCCAAGTAGTACTAGAGGGATCATGACACAAACACATAATCAAGCTATAATACAGATATTGATGAGGGATGGGTGGAGATATGGAATGCGATGGATGATGGAAGCATAATGGATGGATGATACAGAACAAGCCGTAGAGATCCTTGTGGATGGAAAGTGCTTATTTACACAAGGTGCATGTTTTCCAGGTTTTCACCAAGGTACTTGCCTAAAGCGCCACCAAAGTGGTTTTCACTAGAGGATGACTTTTTCTCTTTACTGTTTTTAATCCTTTTTCTGATTTTTTTGGACTTTATGCTTTCTTTCTTTTTTGTTGTCACCAAAACACCTGTTTGCTAGGTTTTTAGCAAGGTGACAATTTTTTCAAGACATTTTCTGATTTTTTGTATTTTTTGGTTTTATACCCCAAAAGATTAGGCATAAAACTTTTTGAGATGAGATTTGTTCATGGGCTCTTGCAGAGGTTCCCCTTCATTTGTTGACAGCTGATATGCCCCTGCCTTATAGCTCACTGTGATGAAAAATGGTCCCAACCAATTGGGTTCAAATTTTCCCTTGCCATCTAGATTTGGAATGTTCTTTTGGTTCTCCTTCAACACAAGTTCCTTGACTTGGAAGGTCCGACTCCTGATCTTCTTGTTATAACTTCATTTAAGCCAATTCTGGTACAATTGAAAATGGTTTAAGGCATCCATACACCACTCATCTAGTAGCTCCAGCTCATTCAATCGGGATACCCAATATTCCTCATTTGTGATGAGATTTGCATTGATATTCTCAGTGATGGGAGCTCGATCTCGATGGGTAATATGGCTTCTGATTCATAGACCAGGGAGAAGGGGGTGGCACTTTTTGGTGTGCGGATACTCATTCAATAGGCCCATAAGGCAAGATTCAATTGGAGATTCCAATCACGACTAGCTTCATTGATCATCTTCTTGAGGATTTTTAAGATAGTCTTATTTGTAGGCTTGACTTGGTCATTTCCTTGGGGGTAGTATGGGGTTGAAAAGCGATGTTGGATATTAAACTTGTGACATAGGTCACGAACATCTTGATTCTTGAAAGGTGTCCCATTATTTGAGATAATGGCTTGAGGGACACCATAACGACAAATAAAGTAGTTCAAAATGAACTTTGATTTTTTTTTCTAGTGATATAAGTCATGGGGATGGCTTCTACCTAGTTGATGAAGTACTTAGTGTTAGTGATGATAATATTGTGTCCACTGGATGAGGTGGGGGTGATTTTTCCAACAAGATCGAGCCCCCACTATGAAAAGGGCCATAGTGTGACAATCGAGCAAAGCTCTTGAGCTGGTGCATGGATGAGGTCCCCATGCTGCTAACATTGTAGACACCTTTTGACATAGTATGTGCTTCCCTTTCCATTGTAGGCCAATGGTACCCCATCCTCAACAATTTCTTGGCCAAGGTCATACCACTCAAGTGTGAACCACAAATGTCATTATGTACCTCGCTTAAGGTAGTCAATGCCTCCTCAGTGTTTAAGCAACGTAATAGGGTCCCTTCAATGCTTCTATGGTAAAGGGTATATCCTAGGATGAAAAAACAAGATGTTTTTTTGACAAAGGCTCTTTTGAGGTTTGGGGTTATTGTCAATTGGGAGGACTCCTATTCTCATATAAGTGTATATATCATGATACCGGGGATCACCGATACCAACAATTTCGCACAAAAATTCAAACTTTGATACCTCAAATGTAGGCACAAGTAGCTACTCTACAAGGAATTATTGCTTTGGGATGTCGTGGGATTTCAAGGAGTGATCTAATTGTAGCCATTGCATCCGCCACTTTGTTGTTTTCTCTTGGTAGCTGCTCAAATGTGATATCAATAAATAAATCCTTATGACTTTCCATCAATTTCTTGTAGGGAGTCAACTTGTCATCCTTTGTTTGATACTCGTTGTTGACTTGATTAATTATGAGTTGTGAGTCTCCATAGACCTTGAGTGCCATTATTTTACATTGCACTACTATCCTTAGCCCTATGACAAGAGCTTCATATTCTGCTATATTATTTGTGCAAGGGAATGATAGCTTGTATGATTTTGGAATGCAATCCCCTTGTGGAGTGATGAAGAAGATCCCCGCTCTTGATCCATGTTGCATGTAGGATCCATCAAAATATATTTTCCAGTGATCCACTACACTTACATTGAAGATTGATTCGTTGGGGAATTTTGAGACCAGTGGATTCTCTGAGTATATCAGTGCCTCCGCCAACTAATCCGCAATTGATTTTCCTTTGATGGCCTTGCACTCTACATACTCAATGTCATGCTCTATGAGGATCATAACCAACTTGGATTTTTTCCCTATAAGCGCTGCTTTGGAAAGAAAGTACTTAAGGGGGTCTATCTTTGCGATAAGCTTTATCTGATGGGCTACCATGTAATGTTTGAATTTTTGTGCTACAAATAAAACTGCTAGACAAGATTTCTCAATGGATGTATAGTTCAGTTCATGTCCCACCATAGTTTTGTTGATATAATAGATAGCTCTCTCTTTTCCATTTTCATCGTGTTGTGCTAGGAGATCGCTGAGGGTTGTCGCTATTGCTGATATGTATAAGATCAAGGGTTTGCTTGGAATTGGCGGCATGAGGACTGGTGGTGTGAGTAAGTATTCTTTGATCTTGTTGAAGGCTTGATCACACTTTTCATCCCACTTGTATTCTACCCCCTTGTGGAGTAGGTGAGAGTAGGGGACAGCCTTGTCTACTGGTTGCGCTATGAATCGACAGATGGACTGGAGTCTTCCTTGTAAACCCCTTAGTTGTTTCAATGTTTTAGGTGCCTCCATTTCAAGAATGGTTTTGACCTTAGTAGGATCTATCTCAATTCCTCTCATGGACATGATGTACCCAAGGAGTTTCCATGACTATACTCAAAAGACACACTTCTTTGGATTGAGTTTGACTTTATATTCCTCTAACCTATCAAAGATGGAGCCCAATATGGAGCCCAATGTGGCTATGTGATCTCATCTTTTATTTGACTTGGCCAATATATCATCCACATAATTTGCCACAATTTTGTGGATCATGTCATGAAATATTAGTGTCATGGCCCTCTAATAGGTTGCTCCTACATTCTTCAACACAAACGACATCATATTCTAGCAGTATGTCCCCCATGGGCAAGTGAAAGTCATTTTATGTTGATCTTCTTTAGATATCATGATCTAGTTGTAGCCTAAGAACCCATCCATCAATGATAGCATCTAATGTCCTTCCATCATATCCACAATCATGTAAATGTTCATAAGTGGAAAGTCATCCTTGGGACATGCCTTGTTGAGGTCTTTGAAATCTGTGTAGATGTGAATGCCCCCAGTGGGTTTTGAAATAGGTACAAGGTTTGAGACCCATTCTGGATAATCTATTAGTCGTATGAACCCTACATTTAGGAGCTTTTGTAATTCCATTTTGACTAAATTTTTTATCTGAGGATGCATCTTCCTAAGCTTTTTTTCTTATCGGCTTTGCTTCAAGTTATACAGCTAGGTGATGAACCACAACCTCAGGATCAAGCCTAGGCATGTCGGCATAGGTCCATGCAAAGTTTTTCTTTCTTTCTTTTAGGAACATAGCCAAAATTTCATGTTCTTCTGTGAGAAGTGACTCTGTATAGAATGTTATGTGTGGTAGTTCCTCTATCCCCAAGTTGACTAGATTGTACCTCTCGGCCAATACTGTTGACTTCTCTTGATGAATTGCAATGAGAGGAAGATTGAATCCTTCATCCTCTGGTGCCTCAGAGAGGTTTTTACCATTGGATATGTCCTTTATTTTTATTTTTTTGAGTTAGAGAGTTCCACAGTGTGGTTTTCGCTCAAAGACCTAGAGATTATTCTCAAATTTTCACTTTTGTGACTGAAGGATTCAATCATTCCCCATAATAGGCTTGTGTATCTAGTATGATGTCAAATCTAGCCTTGTGATCTCCATATGGTACCGTATCTCATAATCCCATGAATTCTGAGAGTGTCTCATCATTTTCAAAAGTGTCTAGAATTGGTGGTCCCCGTTGGTCATAATCGATGAGCTGAGGATAGACTAGGTTTATTTCATGGGTTTGATGGTTTGACCCAAAAGACAAGGTACTAATCATGAGCAAGGAGGAATCTTTGAAAAGCATAGGCAAGTCAGTTATGGGATCCTCATCACTACTACACACATCAATTATGTCAAAGGTAAAGTTGTCTAAGGGTAGACCTGTGGATACTGGTAATTGAAGGGTAGCTACTGATAGCTGAGGGGGAGTTTTGACCTTTCTAATTGAGGCACATTTTCCAAGTATGGTCACCTTCGAAGGGGTATATCCAAGACCGAGGTTTCTTAGTCACTTCTCCAGAATGAGGGGTTCAAATAGGTCATTTTCATTCTTCCCTAGTTTCTTGTTTCAGTCATAGCCCATATCAAGCATCATTTGTAGACCTTTGCTATTTTCGTCCATTAGAAGGTCAGGCACGGGCCTTTCATCTTGGTATAGGAGATTGGGTATATCTCTTTCATCTACTATTTCTTGACTTAGATCCCCCCAAGACCTAAATCTAGAGGGATCTACTTTGAAGGTATGGGACAATGTTTCAACCGGTTGGGGTTTCCCATGGGTCCTAGGAGATTGAAGTAACTCCCCTATGACAAAAGCACTTTTCTTCATCCTATAATCCCCACACCCATTGTCCTGGATGATGACCTTGATTTCAGATATTTCAAGGATGGTGGGTGTCTTTTTCTCAGGAGTGGAGGCCAATGTAGTTGGGTCTACATACGAAGTGGTGGGGCCTTCATCGTTTTTTGGAACTTGGGAGATTTTATAATATTTTTCTTCTAGGCTCTTGCAGTAGGAAAAGGGCTCAAGATCACCATGAATTGTGACCTCCTGATTTTGGTATGGGAACTTGATGCATTGGTGGAAGTTGGAAGCAATTGCTTGCATCCCATGGATCCACAGACGCCCTAGGAGAATGTTATAGGGTAAATCAAGGTCAAGGACCTAGCATGTTGTTTCCATATTGGTTGACCCTACTTGAATAGGGAGCTGGATAGTGCCTTGAGACACTCTTTCCTGATTTTCATAAGCTTTGATTATGTTTCCCTTTCCATTTTCAATGGAATCCTCTAAGAATCCCAGATTCTTTATTAATTTGAGGGAACAGATGTTTAGACCCGCACCCCCATCCACCAAGACCCTTTTGACTTTATTTTTATGAACCAAGACTTCAAGGTGGGGTGCATGATTGTGAAATGGTTGGGCAGGAAAGTCCTGATCTGAGAATGTTAGGAGGCTTGAGGTGGTGATATTTTTTACTATAGCTTGGAACTGGTCAACATCAAGATCTGCAGAGATGGTGGATGAAGCCAATGCTTCCTCTAGGATTTTCCTATGCATCGGTGATATCTTCAACAATTCCATGATGGAGATCTGAGCTAGGGTTCTTTTCAGTTGGTCTAGGACATTATAGCCATTAGGAATAGTTCTCATATTTGAAATGGATGCTCTAAGTGGTTGTGATGGTTCAACAATGGTGACTTTGTCGACGTGTGTGGTGACTCCACAATCAGCTTTGGCTCCTTTGATGGTGACAACAGTGACCATTTCATCAAGGGATGTGACAACATGATCATACACATGGTTCACATTGGAATACTTTTATTTTCCATGGTTGTCCCCTTGGTTATGATCTAGCATCAGATTCGTGTATATTTTTAAGTTTTGATTCCTAGCTAGTTGCTCAACATTTATGGTCTTGTCATTGATTAGGTCTTGGATTATATTTTTCAACCTCATGCAATTGGCTATTGTGTGCCCATTGATTTTGTGGAAATCACAAAGGTGATTCTCATTGTACCATAGTGGCTTCACTTGGGGTTCCTAATAGTTCTCATAAGTGGGAATCTTGATGAGATTTTTGTTTATTAGTTTCTTCATGACAACTTCAATTGGTTCCCCAAGGGAAGTGTACTTCCGCTTTGGGGGATTTATGTTTTACGGAGGTGGTCCCCCTTGGTTATTTATATTGTTGACCTAATTTTTGGGTGGTTGCTATGATACTACATTAGCTTGTGTGTTGTTTTGATTGTTTTTTTGCAATTTTGGTAGGTTTGGGTGTTTTGTTTGGGAGCACTAATTATGACCTTAGCATCCACCACACCATCATTGGTGACATTTTTGTTTCTTTCCCACGTGCGAGGTTTCTCATTATAGCTGGTGGGAGGGAAATTGTCTTGATTTTCTTGATATGAAGGTGTTCCCCCTTATGCAATAATGGCCCATTCGATGTTGAGGGGTTTGGGGATTAGTTGGTCGTAAGTGGTGATACATTGTACCTTAAGATGAAATGTCAAGGTCTTCTCAAGGTTGGTAATGATGGTGCAAACTTGTTGTTCTTCTGGCATAGCCCATCTGCTCCTATCAGCCTTGGATCGCCATCTTTGCAAGAAGGAAGCGAATGATTCCCCCTTAGCTTGTTTAACTGCAGAGAGTTCCTCTAGACTAACATCAATACTAATATTGAAAGCGTAGTTTTTTATGAATGCGTCTACGATCTCTTGGAACTTTTTGATGCCAAGAGGAAGGTGAGAGAACCACTCCATGGTGGGACTAGCCAAACTTTGAGGAAATAGCGACATTAGATACATATTGTCATACGCGACCTCCATGCAATGTACCTGGAATTCCCTGATGTGATCTTCAGGGTTTCCCGTCTCACGATATTTGTCAAATTTAGGGATTTTAAACCCATTTGGGAACAGTACCATTGCAAGGCTCTTGTCAAACGAATAGGCACACAAGTTGCTCGATGTCTTTGTTGTTTTCCCTGATTGGAGATCGAGCACTTGTTGCGAGAGCAATTTGATTTGTGTTGTCATGTCATCTTGTGGATCAGGGGGCAGAGGGAATGTGTTTTGAAGTGGTTGAGGTGTTTGAGTGATGGGTGGAGTGTTGGATGTGTTGGTGGGGTTTTGTTGTAAGCTTTGTTATGCAATCAAGGCTTGTTGATATGCCTACATTTGTTGGTCTTTATGTTGTTGCACCAACAATGCTTTTTGTTTTGGTCTTCTTGTTGTTGTGCCAATAACACTTGTTGTTGTGCCAATAACACTTGTTGTTGGTCATGTTGTTGTTGTGCCAACAACACTTGTTGTTGGGCTAGTAATGTTGCTTCTTGTTGTGCTTGGTATTTTTGTAGGGCTTGTTGATATGCTTGTTGTTGGGTTGCTTGCAGTTGTGTCTGGTATTGAGCCTATGCTTGCACTTGTTCAGCTTGGTATTGGGCTTCAACTTGCACTTGTTGGGCAGCTTGTGCAGCCTGTGTTGCTTATGCAGCTTGAGCGGCTTGATCAGCTTGAGCAGTTTGGGTGGCTTGTTGTTGTTGTAATAAGGCATGGGCTTAAGCAGCTTGGTGTGCTTGTTGTGCTTGTTGCACTTGTTGTGTGTCTTGAGATGCTTGAGTGGCTTGGGAAGCATACTGGTTTTGAATTTGTTGGAGTGCCTTTTGATAGGCTACTTGTTGAGTTGCTTGCAATGTGATGCTATATGGATTTCCATATTTAATTTTGGAGGTGGTGGTGGTGGATTTGGAATGGTGTCCATTGTCATGATGAGGGGTTTTGTTGTATTGATGGTGGGGATTTGTGTGGTGGATGGTGCAATTGGTATGCTTGGTCCTTGAGAGACCACATTTATGGATGGTGTTGTGATTGCTTGGGTTGCTTGGATGGTTGTCATCTATTGTTGCAATATCGATGGCAAGATTGGAGGATTTGTTATGATGTTTTGATTGATGATTAGGGGGTTGTTCTGACTTTGATTGAGTGGTGGTAAAGGAGGTATCCCCAAACTGAGAGGTGGTGTGGATGTCAATGGAAAAGGTGGAAGTGGTGGAAAAATGGGTGGTGTGCTCCCTTGAGGAAATGATGAAGATGAAGGGTCAAAGATGCCCCCTAGTCCAAATAGCCCACCTCCTCCTTGTGAAGTCATAGGGAGAGAGGTTTACGTGTTGAGAGGGTATTTCGGTGTCGCGTGAAAAGATGATGATGGGTCATTGGGGTCTTGAAAGGTGAGCATAATATGTGGATGTAACAAATTCAATGGGAAAAATTGACCCAAGATAGTGTTCGCGTCCAAATCTTGGTTGTTCATAAGGGGGTGTGTTTGTAATGCATGGAGTAATGAGCTCCCCTTTTTAATGATTGTTTGAGTTGGAGCAATGGATTTTGTGATTTGGGGGATGATTTGAGTGATGCTTTGAAATGGAGGTTTGGATGAGATTGGGGGTATGATCCCAAGAGGCTTTTCCACAATAGTGCTTACATCAAAATTGGAAGAGAGTTTAGCCCCTTCTTTAGCTAATTCAAGCATGTATTGGGAGGGGTTGAGTCTCATCATGGTATTGAAAATTATATGAGTTTTGGGATTTTGAACCATTTCAATGATTTCATCTTGTGTCATCCCTAAGACATTATTGGTGACATCTTCCACTTGGCCTTCCTCTTGAGGATTTTGTGATGATAGAGGAAGAATGAGCGTGGGATTGCTAGACCCAACATGATTGATTTTAAGTGTGGTTTAACTTAGGTCACTTGAAGTTTATGTTTCTTTGTTCATTTCCATGTTCTTCTTGTGTTGAGACCTAGTTTGAACCATAAAATAGGGATCAATTTTCAAGAATGTGAGAGATGAACCTCTAATTCTTTGGATTGACCTAATCTTTAGGTTCAAAAAAGAAAGTCTAAGATAATGAGGATCAAAAGGATGATGATGATGATAATGAAAGATGGAGGATTTGTGGATGATTGAACTCTTAGGAAACCTTGAGGGGGATACTAAACTTTAGGACTTTAGATTTAATGCTTTGATTTTTGATTTTTGATTTTTGATTTTGAATTGATTTTATTTTATTTTGATTTTGATTTGGGATAATGAACTCATAAACTCTAAGAGGTTAGATGTTGTCTTAGAGTGAATTTTTCCACAAGATGATAATTTGACTAAGTGTACAAAGAAAGATTCATCTATACACACATAGTCAAACAAGATGATTTGGATTTGTTTTGATTTTTGATTTCAAGAGGATTTGTCCAAAGTTTAGCATAGATGATTTTTTCAAGATTTCCAAGAGTTGTTTGTGAGGTGAATTTGGATTTTGATGTTTGAAGGATGGATGAAAGTTTTGATTTTGACCCTAAGAGACTTAGAAAGACTTTTGTTTACTAGATCAAGGTGTTGAAGAACATGCTAATACTCCCTATGTGAGATATTTAAACCTTTGAAAGAGACTTGGATTTTGAAAATAGTAAAATGAATACAAATTTGGATTGTTCCTTGATGCGTGTTTGTAAAATTTGAAGGTCAATCTTTCTCTAAACTCGTAAAGCTTAGACAACTTTTCCTTGTGAGCTTTTTGACTAAGACCTTTGGACTTTGGTTTTCAGATTTTGATCTTTCAGGAAATCATTTGGAAGAGCACATGTGTGGGGTTCAATTGTTTATTAGCTTTGCTTAATGACTTCCTTTTACCACAAAATTTTTTTTATTAGGTTTTCAAACCAAATGTCCAATGTCCCAATTTCTTCTCATCCCACAAGGTCCATTATGTGGAAATCAAGGAAATTAAGGCAAAGGTTCCCTATTTTTACTTTAGTGAGAAAATTGAGATGCAAATTCAAATGCTTAGAAACCTCTAAGGATAGAATCCCTAGGGAAAGCAATAACACTTGAATTTTGTCAAAGATATTTGCTTACTAAAGGGTTTGAAATTTGATGGCCATGTTGAATGTTTGTTTTCCAATGTTTAAGATCCAAGCAAAGTGTTTTAATTCCAAGAAAATGCACAACCCGATGGATATTGAGACAATATTTGTTGAATCCCCACTTGGATAAATCCAAGTACGCCTACTTTCAATGGATGCTTAGATCCTTGACCACACAAGATCCCCCTTATATTGCACTCAGTTCTTGGGTCAGCCAAGCATCAATACCCATGAAACTCCCATGGAATACTTCTCATCTCTACTAAAAGTCGTAAAAATGTGGGGTGGCTTCAAAACGACCATTCTTGCACCAACAAATAGTTTAAGGATTTTGGTTTTTTAGACAAAGGGTTTTAATATAGGCATTTCGTTTGTGGGGGATCATCCATGCGGCAAGAGACCATTGTTTCTCTTCTTGTCAGAACAATCCTCGTGATACTTGAACTTTCCTCAAGTACCCTCACTAATATACTAGTTGGAAGTCACTTGGCTTTAGCATGTTCCCAATTGGTTCGTTCCCTTGGGTGATTACTTTTTCCCACAAGGCAGGCCCTCTAAAGATAGATAAAAGCGAGCAAGCACGTTCATACTTCGATCAATATTTATTTAGAAACAAAGAGAGAACACACACAATATACCTAACTCACACTCACAAGCTTTGTTCAATTTTAGAATCCCAAATTTAAGTGTGGAGGTAATCACTTATACAACTTAATATCACAAAAATCCTTTTGATTCAAATATTTTCGTGAGGTACAAGAGAAGTGCATACATATTTTATATGATATTATTTTGATAATAGATTACAAAACATAGAAGCACATGTTCATTTTTAATCCCTCAAAGCAATAATTGGATTCTTTTTAAGCACCAAAAGGAAATATGAAAGTTGTTTGTTCAATTGTTAAACCTTAAACAAAATCTAGTAAGTTGCTTAAGGTTCTTTTTAATCCTTTTATCTTGTTCTTTTTAAACCAAAATTGAAATGTATTGAGTCCTACAAGCATGAAAGATAGAAAATCCTTAGAGGAGGGATTATAATTTCTCCCAAAAGTGTTTAAAAACACTTGATACAATGAGATGATGATGTCATAGAAGTCTTTGTCTTTGTTTCCCTCCACCTTTGATTAGGCCAACCTACAAAAACTAGTTAGAACTACAAAAATAGAGGTCAAAAACTAGTTAGTAATCACAATTAACCAAAATGAAAAGACACATGTTAAAATTAAACTGATTAGTGCCTTTTACCCAACTCCAGTAGTGCAATCTGCATATGCAGCATAGTTTGAAGAGGTCAGCGATGCTATATGGAACTACTAGGACTGACAACGGTGCTCTGCAGTAAAGCCAGTGAGTGCAATTGCGGTGCTATTTTGAGCCAATAGTGCAGTTTGGAATTTGGAATCCTGGCGATAGAGAAATGGTCTAGCATTGTAGTTTGGAAATTTGAATTTCTAGATGAGAAGACCTTAGCGGTGGAGTTTGGAGTTTGCAGTGTCGTTGTATGGTGCTGCTAGTCGGTAGTGTCATTGTATGGCGCCACTGGACTAATAGTGGCACAATTTCCTGTAGGCACAAAAATGTCAAGAAAATAACAAATTTTTTTGAAAAAATGTGTTAATATCTTTAGATTCGCCCTCCTAGCGCCAAAAATGTGAACGTCGAATATAGAACTGCATAAACAGAACAAACAATCACACAATTAGATTCGTATGCAAGTTAAATAAACATTCCCCATAGAATTCATTTATAATGCATAAAATAGAAAATAAATGCAAAACACAACAAAGAAAGTTATTAAATCCTATTAAAGAAAGAAAATTCTTAATCCCATGGGGGATTTGGTGTCATTTTGATATGGAAAATGGCCCTTTTTCAATCCCTTGTAAGCTTTGTGATGACTTGTTGATGATTGAGACTCCTTGATGAAATTTTGGCATAACTTAGCTATGAAACCATAAAAACTATGAACACTTGATGAAATGGATGAAATTAGCTCTCTATATATGAAGACAATGATTTTGCAATGGAGTTGTGGATCCAAAATCCAAATGAGAGCCTCTTATTTATAGATGAGAATGATGCAGGATGAGGCAAAATGGATGAATGTGGGGTAAAAGACCAACCAATAGCATGAAGTCACTTGTCAACATGTGAGTGGAAAAAGGTGGAGCACATTTTGATGAATGTGCCAATAAATGATATTAGGTGGAATTTCAAATTAATGAAATGACATGTTGGAGGGAGAAATAAATGAATTAAATGCCACTTGGCTCAATGCACAAGGACATGTAAGAGATATTGAATGCCTTGTTGGAAGGACAAATCCCTTTGGAGGGATTTTCAAATTTGGAAGAATATTTCCCTTTTGATGTCATGTTGAGAGAAATTAGAAGATTTAATAAATCAAAAGAAATGATTTATTGAGCAAGTTGCAAAATCTAGAGGATTGGAGTGATTAGGACTAGAATTAATTAGGATTTGATTAATTCAAAGAGATATTAGTTGATGTGACAATTTGATTTATATTTTTGGATTCATTTAAATCAAAATGAGAGGAATATGATTTAGACTTAATTAAATAAAGATTTTGATTTATTCAATTAAAAAGGAGATGATGTTAGATTAAATTAAATAAAGATTGATTTATTTAATTTAGTAGGATGACTTTAGAGATTAATTAAATAAAGTGAATTATTTAATTAAAGAGAGACCAGAGGATTAATTAAATAAAATGATCTATTTAATCAATAGGAGATGATGACTTAATTAATAAATAATGATTTATTTAATTAAGAGGTGGAATGTAATGAATTTAATCAAGGGATATTTAATTAAATGATTACTAAAGGAGATGATTCAGAATGAAGCAGTGTTAGTAATCAGGATCAAGTGTAATTGATACATTTTCCATGTCTACATTTTGCCCCATGATTGACGTATCAAAAAAATTCAAATCTTCATATCCCCAAGCAATTGCTACTATATCCACTTTTAATGTTGATAGGATTTTCTCTCGAATGTGTTTGGGGCAAATTTTTCCAATAAAAAAATTCTTCTCAAGGCCTAAATCTTCCAAGTTAACTGACTCATCCTTCCCTCCATCAGTGTCATTAGACAACTTTTCACGGGCTCGAGGATCAAAATCAAAGATCCTCTCCAATTCTACCATTCCCTTAGGAATGCTCTTTGTTTTCAGATTCATTATCCCTTCTGCATCACATGTTTCTGGATCCCACTCCCCCTGATCTCTGTCTAATTCATCAATAATCTTTCCTTCAAAGACATTTGAACTTGCTGAGAAGGCAAGTATATGTCGGTCATCATCAAAGACTTGAAAATTTTGAATGTTATCTAGAATGGTTGGGATCGAGACTAACTCCACTAAAAACCTCTTCAACTTGGAATCTTGCATGGGTTCCAAGGTACTGGCAGCCACAACAAGTGCATCTGCAATCTAGTTGTCCTCTCTGGGAATCAATTTGATCCCAAAGGCATCAAAGTCCTCTATCAGATTCCATATTATGTTTCTATACGCAGCCAACCTCTTGTTATGGCATGTGTATTGACTACAAACTTGCTTGACAATGACCTCAAAATCTCCCATAACTGTCAAAGTTGCAACCTTTTTCTGATGTGCAAACATCAGTCCTCTGGCCAGTGCTTCATATTCTACCACATTATTGGTGCAGCCGAACTACAACCTATAAGAAGCAAAGTATAATTTTTCCTTTCGGGTTTGTTAGTTCAACTCTCGCCCCACTTCCTAATTTATGCTTAGAACCATCGAATTTAAGAACCCATAATTGATTTTGGGTGGGTATTTCTTTCCTAGGATGATCCAAGGGTAGTTGTTAGCAAGAAATAGGTGGCCGTTCAGATTGGCTTAGAACCTCTTGACATGGGAAATGAGTTGAACGACAATCATCAAAAATTTCACCTGGATTTAAGACTTGTGCGGACACTTCTTCGTGAATCTGATCTTGATCAGTGGGTTCACAATTTGTTATTGGTTTTAGCAACCCCCTTGGAATTGAAAGATTGGTAGGGTATGGTGTATCTGATAGTTCCTGAGATTCTACAATCTCATTTCTCAAGGTAGAACATGAAGTATGAGCCTGTCCGATTTGGGAAAGGACTTCTTCCTATGTAGTGTGAGTTTATGTCAAAATAGTAGCATCCCTAGCTTCAAAAGAGAACTGATTTGGGGGTGTTTCAAGTTGGTATTCACAAGTTTCTACTGACTGACTGACATGGTTCAAGATATTTACATAGGGTTGACATGTCAACTCAGAATGACTTTGGTAATGAACTCTGCACCAGTTGGGTAGTAGTAAGCTCCATAGATCAGCCTCTTCTCTTAGAACTAGCCTATCTTGTTGCAATTTTCTAATCAAAACCTGTTGGTTGACAGTGGTCATTGGGTCACTATGTTCTAAAGGTTATAGGCTATCAGGATTGAACATTGAAAAGGTCAAGATTTCCTCTCTTTTATCTACTCTTATCTCAGTTTCAAAGTAAGCTACCTCATTAGGACAATCATACTCAGTAATCATATGTTTAAGACGAGGCTCACTGTCAATCCTAATTTGTGTTGCTACCCCTTTCCATGACAACCACATGTGTGAAAAGTCTAAAGATAGATAACCCTTGATGCTTTTCATTACGTCTCAGCTTAGAAGCATGCCATATGTCTTGGGGATATTAGCCACCTGAATATCCATATAAGTTTGGATCTGTGGGTCTGATCCAACTTGCACATGAATATTTTTTAGTTCTCCTACCACATTAACCTCATTTTTATCTAACTGAATTACCTTCTTGTTAGTTTGAACTAGATTCAAACCTAACTTCTTACAAATAGAAAAGGGCGTGACATTACCTGATGCTCTAGAAGCCAAAAGGTAGTTGTGCAAATTTTTTTCGAAGATTGTCAAGCTTAGAAGGAACAGTGGGGTCCCTATCTTACCTTTGTACAAGGCCACATTCATTTCATTGGTTGGAGTCACCTTATTCTTTCCTTTTGATTGATCTACCTCTTCTAAAGCTCTCAACGCGATATCACATTGGGTATGGAACCACTTTAAAATATCAAAGAATGACAATGAAGTCTTTTGTTTTTGCATCTTTGAAATAACGTCAAATTCCATATCATTTTTCATTTGATACTTAGGAACAAAAGATGAGTTACCTTTATTTTGAAATTTAGG
Organism: Sequoia sempervirens; assembly: GCA_007258455.2. Lineage (NCBI taxonomy): Eukaryota > Viridiplantae > Streptophyta > Pinopsida > Cupressales > Cupressaceae > Sequoia > Sequoia sempervirens. Next base: position 206,487,744 of record VDFB02000013.1, on the reverse strand, counting down.
CGGGCCTTTCGGTGGAGGCAAATTATTGTCATCATTCTGATTGGGTGGAACTATGGTGTTCGGAGGAGAAAATGTGGTGAATGGGCCTTTATTCTAATTCCCCAGAAAATGGCCTCCTTTGGATTGGAAGGCTTGAGCATCATATACACCCTGCTTTGGCTCATTTTCCTCTTGTCTGAGGAAAGGAGGTTCTTCATCAAAAATTTCATAAGCCATGGTTGTATCTATGGATCCACCATTCTTGTTGGAAGCACCTTGCAATGGGGCATCCGCTTGTGCAATCTTGACCATCATTTCCATCTCTAGACAGTTAACCTTAGCATGTGCTGCAATGTCGTGCAACCTACACCAATTTGTCATAAAATTGAGATCTGCAACATTTGCAGTGTGTGGTTTTTCATCTCCAACTTGATAGTTATGGGAAACTCCCCCATTGTTAGGCCCAATATTCCATTGTCTATTGTTATTGGATCTTTGATTGTAGCCCCTATTTTGGTTCTGGTAATTTTTATTAGGGGAATTCTGATTTTGGAAATTCCTTTGGTTTTAATTGGAATTATGGTTTTGATTGGAATTCTAGTTGGAATAATTACCTTAATTGGAATACCCTCCATGGTTTTGGTAATTTTGGTTTTGGTTTTGATTTTAAGGGGGGTTGTATTTGAGCTATGCCATCTCATTGGTCACCTAAGATAGTGTTTTCTTAAGGGTATCTAACTTCCTTGTTAAGTGAGCAATATGTTCACTTTTTGTAGTGGTTGTAGCTGATGTATGCGTCATGGGATTAGATCCTCTAGCTTGATTATTGGGATTTTGAACTTGTTGTGAGGGATCAGGAGTTGGGCCATTAAAGAATAATTTTTGAGACAAAGATTGTAACTCGGCTAAAGGTCCATATGTAGAATGAGACATCCCTTAGACTATATTAAACAACGGGATAGGATTAGGCACCTGGGAGTATCCTAAAGGAGGGAAAATCCCTCCTAGACCTCTTGATTATGAACTAATATGGTGTTGTAGTTTAATAGCAAGGTGGTAAACTTTGGAAAGAGAATTAATGTCATTTGTATTGTATGTTCTTTGCAAAAATAGGCCAATCAGGGGATCTATGGCCTTTAGGTAGGCTTGAATAGCAATATTTTCAGCCACAAGGTATGGATTTTGTAACCTCCTATAAATTCTCTAAAATCTAGTATTAAATAGGGGTAACGATTAATGTGGTTCTTTCCTTATAGTGGAAAATTGGTGATATAATATTGCAAGATCCACATAGACCCTGAATTGGTTAATGAACGCATCTTCTAAGTTTGTCTAGCTCAGGATGGATCCAGTGGGTAGATTCAAATACTAATTGTAGGCCATGTCTCCCAGTGAGTAGGGAAACAACCTACATGCAACATCATGGTGAGCAATTTCAGCACAAGTACAAGCATCTTTGAATGCATGTATGTGCTCTTCAACACTTCTTGACTCACCATGAGCATATCTAGGGCATAATTTCTCTGGGTTCTTTGGCATCTCATGTATGCCACCAGGAATGAATCCTAGTGGTGAAGGATTGTTGGCAAAGAATGACAGTGGTGGTGGTGGTGGTGGAAACCTGGGTGGAGTAAGTGGCGGTGTTAATGGTGGGATCAAAACTCTACAGGCTTTGGGTCTAACAGGGGTTTGGAGTTCAACTAATGTTTCTAGATTTGTGGAAGATCTGAGAACTCTTTCAAACCTTTCTAATGAAAATGACCCAATTCGAGCCAGTTTGTTCCTTTAGGCCCTCCTTCTAACGTCAGATTTGTTGATGGTCAATATAACACAACAACGTTAAACAAGATATTTCTACCCTATTTCTCCTAGAAAAGATAGATAACCTAAAGAAACCTATCTTCCAAGGTCTTTGTATTTGGTTCTCAATTGTGCTAATGTTGTTCAAGGGGTTTTCTAGTAAAATGGATACAAACTACATCATACAAATTAGTCTATGTTTGAGGGGTGTAAATAAATATCAAAATATAGGACAAAACTCAAGACAAAAAAATATTAATGTAAATTTCCTTTAATTCAAACACAAACTTCATAATGAGCATTGTTTCCAAACAACTAAACAATAAAATGATATAATCTATAGCACAATCTATACCATTGCATTCATTCATAGTGCAAATTCAAGACATATAGATCATTCACCATTCATAAACTTCAAAATTAACCAGAACATATCATCAACTCATCATTAAAATTCATAGATTAATGAACACAAAGAAATCTCATTCACATACAACTCAATGGAAACAGTCTCATATTCGGTATCTTCTATTGATTTCCATCAAATAAGAGACATTTATGCACAAAATTCACTTGCACACGAATGACCATTTGTTCATTGACATCATCATTAAAACTAGTTCTGAAAATAACATAAAACTATATTGAAAACTATAAAAATATCTAAGCGTCTTTGCATAAAACAATAAAAAGTTTTTGTAACTGTAAAAATCCTCCTTACTTTCTCCTTAGGTTGCTAATATTTCTTCAATTAGCCGACCTTTACAATATGGAGAGCAAAATTACATATGACCAATCCTAACACTAATTCCTCTAGTCAAAAAATGAGATCCACAAATTTAGGGAATTGTTGGAGCTGCGTGAGATGATTGTCCTATTGATCTTCAGTTCACTTGTTGGTGACTCTGTTATCAAAATACTATGCACAAAGAGGGAAGGTAGAAATTTTGGGAATTTCCAGTTGAATTCATGTCAAGATCCTACAAAATAGGAGGGGAAGAGAGAGAGTTGTCTAGTTGACCATGTCATTAGGTGTCCATCAAGAACAAAACATTCCACTGCCACTTTATTCCTGCCTTTTCTGGTCAAGCATGTACTCATCATAATTAGTAAACACTTGTTGGAGAACATCTTCATCTGGCCTATCTACCCAATTGTCTTCAAACTTTATTCTTTTCAATTCTACAAAAACAAACTCTTGCATATCCCCAAGTTTAATAAGTTCTCATCTAGCAGCCTTTATCTCCTCGATATCCATAAGTCTATCAATCAAAAAGTCATCACCATCATCCCCCTTGTGCATTTCCTCCTCAAACCTACTATTCCACTTTTCCTTAAGTTTGTTAAGAGGGAGACCATCTTTCAGAGGGACGTCTTCATTTACAAGCATAGCAATGACTGCTCCCAACTGCTTAATTTGTTCATTCAAATCCTTCCCAGCCTATTGTACCTCATTCCTATGATAAAAAATGATTGGGGACCGAAACCTAATAATGTTGATGGTCTTTTCAATAAAATATACATTATCCTCCTCAAGGATGGACTGCTCCAACAAAGTTTGTTTTGACAACTTATTGATGTCCTTCAACTTCTTTGTATGTTCTCTATATTCATCTTCTTGTTTCCCAAGATCCTCAACATGTGAATTCATGTCACTAACCAACTCCAATGCATCATCATGAGCTTTATAAATTTGAACAAGCAACTTCACTTCTTGGTTCAACTGATCAATCCATCTATCGAAAATCCCTACTGTGCTTCTCATTTCAACAAGGTCATCAACCTCTTTCTTGCTTAACAAAATGCATATTGTAGGAGTAATAGATTGTGTAGAAAAAGGAGAGGATAGGTCCTTTAAGAACCTATGCAATTGATCTAATTGAGCCTTGAGCTCATCTTTCCTTTGCTTTTCCTTCACCATCCTTGACTTGGTAGAAGATGCCACAATATCAATCAAATCCATCTACTAGTTTCTTGTAGGCCTTCCCAAGTTCACAATCCCTAGCTAATAATCACTTAATTGGAATTCTGATCTATCCTTATCTACCATTGGAATGGCACACTTAGCCATAATCTCTCCAACATTTGTCAACTTGGTGGAGTGAAGGGTCCCTAGCCTTTTTCTTAGGCCTCTCCTTCTCAAATTTTTCATCATATCATCCCAATTTAGGGGTTGGGATTGTACTATTTTCTTTTTCTCCAAGTTAAGCTTCAACCTTGTTGGGGCAGCAAGAGTAGTAACCACTTGTTGTGAGGAAGAAGCAGTGGTAGAGGAGAGAGGTTGCAAAATTATCACCTTAGGTTGAGAATCAACCTCTTGTTGTTTATCTTTTTAGCAGCTTCTTTTGCAAGCCTCTCGGCCTCAACTTTCTCTCTTTCCTCTTCCAATCTCCTCTGCTCATACATTTCATCCCTCTATTTCTCTAATTGCTTAACCTTTTCCCACATTGCCTTTGCTTCTCATTCCTACTTGGCCTGTTCTTCTGCTTCCTTCTTCTTTAGCAAGAGCTCCTTTTCATCTTTCTTCCTTTGGGATTCCTCTATAGCCTTAAATTTGGCTTCAAGTTCCTCTTTTTCCCTTCTCTTCCTCAAGGTCACGGATCTTTTGCAAGACGGCTAAATTTTCCCTTTCCTTCTTGAGTTTTAGATCTACTTCCTTTTGTTGCTTCAGGAGATATTCCTTCTCCTTATGTTGCCTCACAACCTCTTCAGCTTTGGCCTTAACTTCTAATTCCTATTGTTTGACCAGTGCATTAGCTTGTACTTTGGCATCTGCCTCTCTCTTATCATCCTCAAAGATTTTCCACTAATCTTCTTCAGTTAAAACATCTTTTGTTCCAATATCCTGAACATCTTCAATAGTTGTGGTCACAAGAGGCTTATAATCTAATTGTGTAGCCTCAGAGTCAGTATCAATGTCATGAATCTCAACCTCTTTCTATTTGTCCTTTTCAGCCTGACCGTGAAGAATTCCTTGAGGTATTTCCCTAGTGGATTCTTCTAGAAGGAGGGGTTGAGATGGAGCTCCTTTTTCAGCTATTGTAGTTTCTTCTCCTTGTGGCTCATGAGTATCTAGGGTAGGTATTTCTGGAACAACCTCTCCTCTAGAGCTAGGAGGGAGATATTCTAATTGATGTTTAGGAGTTGTTCTCCTCTTTGTTCTCTTGTATCCTTGGGTACCTTATGCTTTCCTCTTCTTTGAAGTTTGAGCCTTTGGCTCCTTTATCTTCATCACTACCCCTTGGATACTTTTATCCATTGCTATCCTAGAAATCTATCCAATATCAATAAATTCTTCCTCATCCCAATTGATGGGGTACAAGTTCTTGGTACCAATGTTTTTTGCCTCATAGCCTGGATCCAAAACCACACCATCATCAAATAGTGCTCAAGAATTTCCTCTTTTACTCCAAACTCAATCATCAATGGAATAGGAAGCCTTTCATAGCTTCTCTTTCTAACATCATATTCATCTTGCAACTCCATCCAAAAATCTTCTAATATATTAAAATGCTTCTCAAAAATGGTAGGAAGCAAACCATTCATCTTATGTTTTGGATCAAAATGCTTTCGAGATGTATACAATCCCAATATTAAGTGACTCAACTCATCACATACTACTTTTGGAGCCACAATATGAGCATAATTGTATTCTCCCAACTTCAAGGGAAACTTGTGGCATCCTATTTTGTGTTTACCTACAAACTTGCCATTGACTACCAAGGCTTGATATATGAATTCCATGAGGACAATCCTATCATTGCAACATCTTGGGAGTAGGTGAGGATGTCCATCAAATCCTGCCAATCGAAAGTAAGAGAACTTGGGGTACTGGATATACCAACATCCCCATTCAACAATGAAAGCCATGACATCTCTACTCAACTTGTATCCAGCATCTCCAGTCAACTGGTTAATGATGACATAAAGGAATGCATTATTAACCCTTCTATAATGCAGCTCTGATGTTTGCAAGGTTAAGTGATCATAATTCTCCCATGCCGTCTTTTGTCCAAGAGCTTCCCCTAATGTTCCTATTGTATTCAACCCAATAAATATACCCATCCTTGCAGCAGCATATACAACATATGAAGTCATGAAGAAGGTCTTTGTTTGATTCACCTTGATCATTTGATTGTGCAGGTTTTTTGACAAGATCATTGCCCAATCAAATTGTTGTTTTCCATCCAAAATTTCCTCAATAAAAGGAAACATCCACTCCTTGAAGCATGCAGAATCTCTTTTCCCAAATACTGTGAACAACATCAGCACAGTTGAGAACCAACTACAAAGACCTTGGAAGATAGGTTGCTTTAGGTTATCTATCTTTTTTAGGAGAAATAGGGTAGAAATATCCAATTTAATGTTGTTGTGTTATATTGACCATCAACACTTCATAAAGATGAGCTCGTAAATTTTTTACCTGGAAACATGGGAAGTATGTGGTGGAAGAGCTTGTGGCTCCCATGATTCAACGGGCTAGAAAAAATTTCGTCTATTTCAAAAGATAAAGATACAAAGTTTTTTTTTAAATCCATGTGCATATCCTAAAATAATTGCATTTTATGAGATAAACTCTCTTTGAGGCATTTTGTCAAATAGTTTATGTGCCTTTTCTATGCTTCCACATTTTGCATACATGTTTAGTAGAGCATTTCTAACTATAATATCTTGAAAAAATCCTCCTTCCATGATGCTTTGATAGATGTCCATATTGGCATAGGGATAGAGGATCCTGGTGAAGGTTGTGGAATATGGATTTACACCTGCCAATTGCATTAGCTTGAAATTTTCTAAAGCCTTTTCAACAAATCCATTTTGTACATATCTTGGAAGCATTGCAATCCTTGAGATGACATATTTTCCAAGTATTCTATCAAATAGTTCACGTGCCTTGTTAATTCTTCCACTTTTTTAAAACTATGAAACCTTACCATAGAAAATAAATAAAATTGAGAGGAACCAAAACCAATATCCATACAACCATTGTTTCAATTTGTTTGCATTAAATGAAAATGCAGTTTGTATATATTTCCAAAATCTTCAAGAGCATTGAGGGCACTACAAATCTATCTAGAAAACATATTGACTTCATTCTCCATTGATGATATAACTTGATGTTCCATTCTAATGATAGAAAATGCAAATGAAGAATAATATGTCGTGTGTTTGAACAAAGACCAATTAGGGTTAGTGCAATAATGAAGGAATTTGTAGGGCGTCGGCATTCTTGATTCCCTATTACATCAGGTGAGGAATGTTTCAAATGACTGAAAATTGTTTTTTCTCAATGTGAGACACTTTCCTAGTGTTAACGCCTTTCCCTGTGTAGCAAACTAAAAAAAATGTATGAAATTTGGTGACAAAGCAGACTGACAGACTGACAAAAATGAACAGTGAATATTATGTTCATCGTCTTGCATACCTTTTAGAGAAATGTGAGTCATCGACTTTGAAAATATACCAGGAATTTTTCATAGAGGGAATGCCTTGAGTGTAATAATACAAAGTATAATATAAAAAAAAATATAAAAGACCAAATATGACATTTACAAGCTGATAAATTTAAAATTTAGATAATTGGGTAAAGGGACATTCACAAACTAGGATGAAAATTATGAAAAAGTATTTAAGTCTAAAAAATTCCTCCCTTTCTTAGCTTGTGAATGATGAAAAACAAAATGGAGAAAAGGAAGAAATATAAATGGAAGAATCCTCCAAGTGGAAGGTTGAAACTGTACTTCGACAAGAGCATGGATGAAGGGTATTTCTCAAGTGTTGATCAAAATGGAATCTCAAGAGAAGGCTTTCCATATCATATCAACTTTCAACAAGAGCATGGATGAAGTGTATTTAGTATGTGTATTTGATGTTAGAGATGAAAGGGAGGAAAATAAAATAAAGGAAGCATTATGGTTATTCATAGATGGCATAATTTGTAACAACATAGATGTTTTTTACTTCTTATTGGGGCACCATTTTGAAATCTTATCTCCATCATAGGTTGTGTGTCTCTTTGAACTATCAAAAGACTAAGGTTTTTATCCACCTTAGAAAAGTGGATGAATAAGTTGTTCCTAGATATTTTTGGTGTTGAACTAATTTTATTTCTTCTTTGATTTAATATAAAGGGAGATACCCTATCAAATTTAGGTTACAAACTCTAGGAATTATTTTATTGTTAGGTGTTATGTGTTCTTGTTTCATGAATTATTGTAATGTCTTGGTTTTGTTCATTATTGCATGAATTGTTTAGGTCATTAAAATTTACTGAAGTTAGATATGACATCATATGAAAAATTTAAGTAGGATGGATGATATTATAGATGACTAAATTAATTTCCATTTTATATAGTTTTTGTGATCATTATCTATAGTAAAAGTTAGAGTACTAGAGAAGGAAGTATTTTAAAGGCAAATTTAATCTATTTTTTGTGTATTTAGTAAATCACAATGTTCATTGAAGGCTAAAGTTTGATGTTATAATTTTGTGATAAACTCTTCATGAAGCTTAGAATTGACATGTTTAGATATTATTAAATTATTTAATGTGATTTTTGGAGAGGGTAAAATTTTTAGGAGATTATTCATTAAGGTTTCACACTCTTGTGTTGACAAATGTATTATATTCCTTCATTTGTCATAAGGAGAAACATTTTAAAACATGACGATCCCTCTAAATGCATAGTTTTAATGACCTAGTCAATAAGAGATAATTTCAATCTAGATTATAAGAAAGAACTTTGTATTTTTAAACTAGAGGAACATAGTTGGTATTAGCTTTCTACAGTTCATCAATAAGAATAGTGCATGCTTTTGGATTAAATTATGTGTATTTTTTGCTCATTTTTTTGTATCACACTCATTGATCCATCATCTAGAAGAGAGAATGAGAGATCGGAATGCAAAATTAGTCTTAAAAGGAGAGACGAGATGATTAGGGAGATGTAAGCAATAAAATCAATAAAAAGGAATTAAAAGAAATAAAAATTCTTAAAATGAATAAAGAAAACAAGTCAAAAGATAAAGAAATAACAAATTAAAGGATTAAGATAAAAGCATAAAAATAATGATAAAATTTATGGGTATAAGAAAGATGAGATATAGAAAATATTTTAGTTTATTTAGAAATTAAAATAATTATATTGTTATATTTCAATAACTAAAATGATTTGAACTTGACAAAATGACCTTAATTGATTAAATAAAATTATAAAGGATGTTACTAAACTTAAATAAATATTAGTAGAGAGAAGTAATAATCCTTAATTATATCAAGAGAAGAGGTAAAATTACAAATTAATAAAGAACACAATATATTGGATGTTGTGTTCTTTATTAATTTGTAATTTTACCTATTCCTTTGATATAATTAAGGATTATTACCTCCATGTATTAATATTTATTTAAGTCTTAATTTACTATTATTTATAAGTTTAGTAACATGTCCTTTATAATTTTATTTAATCAATTAAGGCTATTTTGTTAAGTTTAAATCATTTTAATTATCAAAATATAACAATATACTTATTTTAATTTCTAAAATAAACTGAAATATTTTCTATATCTCATCCTTCTCATAAAATATAGTCTTCTATAATATAACCATGAATTTTATCATTTATCATTATGCTTTTATCTTAATCTTTTAATTTGTTAATTCATTATCCTTTGATTTGTGTTCTTTATTCATTTTTAACATTTTTATTTATTTTACTTGCTTTTTATTGTTTTGTATTGCCTCACTCTCCCCATCTATCCCACCTCTCCTTTTTGTTGGCAACACAAGGGCAGACAACTGAGAGGGGGGTGAATCCGTTTTCATAGAATTTTAAACTTATTCAACTTATTCAACTTATTCTCAGATCTGATAAGTAACCATGAAAGCATAAACCATCAACACATCAAAAACACACATAACACCAAGATTTTTTATGTGGAAACCCTATTAGGGGAAAAACCACGGTGGAGATTAGTCCACAAGATTATACACTGTTAGAAGTATAAAAGAATAATAAATGGGAATGCACATGCATTCAAGCACATTGCCTAAAGCTCACTGCTCAAATACAACAAGGCTTACTGCCCAAAGGAAGACACACTATCTTATATAAATATTCAGATTACATCCGCAAAATTTTGAACTGAAAAAAATAGCATCTGCTAATGCCTGATTATAGTTATGGTTAAGCACATAAACTCTGCTCACTCTTCTTCACACTTCTTCACACTCTATCTCTACCTTTGAAAGATTAGAACATTATTTGTGCTACCATTCACACCACACCATCAAATGGTAGAAACAATCGCTTATATATATCCGCAACTAAGAATAATATCATCTCCATGTCGACTTCAACAAAATATAAAATGTGTACAACTATCGGCCCAAAACATAAATAATTTACAATGTAAATCAACCAATGTCAGCCACAACATAGTGAAGACCCAAAACAACATCCTCAAACACAAAACACCATAAACAATTATGCCTCAAATATCCACAACACACTACAATCACCTTGTCGGCCATGATCATGAAAAACATGAACACGCAAGAGAAAATCACCAATCCTGAGCACAACGATCAATGCAGACGTACAACAAAGATAGAGCATGATCTAGAAACATCCACGAGCATCATGAATCACCACAAAAACATCCACAATGACTCATCTTACTAGAATCACATCATCCTCTACCAGGAACACCAACTGAAGCAACAAAAAACTATCAAAACACAGACACTCATAACTTGATCAAATCTTCATGCATATCTCTGAAACTTAACATGGATAATCTAGATATACTTGAAAACAAACCTTTTAATCCACAACCTCTTATCATCAACATATTGAACTAGCTAGCATACTGAACTTCACTGCATCACTGACAACCTGCAACTTATTTTATTACAATTTTCTCAATATCCTCGACATATATAGCCTTAATGCCAATAGTGTTGACATCAATGACAACCACATATCAGTAACATCCAACAATCTCCCCCTTTGGAATTGATGACAACACATGATGTGAAAAACACCATCAACACAATTATCTCTTAGCACTTTCTCCCCCTTAGATTTTGACTCTTCTCCCTAGATAATTCACAGTTTTTCACATGACTCTTCTCACCCTTTGACATCAATGACAAATATAATGTGTATATTTCTCCACACAAGCTCTGAACCACATTTTTGAACATCTGACTACTCCCCCTAAGTAGCAACCACCACAACATCAATCTGGATCATAAGATATGACTATGAAATGCATGAAATGATGCAATTCAATGCATCTTAGTTCTGATTAGGAGGGTCAATCACCCCTAGCTTCCCTCTAAGATACTCAAAAGTATCTTTAGGAAAGGGCTTGGTAAAGATATCTGCAATCTGTTCCTTAGTGGGCGCATACTCCAATCTAACTTCCTTTTCACTCAACTTCTCTCTCAAAAAGTGAAACTCGATAGATATATGCTTGGTTTTTTAATGCAACACCGGATTCTTAGAAATGCTAATTGCAATTGAATTATCATAGAATATAGCAATAGGCTCATCATACACAACTTTGATATCTTTCAACATCTACTTCATCCACAATACTTGAGTATAATTGTTAGTAGTAGCAATGCATTTTTCCTCTGCAGTAGATAAAGAAATGGCATTCTACTTCTTACTTAACCATGAAATCAACTTCTTTCCCAAGAAAAATGCACCACCACTAGTACTCTTTATGTCATTCACATCTCCTGCCCAATCAATATTAGTAAAAGCACTCAAAGTAAGGTCATCTTCTTTAGGATACCATAGGCCAAAATCAATTGTTCCCTTCAAGTATCTAAAAATCCTCTTCACAACTGTCACATGAGATTCCTTAGGATCAGCTTGAAATCTTGCAACAATGTATATGACATTCATGATATCAAGTCTACTTTGAGTCAAATAGAACAATCCACCAATCATGGATCTGTATCTAGTCTGATTTTCTTTAGGTGAATCATCATCTTGTGTCAACTTACATTCGGTTACCATAGGTGTACCAACCAACTTTGAATCTTCCATACCAAACTTCTTTAGAAATTCTTTCACATACTTGGACTAAGATATAAATATCCCTTTATCTAGCTGAGTAATTTACAATCCCAAAAAGAATTTCATTTCTCCAATCATAGACATCTCAAACTCATTTTGCATCTCATCAGCAAACTTCATGCACAAACTATCATCTCCTCCAAAAATGATATCATCAAAAAAGACTTCAACAATCAAATCTTTATCATGATCAAGCTTGAAATACAAATTACTATCATCAGTACCTTTATTAAATCCAAGCTTCAACAAATACTTATCCAATTTGGCATACCATGCTCTTAGGGCTTGCTTAAGTCCATACAATTCTTTCTTCAACCGACAAACCATATCTCCCTAATCAGTCAATTGAAATACATTAGGTTACTCAATATACACTTCTTCTTCCAGTTCACCATTTAGAAATGTTGACTTGACATCCATCTAATAAACCTTGAAGTTTTTGTAAGCAGCATAAGTAAGAAATAGTCTCACAGCTTCAATCTTAGCAATAGGGGCAAAAGTTTCTTCAAATTCAATTCCTTCCATCTGAGATTATCCTTTACACACTAGTCTTGCTTTGTTTCTAACAAATTCACCTTGCTCATTCAGTTTGTTTCTAAAGACCCATTTAGTTCCAATTACATTTTTGTCCTTAAGTTTAGGAACAAGAATCCATTTATCATTCTTCTCAATTTGTAGTAATTCTTCTTTCATTGCTTCCATCCAATGTTCATCTTTGTATGCTTCATTGACACTATTAGGCTCAGTTTTTGAGATCAAACAATATTCTTTTGCAATTATTCTCTTGGTATGAACACCTTTATTCTTATCACCTATGATCTGATCTTTTGAATGATTTAGTCTTACATACCTCAGAGTCTTAGGATGTTCTTGAACTTCAGGCTCTTGTGATCTCACTTCTGCACTTTCATTAGTTCCTTCCTCTTGATTTTCCTGATTCACCAGAATGATTTGAACTTGATTTGAAGTCTGAACTTTCTTTCCTTTATCTAAATTTTCATTCTAATCATCTTAATTATATCCACAGGTTTTGGATGGTCTAACTATGTCTTCATCAACCTTGACATTAGCACTTTCAACTACTTTCCTCAATCTCTTATTGTAGCACTAGTAGGCCTTGCTTTTAGAAGAATAACCAAGAAAGATTCCTTCATCACTCCTAGCATCAAACTTTCCTATATCTTCATCTCTTTTGATAAAGCATTTACTCCCAAAGATTTTGAAGTATCTAACAGTAGGCTTATGACCATACCATAGCTCATAAGGAGTCTTACCAGTATCACCTTTGACTTGTACCTATTTGAGAGTGTAAACAACAGTACTCAAAACTTCTCTCTAGTAGATATGAGGAACATTTCCTTCCAACATCATATTTCTAGAAACTTCTTGAATCATCATGTTCTTCCTTTCCACAACTCCATTTTGTTGAGGGGTCTGTGGTGTAGATAATTGTCTCTTTATCCCATGCTCTTCACAAAAATGATTAAACTTAGCGAAAATGAATTCATCACCTCTATCTAATCTTCAAACCTGTCTCTGTCTTAACTATAGCCTTGAAAATATTAAATTTCTGTAGAGCTTCAGATTTTTCCCTTAAGAAAGTAACACATATCATTCTAGAATAATCGTCAATGAGTAACATGAAATATGTGTATGCTTGTAAAATTTTGATTCTAGAAGGACCACACAAATCAGTATGCACAAGCTCCAACACTTCATTTGAACAATGTTGTTTGCTTTGAAATGAAACTCTAGTTTGCTTCCCTAACTGACATTCCTTGCATATAGTATTAGTAGGTTTTATCAACTTAGGAAGATCTCTCACTACCTGAGTAGAACTTATCTTGATAATATTATCAAAGTTTACATGACACATTCTCCTATGACACAACCAACTTTCATCAACTTGAGCAATCAAACAAATTTTACTAGTAGCATTCAGGTGAAAGATATTACCTTTTTTTCTTGTACTAGATGCAATCACATTTTCGGAACTCCCCAATATTCTACACTTTCCATTCTTGAATTGAAGATTGTATCCCTTGTCAACCATCTGTCCAACACTTGAGAGATTATGCTTCAAACCTTCCACATATAGAACATCATCAATATTATGCTTACCATCAAGAGAAATGGATCCTTTGCCACGGATTACACCAGCTTTGTCATTACCAAATATTACAACACCACCATCATACTTTTCCAAGCTCACAAATTTACTTTTATCACTTGTCATGTGATGAGAGCATCCACTGTCAATCACCCATTCATCTTTTTCTTCAACTCTGGCAGCTAGGGCTTTCTCCACATTTGTGCAACTAGCAAATTTAGTAGGCATCAAATCATTTTCCTTGATAGCAATAAATACCCATTCGTCCTCACTTACATTCCCTTTATCGGATTCATCATTTGTCACACCTTCATCAGCAGCATAGTAACACTTTCTTTGAAATCTAGGCTTGTTAGGTCTTGGCTTAGGAACTCTTTATGGACACCTTGATGCAAAATGACCTATCTTATTGCAAGAAAAACATTTAATAGGAAATTTCCCTTTATAGTTAGCTTCTCCTCTAGCTTCGCTTTTGATAATAAGTGCTTCAAGCTCATCTAGTTTTCTTTCTTCTTCTTCAATCTCTCCCATTTCCTCCTCATACTTGAATATTTTTCTAGAACTTTCTCTTGGATCATATATTTACTTATCTTTTCCAGAGATAGTAGCCTTGAATGCATATTTTGTCTTAGGAAGAGAATCAGCAAACTCACTCAACTCAAAAGTAGTAAGCTTACCAATCAACATATCTCTAGTTACATTTGTCACAATCTGGATCTTCTCAATAGCAGTAGCTTTGGATTTGTATTCAGTTGGCAAGGATATGAGCAATTTAGCAACAATCTCTAATTCTTCCAATGTTCCACCAACACATCTGATACTACACACAAGTTCCTTCACTCTTTGCATAAAAGAAGTAATTTTCTCATCATCACCCATTCTCAACATTTCATATTTCCATTTCAGGCTTTGTAACTTAGCAATCTTCACATGGGCATCACCTTCATACAATGCTTCCAAATTTTTCCAGATCTCATAACAAGTCTTCAGATCCATAACATTTGTCATCTCGGAATCAGTTAGAGCACTCAACAATGTTTCCTTAGCCCTGATATTGTACTTGGTATCCTTAATCTCAACAGCAATAGAAGGACCATTTTGTGGGATGATATACCTATACCTTGTAATGTTCCATTAGGGTTCACCAATGCATCTCAAATGACACTCCATTCGAGTCTTCCACAGAGAATAATTTGTTCCATCAAATCTCAGACTATCCTTCTTATATGTCGCCATCCTAGGTCACCTCAAGCTATTAAAATTCTTCCAAGGAACCTGCTCTAATACCAATTGTTGGCAACATAAGGGAAAACAACTAAGAGGGGGAGGTGAATCAGTTGTCACATAATTTTAAACTTATTCAGCTTATTCTTAGATCTGATAAGTAACCATGAAAGCATAAACCATCAACACATGATAAACACACATAACACCAAGATTTTTTATGTGGAAACCCTATTAGGGGAAAAACCATAGTGGAGGTTAGTCCACAAGATTATACCTTGTTAGAAGTATAAAAGAATAATAAATGGGAATGCACATGCATTAAGGCACACTGCCTAGAGCTCACTGCTCAAATACAACAAGGCTTACTACCCAAAGGAATACACACTATCTTACAGAAATATTTGGATTACATCTGCAAGATTTTGAACTGAGAAAATAGCATCTGCTAATGCCTGATTATAGTTCCAGTTAAGCACATAAAATTTTCTCACTCTTCTTCACACTTCTTCACACTTTGTCTCTGCCTTCGAAAAATTAGAACATTATTTGCACATACCATTCACACCATGCCATCAAATGGTAGAAACAATCACTTATATATATCCGCAACTAAGAATAATATCATCTCCATGTCGGCTTTAACAAAATATAAAATGTGTTCAAACTGTCGGCCCAAAACATAAATAATTTACAATGTGAATCAACCAATGTCGGACACAACATACTGAAGACCCAAAAAAACATCCTCAAACATGAAACACCTTAAACAATTATGCCTCAAAGATCCACAACATGCTACAATCACCTTGTCGGCCATGATCATGAAAAACATGAACATGCAAGAGAAAATCACAAATCACAAGCACAACAATCAATGTGTACGTGCAACAAAGATAGAGCACGATCTAGAAACATACACGAGAATCATGAATCACCACAAAAGCATCTGCAACAAATCATCTTACTAGAATTGCATCATCCTCTACTAGAAACACCAACTGAAGCAACAAAAAAATTGTCAAAACACAAACACTCATAACTCGATCAAATCTTCATGCAGATCTCTGAAACTTAATGTGGATAAACTAGATATGCTCAACAACAAACCCTTTAATCCAAAACCTCTTATCATCAACATACTGAACTATCCAACATACTGAACTTCACTGCATCACTGACAACCTGCAACTTATTTTATTATAATTTTCTCAATATCCTCGACATATACAACCTTAATTCCAATATTGTTGACATCAATGACAACCATATATTAGCAACACCCAACACTTTTAAGGCTAATTTTGTACTCCAACCTCTCATTTTCCTCTTCCTGATGATGGATCATAGAGTGTGATCCGAAAAGTCAAGAAAAAATATACACAATTTAATCTAGAAGCATATATACTATTCTTCTAGAGAAACATATTTGAAAATTCCAACCCTACACACTCCATTAAAAAAAAATTGGGCTTAAATTTGTTATTAAATTGTAAACTAACCGTAGGACCACTTAGGTGACCTTTATTAACATTGCTAACACATTTCCCTAGATGGAAGGACAATATTAATTTAATTTCAAATTTAAAAACCTAAGACATAAAACTATGTAAGATTTTTGTAAGGAAAAAAGGTGCATGATATATTCTCATCTAGTAAGTGGGTGGTTGTTTATTAGATTATGAGAATTCATAAAATGTTGTGAAAGAAAATTGATTAATGATGTATGTGAATATTTGTGTTCAAGGTTAGAATGAAACTTGAATAAAATAGTAACCATAAGATGCACGTTGAATGTGATTGAAATAATATTTAGAGTTACTTGATTTTAAATATTTAAAGGTGGAATTTCTTTGAAAATGATCATTTTATTAGTTAAAATTCAACTATGAAAAACTTTGTTTGATTTTCATTTTCCAAATTTTTGGGTGTGAGAAGGGGGGTGTGGATTTTCTTGGGAAGAGGTTATAACATTGTTGTTGTAGGTTTGGGGAGGTGTATTGTAGCAGAAAATGGATTTTGGAATCCATGGTTGAAGAAAAACAAGTTGGTGATTGGCGAGTGCAGATTTGAGAGTCAAGTTTGCAATGGAGGAAGGTGTTTTGAAGGAGAACATGTAGATTTTTGTGGATGTTGTTTGTTGTCACATGTCAAAATTACATCTATTTTGGAATGGTTTTGTTTATCTTATATGGCTATGCAAACTTTTGTAATCAGATTTTATTAAAATTGTGAAACCTTGTTGCAAGTTTAATAGAGAAGATTAAATCTATTATTGCAAATATTTCCATCTTATTTTCTATCATTGGTGTTGAATGATTTTTTTTAGGGTGTGTGGTTTTCCCTCTTCATTAGTGGTATCAAAGTGGGAGTTCCTGAGTCTGCAAGAAGAAGCGCCGATGTGATGCAGTTTGCACTAAGACCTTGGGTTGGATGAAATTTGTATGAGAGAATGTTGGTTGTCCTCCAATAGGGATTGAAGTTGGTTAGAAGGTGCACATAGTTCCTCCACTAAGAGAGAGTGAATAGAGGAAGTGAGAGGTGTGTCTTCCAAAAAAATATTGTTTGGGTAGAGGATAGATGTGTATGTGATTCTTGTTGTAGGTATATGTGCAAGTTGCAAAAGCAAGTTTAAAGAGGTTGAAGATTGAGATTGTGTGGAAAGCGTTTGAAGAAATTCCAAAGAAGAAAGGCAATTTTTTTCTCATAGTTGTGTATGAAAGTGAATAGGAAGGAGAAAATCTTGTAGAAGTGTGCTTTGAGGAAAGAATAGAGAAAGAGAGTGAGAAAGAAGAGAAAAGTGCAATAGAGGTTGAGAGGAAAAAATAAGGTGTAGCAATTGAAGAGAAAAATGATGTTGTAGCATTAGATGAGTGTCCTTTGGAGGACTTAAAAGCATTGAAAAATGAAATTATAGCTGAAAGTGAAGGTGAAGAAGATATGATAATAGATAGTGATGAGGAAAAGCTTATAGAGAAAGGGGTAATGCATAATATTTTTCATTTTTATGAAAAAGATGAAAGTGGATTTTATGTAGATTGAAATATTGCAGTAGATAGTGAGAAGACAAATGTTGTAGTGATACTAGATGAACATGTGAAAATAGAGGTAATGACTTATGTTTTTGAATTTTATAAAGATGGAAATAGAGATGATTTGCATGTTGAGATGAAAGAGGTAGTGAGTGTAGAAGGAGAAAAAGAGATGTTACAAATAGATTTTGTTAGTATTCATTTGTATGTAGGGAAATATTTGAATGATGTTGCAGATTGGTGTGTAGATAGTGCATATTTTCTTGTATAAGCTATAGAGGAAGTTGCAAGTGAAATTTGGTGGAGGTGGTCAATTAGTGGTGGGTCAAATCCCATGAGAGAAAAGAGGAGAACGTATAGGATTGGGAGGAGGAGGATGGTACATGGTTGATACAAGTCCACGAGAGGAGAGAAGAATGGAGTGCAGGGTTGTTGGAGGAGGATGGTGAATGTTTCAGCGAGATGTTGGAAGAGGAAAAAGAAAAAATTATTAGAGGTACCAAATTCAATATTGGATTATGTTGCAAGTTGCTTGTGACTTGAAAGAGTAGTTCTACTACTCAACTCCATTTTGTGAGCCATGCTCACAAACTTCCTACCTGGTGTGTTTGCTATAGGAGCATCTAGGGGTACTAGCAATCTTGCATAAAAAAAAGAAGATAAAAAAATTGGTGTGACATGATTGAATAAAGCTTTATATAATAGTTTATTTATCTTTTTCCAAAAAAATCAAAATTTAAATAATTGGACAAATTTTGTTGCAAAGTTGTAGTGGGAGTTTGTGTTGGAAATGCATTTTAAATATTTAATTGGCAAAAAAATCAATCTTGGGCATGGGATTTTCCTAGAGTTTGAAATTTTGGCATGAAATTGAATTGCTCCCCATTAGTTTTGGCAAAATGGGATGCCCATGTTGTCCAACCAAAGAATTTTTTTAAATTGGACTCCTATGTGAGGAGTGATGAATCAATGTGCCAGCTAATGATGATTATTCTTCCCGGAGGTAAATTGCACATGCATTGGAGAGTTTAAAATTTTATTTTATTTTCCAAGATTCATGTGTGAAGGAGGAGTTACAAATTTAATGGAGATAGTGGCTACAGGAAGGAGGTGCTATGAAATTTTTTGTTTGATTTTCATTTTCCAAATTTTTGGGTGTGAGAAGGGGGTTGTGAATTTTCTTGGGAAGAGGTTGAAATTTTTTGTTGAAGGTTTGGGGAGGTGTGTTGTAGCAGCAAATGGATTTTGGATGCCATGGTTGAAGGACAACAAGTTGGTGATTGAATAGTGTAGATTTGAGAGTCAAGTGTGTAGTGTAGGAAGGTGTTTTAAAGGAGAAGAATTTGTAGATTGTTGTGGATGTTGTTTATTGTCACATATTAGACTTACATCTATTTTAGAATGTTTTTCTTCAGCCTATATGGCTGCACAAACTTTTTTAATCATATTTTATTGAAATTGTGAAACCTTGTTGCAAGTTTAATAGAGAAGATTAAATTTGTTGTTGCAAATGTTTCCATTTGTTTGTTGTTATTGATGTTGAATGATTTTGTTCGAGGGTGTATGGTTTTCCCTCTTCATCGACCTTAATTTTTCATGGCATTTGGACTCATTTCCACCTTTTATTATTGACACTTGGTACTTCAGTGATATAGGCATTAAAGACAACTTTTGGATTCTCGGGTACTTGATAATATCATGAACTACTAAGTATATGGGTAAAATTTTATTAATGATGGATCATAGGAAATATTAGAAATATAACTAATCACATGGATTTTTGGATAAGAACTTGAAATTTAGATGAGAACATTTTTGGATAACAAAAAATTTCAAAATTAGCACAAGATATTTTATCAAGGTATATAGAGAAACAATACTTAGAACTAAGGACAATAAAACAATGCAATAACAATGACACCTTAGCAACATGGTTAGGATGATAGGTTTAGTAGTAATGATGACACCTTATTTTTATTATGGCTAGATATTTAAGATAGCGAATGGTATTATTTACTAGATCATATTATTCTTGTCCTAGAATAATTACAAATAACTTGCATATGAGATACTTTAGACATATGACTTGTTAGACATGATATTGCTTCTATATTTTTCCAAGTGATTTGAGACCACCATAATATTGCATGCTATTATATGTATGTGTCATTTGATACCACCATCCCCTCCTCCCCTTGGGTGGCTTTAGTGAAGCCACATGGTGTATACAATGTATAACTTTTGTGAGAATGTGAATTATTAATTAATTTATTATTGGTGATTTATTTTTCTTAATTATTATGCTAGCAATGTGAATTGTAAATTATTGGAATATTTAGTTATTTGAGCTTCACTATGTTCCTTTTTGCCTCAGGCACTCATTTAGTTTTATTTCTATTTGAATTTCACAATGTTCTTTTGGGAAGATCTTGAAAAGTTGAGTATAATATTCTCTTGCATCATATGATGACCTAGAGAATCAAAAAAACTTGATAGAAATACTAGATTTTGGGTTTTTATCTTTGTGTATTTATATTGCAAGTTAATTTTGATGCATGTTGGTGCAAATCTAAGCTCACCATTGAATTCAGGGAGTCCAAGAAAGTCAATTTTATGTTTTGTTTTGTCAAAATCAAACATGTGACTCAGTTAGATCTATGAGGGTTTGAAGTTGAGAAGTGGTTGCCAAATCTAGGAGGCAAGTACAATTTTAGAGCATTTTGGGTCAAAACATACCCTGTCATTACATCTAAGAGGCCTGAAAACCCTAAGATTAATTGACAATTCATCTAAAATAGAGACTTCTTCCCCAAGCCATCAAATAAATTTTTAGTCCCCAACATCATTTTGACTATATGGAATCTATACAACACACACACATATATATATAACATATGGTTTGTACCATCACAAGCATTAGTAGACTAATTTGCAGGCATCACCCAATGGTACAATTTGCACAAGCAATATCTTCTACAAAATATTATTTGTCCTATATCATTTTTGTATTATGTATGTGAAATCAATATGAAATCCATTAGATTTTTAAAATTAAATATTTATAATTTTATTGTGCTTGGTTAGTGTTTGCAGTTTTATTCACCCAATCTCCACTTGACCCTTGCCTATAGTCCTATGTGCCTAGCATTGGGGTTGATTCTTGGGTGGTGTGAGCACCTTTCACCCACCTTGAGCAACACCACCTTTTCCCACTCGTCGCATTTGGTGGTTTTTTTCTAACTATGACTTGCAAGTTGGTGGTCACGTCAGCAACCAATGCCTAGCCCCCAAAGGGTCTTATTTTTTCTAAGGCATTAATAGGGCATTTTTTACAGGGGCCATATCTTTTTATCTTGGAGTCCATTTTTCAAAAATGAGATATGATAAAAAATTCAGTTCCAAGCAATTCACCGTGGTGTAGTTCATTTTTCTAGAGTTTTTTGTAGGTGTATTTTATTGTTGTTTGAAGCTATATCTCTCTTTTGGACCTTCGAGCTCATAACTTTTTCTTAGATCTTTTTTTTCATGATTCATGTCTTAGGAGTTATTGTTATGCATTTTAATGATGATATTTTGAATGCTTGTGTTCACTTTAAGTCTAATCATGCTCTTTCAACTAAACTTTGGGAGATATATGGAGATCCTAATACTCAACCATTCCCAAATGATCATGTTTCAATCTATCTTATGCCTCTTCATATTTTAGACAAGATACCCTTTGAATATGATACTATTCAATATTTTGATTCTTTGGAGTACTTTGAATCTTCAGAAGATGGGGATGAGGTTTCTTCAAATGCTCCTTCTCCATCAAAGACATTAATTGATCCTTCACCTTCATTGATTCCTTGTGTAGAGTCATTGATTGAGGCTCCCATTATTCATGTTCAACAAGACCATCCATATCCTTTTCTCCATTTGTGACAAATCATTTGTAAATGGGTACCTAACATGGCCTCATAGCTAGGACCCATCCTTGAATTATTTTTAGTGGTTTTTTACTCCCTAATTTGCACTTAAGGGGGGTGTTAGAGTTACATCCCAAATTGTGAAGTTATTGTTTTCCATTACTAGATGGGGTAAATGTGAATGTAATATGAATTCTGGAGATGGATTAATGATGCTTATACCTTGTTTCAATATGAATGTTATCTCACATGATGTTGTTTTCATTTGATGTTATCTCAATTGATGTTATTCATGGTGAAATACTGCATAAAGGAGAATAGATGGTTAATGAATTATGAATATTATAACTTTTGAAATATTTATGTATACTGCTTATGTTATGAACATATGACTTCCAAAAGTGTGCGTCAGTGGATGCAAGTATATGAACCATTGCTTTAGGGGGAGGGGAAGTATCACTCGAGAGAGGAGCTTGGTCAGGTAACTAGTAAAGTAAACTATCTAAGCATACACACACGTCACCTTAGATTGAGTGAACTAAGTCAATCTGTGTGAGTAAGTCATTCATAGCTTGTATTTTTGCATTAGGAGTTATGTCTACTTTTGTATGCTTTTATGAGTGATGTTTATCTATGTACTTGTCCTATGATATTATGACCATTATGATGGTAACGTAAATGGATGTAAGTGAAACAAATGTGGGAATATATACATATATGTAGTATATACATGTATCCATAGAGATATGCATATTGATACAAACGTACGTTGGTAAATGGATATGCTCATACGAATGCATCGATATGGTATACCTACACATACATGTACATAGAGGTATATATATATATATATATATATATGCACACATCTTGTATTATGTGAATATTAATAATATTATCATTATTATTGCCTCCTATATCTATATATATATATATATATATATGTATTATGTGAATATTAATAATATTATCATTATTATTGCCTCCTATATATATATATGTATCAGATGTATGGTAACTGGCTCACGATAGATATATTTGTTAAATATATATATATATGTGATTATATTAAAAAAATTATATATATATTATAGTTATATTAGAACACACACACACACCCATATATATCTATTTATTTAGTCATACATATGTATTTAAATAATATATATATATATATGTTTAATATATTTAAAACTATAAATATATATATATAATAAAATATATAATTGATATTTTCAATTCTTCTATGGAAATCAAATTATTTCCAAATCAAATGGATTTAAACTTTAGAAATTGAAATATCATTAAATTGAATTAGTTCCTGAAGCATTGAACATTTGAATCAGAATTAATAAAAACAACGCTTGAAGAAGTCGCACTTGGTAATATGCGCACAAGAGTTAAAACTTGTTTGACAAAGCCCTTGGCATTAATCAAATCCAACGTAGCCTGGAAAAGAGACAAGGTGTATACATTTTAACATGGATTATTTCTCTTATACCTCCTAAATTTTCCATTTCTAAAGAAATGGTGCCACATCTGATAAATGTTCATGTAGGTGTCGATTGGCACCATTTCACCATGTGCCTTTGAAATTATCTTTTCGGTGCTAGCACAAAATAAAGGCTGACTCACCATCTTGAAACTGAGTAAGGGAGGGAAATGGCACCACATACTGGGTTGAATATTTCATATTTATGTGGCGGCAAATCACATGCCATCAGAGAAGGAAATTGTTGGGGTTGTGGTTCTATAAATAGTCACCCCATTCTTCATTGTTTACACTTACCTTTGTTTGAACATTCATTCACTCTTGATTTGAGAAATTGCCTTTTGTTGAGAATTCACTCATTTTGTTCATCATTCACCTTCATTCAGAGATACCATCCATAATTATTCATTGTTCTCATTTCATCATAGGCAATCAGAAACCATTCATATGTATTCTACATTCACTCCCAGTTTGGGATTACCAGTCTATGTTGTTGTCATATGCGTATATTTTTGAGTAGTATCATATACAAATAATCTTCATAATTTCTAAGTGTC
This sequence comes from Sequoia sempervirens, assembly GCA_007258455.2. Taxonomy (NCBI): domain Eukaryota; kingdom Viridiplantae; phylum Streptophyta; class Pinopsida; order Cupressales; family Cupressaceae; genus Sequoia; species Sequoia sempervirens. The sequence goes on along the minus strand of VDFB02000013.1, from coordinate 206,463,548 downwards.
ATTAGTATTCAACAGTATTCATATTTCTAAGAGAGTTGTTTACATTTGGAGTAAAACGTATTCTACCCAAGGAATATGTTAGTTCATCTACTGTATTTTGAGAGTGGAAAGAGGGGAAATCTTGTAAGGAAATTATCATCATTTGGAGAAACTAGAAACTGGCCTGAACTAGAAGTAAATGCAACTCTTTCTTCAATTTGGGAAAAGTGTTCACAGGCATGGGATATTCTTCTACTTTTCCTTTATTAAGACTTCTATGTTGTTTGAAAATTATTATTGTTTGTGCATAGGAAGAATAAATGTTGTCTTTAAGAGAAAGGAAAATGAAGCAATTCCAGTTATGTTTTACATGTTTGTAATGATCTCCATAATAGGAGAATGTTGTTTGCTTAGATATTAATCTAATAGGCTTGATTAAGTGAAATGAGTCATTGAAGCACACCAGCTAAGTTATTAAGTTAACTAGGAAAGCTTGTGTTTACTCCTAGGAGAGGTCATCCTGTATGGGAGATGGTTTAGTATACTTATTTGCAAGTAGATTGTTTGAAGGTAGGTTATTTGGAATGACAGACTATCCATTAAGGATATACCTAGCTTGTGTAATTTACTAGTAGACTAGATTGTTGTAGGTTAGTTTGGGATGACAAATTATCTAGTGAAGGACCACACCTATGCATAGTGTAAGATAGCCTTAAGTCAAATCGGCCCTGAGTAGTTTTTATGATAGATGACTTCATTCAAATTACTGAATGAGAACACTTTGGCCAAAGTAGTGCAATCGTACAACATCCACTTAGATTGCTTGATGCTTGAGACTACACTGTCAGTTCACTGTGATCCATTATTGTATTCTAGTTCAGGATTGTGAAATAGCAAGTTCTAGTTATGTAGGACACAACACTATGCTCAGTTGGTTGTTGTTATCAGATACTCTACCAATCTCTTCGTTTGAAGGGAAGGGCCATCTACCGAATGGTAGATGTGCAGGGGACCGCATTAAGAGTTTGTGGTTGGTGGAAAAGCACTTGAGTGATGCTTCTCCTCCATAGTAGGTGATAAAAGACACCAAGATTTGAAAGGAAAGGAAAGGAACCTAGACTGTCTTACTCTTATTTGTTCTAAAGCTCATTGGAGCTATGTTTGTAAAGGTATGTATTCTTGTTTCATGTACTTGTGAAGTTATCATAATGAAATGGAATATTTATTGTAATTTGATATGGCATCTTGTTCATGTGTTATCAATAAAGAAAATAATTTTTTTATTGCAATGACTTGTTAGCACATTTATTTACTTGTATGATGTAAATTTATAATTTTTTACTTTACTGAAGGGTTGGCGCATTACAATCGGAGTAAACATGGTATGTTAGCTATCTATTCCACTAATAGGTCCTATTCACATGTTAAGTTTACTTCGCTCCTAGGAATATTTCTAGAAGTCTTACTTGTCATTTAGATATTACCTTATCTTATATCATTTACTTTTTGTGTCTTAAATCATTTAATATTTGTTGAGTTAGTTGTCTCATGTTAAAGGATTAACACACATGTCATGATCTTGTCTAATCTTATCTTTCACCTTGTCTATTTAAGCAATGCTCTTGTACATTTGTATCATATCATATCAAGCAAGATATTATCTTTCCATACTCTATTGTGGAAGGTTATATTTTGTTTTGTGGGTGGTTTTGGAGTGTGAACTAATTTTCAACTCCTACATTTTGTAGGTATTGATATGATATCGATATTAATCTAGATTTGAGTGTTGGTGTTATGTCTCATGAGCGATCCTTGACTATAGTGTATGGTAACCAACATTTTTGTTGATTAATAAACTGATTCAAAGTTTGGAGGCTAAGTTTTTTCCTATAAGAGTTTTTTTCAAGATACAACATAATGTTATGGTGAATGATTTTATTGTTTTCATTCCTACAAGTTATTTTAAAACATAGTTTTCATCCATCTCTCCTCTTATATTAGTGTAGGAATATTATTCGTACCTTTTCTTCATTTCATTCAATGTATGAGAACAAAGCTATCTACCATGCTACAATGATCTACCAATTTGGCCATAAATTTTTGACAACAAGAGGGGTGAACAGAAAATATCCCATTGAATTTCAAATAACAACACAAAAAGCATCAAATAAAGTATCACATTTACATGTTTCCTCAAATCATGAATACATGATGCTCAAACAAACCTACCTTCTTATAGATGCTTTTATGACCAAATAACATATTACAATAAAAATTACAATTACATGATCACATCCAATGAATATAAGGATGTATATAATTTGAGGTCATTATAAGTGCAAATAAAATAATTACATAATTACATACTCAAAATCTAGTTTACATGCATTATCAATAAACATCAAGCTACAAAATTTCATGAATAAGGCTACAATATAGTATGCATCCTCATGAGAACCATACATGGGCATAGAACCAAGATGTACCACCACATCTAGATAGTTTACAACCAATGGAGATGATTTATCTAATTATTAACCAATACATCATAAGGTCCACTCTATCATACCCATAATCAAACCACAAAAAATCAATTAAAACCCCCAAAAAAATTCAAGCAATAATTTTCATACTTTAAGTGTATCAAGCATGCACATGTATCATAGCCACATGAAAATCCATTTTCTATTAAAATGTTTGTAATGAACATGTTGAAAATACATGAGGAATGATTATAAAAGAATGACTACAAGAAATACTTCCTATAGAAAGACACCTAGATGACATAGAATTGTTATGCTTACTTAGGGTTAGGTCATATAATAAGGTTTTGAGGGCACCCTTCAATAAGGTTGACCAAGGAAAATATTGTCAATGAGATGGAACTAATGCTTATTTGACACTGTTCACCTCATCCACAAAGTAGTAAAAAAATTAGGTAATAAGTGGTCATGAATCATATTGATGATCTTTGTACTTAAGCATTTTATAATTTTTTATTTTATTTTATTTCTTCTTCTTCTTCCTTAGTGATCATTTTAGATTATTTCATACCTGTTAATCTATAAATAACATATTTGGGGTTGATTTGGGCATTGATGTAATTTGCAAAGTCTTGTAACTTAATTGTTGGGATCTCTTTGTGTGTTTTTTATCATACTTTTAAATTGTGTCATGTATTTGCTTAGAGAGTTACAAATTGGTCTTGGGGAGAGTTTCAATTTTTTTGGGAGAGTTGTAAGTGAATAATAGTTTGGTAGATTTTTTTTTAAATAAAGGTGGCAGAGCCACAAAATATTATTATAGAAATAAAAAGAGTATTACATTTCGAAGAGAAGCTGAGGAATGAGACCCTAATAGCTCGAGACTAAAACTGTTTCAGAGAGAAATCCTTCACATACAAACTATAATCAACCTAATTAAGAAGGAGCAAAAATGTGCCCAAGGCAACATGTACAAAAAATTTAGAATCTTCAAAGTAGAAGAAAGAGCTAAACCTTGGAAGGCACAAAGAGGCTGAAGCACAAAACCCTTGAAACACTGATGAAATTTCTAGGAGAGGATGGAAAAACCAAAATAGATAAAGAACCTTAGTAACTGAAGATGAGAGCCCACACTGAATTGCAAGGAAGAGGATGAATCGAGGAGGAGCTTCCAGCCACAAGATTAAGCAAAATATCAATAACAACATTAGCAAAAATCCATAAAAGAAAGAAGAAACTTGAAGATAAACATGAGAGATCATATTTCCAGTGAAACCAAAAAAGAACCAGAGGAGCTTAGTGGCCTCCTTAAGTGGAGCTTTCTTTAGATGATGCAATATTCGTAGGAGGTGAAAAGTAAGGTTTCTCGTGCGGCTCTATAAGAGCATGTTTGATGAGGAGGCAAACTACATTGTACAGTTCTTGGATGGGGTTGCATATAGAGTTACCATAACATAACCTGAGGCTCAAAATTATTGCATTAAATTCATGAGGAAAATCATCAATTAAACCATGTGCCATAGCACAAATAATCCTAGAAAGGCGTATATCCATTAAGACAAAGGGTTGGTTTCTTTAAGTTAATTCTTATGTCTCCATTATTATGGTGTATTTCTCTCCTTTCTTGTTCTTTATTGTAGTTTGATATTGTGCAAGTAATAGTCAAGTTAATTTCTTTCATAGTTTACTATATCTAGAATTAAATAATTTGGTGACTACTTTAAGGAATATTTATGGTAGTTTATGAATCTTGTTGTCAAAGAAAGTTCATTCTATTATCACTGTTGTTGTTGTGTTGTGATTATTATAGTTTCATAACCACAACCTACTCAATTGGAAAAAATACATTACTATTGGAGAGACATTTAATATCATAAGTGGAGGAGAGAGTTGAGAATCTGGTGCAATGACACCTAGTCAAATTTTGTAAATATTATCAAATGTTAGGGTTTTGGGTGTTTTGAGTCTTATGTGGTGTAATAAGGTCTATTTAGATCATTATCTAATGTATTGAGTCTCATGGGGTCAGTTTGAGTACATTTTGTCATGTTTTGTAATTTATTAAAAAAGTTGTTTTGCAACTTTGCAATTTTGCAATTTTGTCATATGTGGAAGTTGGACGGTCATTTGTTTCAAAAAGTGGTTATGAACCATTGTGTTTCAATTGGTGATGTTTAAAATAAGCCTCACAAACTTCGACACAATCTTTTGGAGACAATCTTGGTGCACAAGCAATGATAAAACTTCATTTTTCTATGTGTTTTCTTTGAAATTTGTTGCTACAACAAGTTTGTATGGCCTGTATGGTTTGGTAATGATGTGAAGCTGATTGGAATTGATGTAGGAATGTGTTAACCATCATTTAGATTTGGTTTGAGTTATTTTCAAAGGGTTTGAAGGATTTTGTAAGCAATTTACTGGAAATGGGTTAGAAACCCTAATTTTGAGGGTTTGTAAGCAAAACATGGAATAATAGACCATTCCACTGGTGAAATTCTCTACAAATCAGTGGAATGGCTTTAGTTAGGGTTTTATTCAGTTTTTTAGTGATTGTAGATGCAGGGGATGGAGTTAGGGCCCTATTTGTGCAAGCCCTAGCCTAATATCTCAATGTATTAGGCTAGAATTGATAGGTAGGAGTAGGGTTTTGTTGTTAGATGAGTTTGAGGATGTTTCAATTGATAAAACCTATTGTTTCATACCCCATGTGATCTGTATAAAGACTTGGGGTGAATATTGATGATTGGGAGAGGTAAATCACATACTTGCTTTGTAAGAGGCCTAATTAGGCTTAAGGGCAACATAGTAGTCCATTTTTGAAGGAGATGTTCCAAAACAAGGATATGCACAATTTGGATATGTCAAATTAGGGCATAAAGGGTATCTTCAATGGTGACTGGTTCTTGGGTTTGAGGCCTTCTCTAAAATATATGCTCAAGTTTCACTGTTTGATGTGCTACAAGTAAGATTGAAGAATTTGTGAACAAACACCAAGTTAGGGTTCTCAAAGTGGAAAAATTGGTCAAGGTTTATTGAATTGTGTTTGATAAGACAACCTCCACCCATGCTCTACATCAAATTGGTATCAAAGCACATGTTTTGATATTTTGAAGGAAAAAGGTTGAAGTTTGAAGAAGGAAAAGTTGCAATTTGAAAGGACAAGATGCCTCCAAAGGGTAGTGCAATCATTGCTAGGGAAATAAGGATGATGAAGGAGTCTCAAGAAATTATTTTAGCTAGACTTGCAACATTAGAAACAAACCAAAGAAGAGGTAAGACCACTGAAGAGGAGAGTGACTGAGAGGAAGAGGGTGAGAATGAAAACCCTTAAAGAGGAGTCCAAGGTGATGATGAGTTGGACCCTGATGAAAGAATGATGGTTAAGATGTTGAAGGTTGTTAGAAGAGAGACTACTGAAGTGAAAATGGAATTTCCCATATATGGTGGGAAGATGGATAGTGAAGAAGTGTTGAATTAGGTTGTTGCACTAGACAATTGCATTGAATATAAGGAGGTAGCAGAAGAACAAAAGGTAAAGTTTGCTAAGACTAAATTGAAAGGCCCTGCCCTAACTTGGTGGAACTATGTATAGGAAGAGAGAGTGAAAAGGGGAAAAGCAAAAATAAATTCATGGGATAGTATGGTGTCTAAGGTTAAGAGTAAATTCTTGCCTTTCTGACCATGCAATTCAAACATTCAGGAAGTTGCAAAACCTCAAACAAAAGGAGATGGATGCCATGGCCTACACAAAGGAATTTCACAAATTAATCCTTAGAGCAGGTCATGTTGAGGATGAAGTTGAAAAGATAGCAAGGCATACGAATGGGTTAAGGTTCAATATTCAAGATGAATTGAGTATTACCACCCCTAGAATGGTGGAAGAGTGCTTCCAATTGGTTGCTAGGGTAGAAGAGAAATTGAAAAGAAGGTAGGAAAAAAAAAGCAGAGGTAGAGGAAAGAACTTCAGGGGAAGATGATCTTTTGGTGGAAGAGGACAATCACAAAAGGCACAAGGAGAGTCAAGTGGCAATCAAGAACAAGGATCAGAGTCAAGAGGTGGTTTTAGGGGTAGAAGACCTAATGGTAGAGGCATATTTGGAGGACAAGATAGAGGTTCAAACACATTTTTAGGGAGGTGCTACCAATGTAACCAATTTGGCTACCAAGCATGGAAGTGCCTAGAGAAACAACCTTCAACATCACATGGAGGTGAAAGAAGAACACAGTTGGTGCAAGAGGAAGATTGTGAAAATGTTATCTCTCCTTCTCAGCATGTTGCTCCAGAGGTTGGAGAAAATCTGATGAGGAGGAGGACACTACTCAAGGTTCCTGTGGTGAAGGAGCCTCCACAAAGAAAGTCTTTGTTCAGAACCACTTGCAAATCACAAGGAAAGGTATGTAAGGTTGTTGTAGATTTTAGTTCAACTGATAATTTAGTTTCTTTGGAGATGGTTGAAAAACTAAAGATGAAAATGATCCCACACCCCACACCTTATAAGGTTTCTTGGCTAAATAATGGTCAACAAGTCTTGATCAATGAACAAACATGGGTTGAGTTTAACATTGGGAGGTATATAGACAAGATAGTATGTGACATCATCCCAATGGATGTTTATCACTTGCTACTAGGAAGACCTTGGAAGTATGATAGAAAACCCAAGCATGATGGGCAAAAAAATACATATGTAATTGAAAAATATGGAGTCTCATTTACCCTCATCCCTTTGCAAGATGAAAATGTAGATACTCAAGTTGGGTCAAGTGTCATGTTAGTTGGGGAGAAAGAATTCCTAAAAACTATGAAAGAGGAAGGTGGACAAGGGTATGCAATCATAATCAGACCTAAATCTATAATGACAACAACAAAACTTGAAGATGTGCCTAAAAAGTGAAAACTTTGTTGAATAAATATCAAGACATAGTTTTTGATGAGCTCCCTAGTTCTTTGCCACCTATCAAGGATGTGAGCCACCATATAGACTTTATACTAGGTGCAAACTTACCCAACAAGGCTGAATACAAGATGACTCCTCAACAAAATGAAGAGATAAGGAAACAAATACAATAATTTTTAGATAAGAGTCTCATAAGGGAAAGTTGAAGTCCATGTGTTGTCCCTACTGTGTTGGCACCTAAAAAAGGTGGAGATTGGAGGATGTGCACCGATTCAAGGGAAATCAACAAAATCACTATTAGGTATAGGTTTCCAATACCTAGAATGGATGATTTGATGGACTGTTTGGGAGGAGCTTGTTACTTTTCAAAAATTGACCTCAAAAGTGGCTATCATTAGATTAGGATAAGAGAAGGGGATGAGTGGAAAACTACTTTTAAAACCAATGAGGGTTTGAATGAATGGATGGTGATGCCATTTGGGATTTCAAATGCACCAAGAACATTTATGAGACTAATGAATGAAGTTTTGAATCCTTTCATAGGACACTTTGTTGTGTACTTGGATGAAATTCTTGTGTTTAGAAAGACTAAAGAGGAAGACTTGCAGCATTTGGACATGGTGTTGAAGAGGCTGAATGAAGAAAAGTTGATGATTAACTTGAAAAAGTGTGAATTAATGAAGGAAGAGTTGGTCTACCTTGGTTTTGTGATTTCAAAAGGCACCTTGAAGATGGACCCTAGCAAAGTAGAAGCCATTTTGAACTAGCCTACTCCAAAATCAGTTAGTGAGGTGAAAATCTTTCATGATCTTACTAGTTTCGATAGAAAATTTATAAGAAATTGCAGTCATATTTGTTCTCCTATCATTGATACCATAAAAGGGGATAAAAGGAAAAGGTTCATGTGGTCTAATGAGGTAGAAAGAAGCTTTCAAATTCTGAAACAAAAGATATCTCAACAACCCATCTAAGCATTTCCTAATTTCAATAAGGTGTTCGCAATAGAATGTGATGCAAGTGGGTATGCAATTGGTGTAGTCTTGAATCAAGAGGGTAGACCTGTAGCATTTTTAGTGAAAATATCAATGAGGCCAAGAAGAAGTATTCTTCTTATGACTTAGAATTGTATGCAATGGTTCAAGCATTGAAAAAGTGGAGACACTATCTCCTTCCAAAGGAATTTATTGTTTTTACTGACAATCATGCTTTGAGTTTCTTGAACGACCAGGAAAAATTGAGCCACAGACATGTTAAGTGGGCGGAGTACCTACAAAGCTATACTTTCAGCATAAAGCACAAAAAAGGATAGTCAAACAAGGTGGCAGATGCTTTGAGCAGAAGGCAAATGTTGGTGCAAGAAATTCAACTTCAAAGTGTGGGTATTGATGCCTTGAAAGGTATGTATGAAGGGGATGATGATTTCAAGGATGTGTATGTTGTTTGTAATCAGTTTGATGGTGCTTTCCATGAAGAATATTTTGATTTCTTGTTGCAAGATGGTTTGTTGTTTAAGGGTGCTCAATTGTGTATTCCTAAGTGCTCCATGAGGACAAATCTGATTAAGGAGAAGCATTGTGGTAGCTTAGGAGGTCATTTTGGTGTAGATAAAATATTGGAGCAGGTGAGAAGATACTACCATTGGCCTAAAATGCAAAGTGACATCAATTTTTTTTTTGAAAGTTGTGTTGTTTGTCAAAAAGCAAAGGGTTCAAGCACTAGTGCAGGTCTTTACCAGCCTTGTCCAATTCCTAGCAGGCCATGGGAATCCATAAGCATGGATTTTGTCCTAGGTTTACCTAAAACTAAAAGGGGATTTGACAGTGTTTTTGTTGTTGTTGATAGATTTAGCAAAATGGCTCATTTCATACCATGCAAATGTACAAATGATGCTTCTTATATTGTTGGGTTATTTTTCAAAGAGTTAGTTAGAATTCATGGATTACCATTGACAATTGTGTCTGACAGAGATAGCAAGTTTGTAGGTCACTTTTGGAGAACTCTTTAGAAGAAATTGGGAACCAACTTGACATTTAGCTCTGCCTATCATCCACAAACAAATGGGCAGACTGAAGTTGTCAATAGGAGTCTTGGAAACCTTCTCAGGTGTTTGACAAAAGAGCATTCACAACAATGGGATCTCATTCTTCCACAAGTTGAGTTTGCTTATAATGACTTAGTCAATAGAAGTGTTGGAAAGAGCCCATTTGAGATAGTTTATGGATTGAAGCCAAGGGGAGTCTTTGAACTCAGAGATTTGAGTGGTATGGAGAAAAGAAGTGTTGAAGATGAAGAGTTTGTAGTTGCAATGAAGGATATTCATCAACAAGTGAAAGAAAATCTTCAAAAGAATGTGGAAAAGCATAAGCAACATGTATATTTGAAGAGGAGAAATGTTCAATTCAAAGTGGGAGACTCGATTCTAGCACATTTAAGTAAAGAGAGGCTACCAAAGGGGAAGTATACAAAGCTACAAATGAAAAAGATTGGGCCATGCAAGGTGGTCCACAAATTTGGTGAAAATGCCTATGAGATAGAACTCCCTCCTAGATTGGCTATCTCTCCAATCTTTAATATTTCTGACCTTTATACTTTCAAAGGATTTTTGATTGCAGGTGATGATGTAGGTACCTTGAGATTTCAAGATGAAAATTGGTTCAAGGAACTACCACCAAGTCAACCTTTGCAGCTTGAGAGCATTTTGGACACAAAGGAAGCAAAGAGAACAAGGCATAAAGTGTACAATGAATATCTGGTGAAATAGCAAGGTATACCTCATGCAGATGCAACATGGATGACAAAGGAGAACATTAAGAAACATGGCACAATAGTCCAAGAGTTGATCTCAGATGGAGCCTGAGATTCTTTTCTCCCTGGGTGTATGGTGCAAAGGCACCTAGTCAAATTTTATAAATATGGTCAAATGTTATGGTTTTGGGTGTTTTGAGTCTTATGTGATGTAATAAGGTCTATTTAGACCATTCTCTAATGTATTGAGTCTCGTGGGGTCGGTTTGAGTACATTTTGTCATGTTTTGTAATTTGTTGCAAAATTTGCTTTGAAACTTTGCAATTTTGTCATAAGTGGAAGTTGAATGGTCATTTGGTTCAAAAAGTGGTTATGAACCATTGTTTTTGGGTTGGTGGTGTTTAAAATATGCCTCACAAACATCGAGGAAATCTTCTAGAGACAATCTTGGTGAACAAGCAATAATAAAACTTCATTTTTCTGTGTTTTCTTTGAAATATGTTGCTACAACAAGTTTGTATGTCTTGTACAACCTGGTAATGATGTGAAGCTGATTGGAATTGATGTAGGAATGTGTTAACCATCATTTGGCTTTTTTTGAGTTGTTTTCATAAGGTTTGAAGGATTTTGTAAGCAATTTACCAAAAATGGGTTAGAAACCTTGATTTTGAGGGTTTGTAAGCAAAACATGGAATAAAAGACCATTCCACTGGTGAAATTCTCTAGAAATTGGTGGAATGGCTTTAGTTAGGGTGTTCTTTAGTTTTTTAGTGATTGTAGATGCAGGGGATGGAGTTAGGGCCCGTTTGTTCAAGCCCTAGCCTAATATCTCAATGTATTAGGCTATAATTGATAGGTAGGAGTAGGGTTTTGTTGTTAGATGAGTTTGATGATGTTTCAATTGATAAATCCTATTGTTTCATACCCCATGTGATTTTTCTAAATCCTTGGGGTGAAGATTGATGATTTGGAAAGGTAAATCACATACTTTCTTTATAAAAGAAGCCTAATTGGGCTTAAGGGCAACGTAGCAGTCCATTTTTGAAGATGTTCCAAAAAAATGATATGCACAATTTGGAGATGTCAAAGTAGGGCATAAAGGGTATCTTCAATGGTGATTGGTTCTTGGGTTTGAAGCCTTCTCTAAAATATATGCTCAAATTTCACTATTTGATGTGCTACAAGCAAGATTGATGAATTTGTGAACAAACACTAAGTTAGGGTTCTCAGAGTGGAAAAATTGGTCAAGGTTGAATGAATTGTGTTTGATTAGACAACCTCCACCCCTACTCTACATCAGAATCACGACAAAGGAATGAGAGCATGATAACATCAAATATATTTCCTCTAGGATGGAGGACTTCATTGCAAACCTATCACAATCTTTCAAGACAATGAAGAACCTTATGCAAGTCTTCTTGGAGAAATTTGACAAAGATAAAAGTTTCAATGAGGATGAGGAAGTACCTAAGATGGAGAAAAGTTTTTAAATACTTATTTATTCTAAGTGGAAGCAACTATTAAAATTCCACCATTTGAAGGTGAAATTTTAGTATGCTTACACTCACATTCAAAACAAGCTTCTATAATTTATTGGGAGGATTTTCAATAATTAATTAGGAAGCAATCCTATCTAATATGTCACAAAGAAGAAAAATGTATGGAATAAAAATTCTTAAGAAAAAAAAATCAAAATGTACAAGAATTCACTAGTGAATTCCATAGAAGGGATATACAAATGGGTAAAAATATGCTTGATCTTAAAAACCTAATGGAGTACATAGGGAGTTTACATAATCATCTCTATAGGCCTATGTTGGTCTCTAAGCTAGTTGTTATATGCTCATTATCTTGACATAGATGGTTGTTCTTCTCCTTTCATCTAATGAAGTTAAATCCAATAAAAAAGAGAGAATACAATTAGTTCTAATAATAACTATGAAATTTTCATATTGTGATCATTGTGGAAAGAAAGGCCATGTAGAGTCGCCTCATGTCAGAGTCTGCATTGATAAAATAACCCACACAAAAAAGAAGAGTAAAAAGGATGTAATGATCTCATTTTCAATATTCCCAAGGACAAGGAGATTAGTGGTGATTTTTATGGGGATTCTATAATGGATAAAAGTTCAAATTTGTATCATATTTTTGGCCAACTAAATAGTTTTGGGCAAAACCCTTTCTCCCTAAATAATTTTGCCCAAAACTACTCAACACCTATGTAGCATAAAGGGTTTCACTTGAAACCTCTAAATAACTATAGTTTAACTAAAAGTTTCAAACACAATTAATTTTGTATGAAATATTTGTATTGAAATGTTTTCGAGCAAAAACATTTTGGTCGAAATGGTTTCACCCAAAACTATTTGTGTGGTAGCTTAACCCCTCTTTTGGGAAAATGACTTAACTCCATATTTCCCATACTGAGGGTGCTTTCATGAAAATATGAAATTAAAATTTTGCAAAGATTGGATTTTAGAATCTATTTTTTTAATATTTTGATTGGTTTTATTATGATTTAATTTTTTTTATCACAGGGAGGTTATTAAAATCAAACATGAGGTTGATTATAAATTAAAAAACATTATTAATTTTTATTTAATTTTTTTAAAAATATATGGTGTACTATAAGAGAGAACCTCTCCTCCAAAAGGGTATAATTTATTTTTTAATAAATGACAACAAATTTAGACAAAAGTTGAAGTTCTATGAAAAGTACAAAATTTTGATTAAGTTTGAATTAAAAAAAAAATTAAAAAACAAATATTCATTGAAAATTATTATTTTTCTTCCATGCACTATATTTTTAAGCTATATATGTGTGGAAAAAGTTAGAGATTTTTTTTTTTTGTGATGTCCCATCGACCTCATTTCTTAAAAAAAAAATCCACAATCAAAATTATTCTCTTAAATTTATACAAAAATATATCCAACTATTTTTTTAATTTATAAATTATAAACACAAAGTACATTAAGAATTTATGCATTTCATTAGTTTATATCATTTTAAAATTCAAAACATAAATGTTACTTTTAGGCAGTCCAAGTTAGAAAATTATAGTCGTGTTACTCATTCCTTTATAAAAGTGTGACAGAATTATAAACTTTTACCTTAATTATTATTGAACAAAGGTTGTCATTGAAGCCAAAGGTTTTCATTGATGTAGTAAGAGGATTGATGCCAAAGTGGCTAGAGGTGGCACTATCCTTTCAGGAGATCAATGTGAATTAATTGAAATTGTACTAACATACCTTTTTGTGTTGGAAATTCTACTGTCATATCACTAAATTAAGAAACATACATTACCTTTTTGTGTTGGAAATTCTACTGTCATATCACTAAATTAAGAAACATACATTATTAGCTATTGAGGAGTGTTTGTGTTCTAGAAGTACATGTGACTACTAGATTCTTGCAATATCATGCATGCATCCATTCATTGTGATAGAGGTGATCTAGAAGGTTGTATTGGAATGTTTCAATTTTTAACTGTTGGTTCAGTGTTTCTCGGGTCTCCTTTTCTAGAGGTGTCATAGGCTCTATGGCTTGAGAGGAGAGTATGTCTACACTTGTTCTATCTTATTCATGAGTTTTCAGAGGATATGTTCAAATGCAAATTTTTTGGAATGATAGAAGGTTCGATGTGTCTATTTGTCAATCAGGTTGTGTTTTGGAATAGTGTAGTAACAACTAATAGCGCGTGATATTCAAAGTAAGCATTTGATGTTAAGATAGGACCTGGATAAGGTTCATGTGCTAGTGCATGACATCATGTTATTTTAGTGGCAACAAATTTGATTTTGGACCTACTTGTTACATGTTTCATGAAAATTGAATTTAGGTCCTCCTTATGTCATCTTGGTTATTTGTAGATCCCTGGCTGATATGGAAGAGTGTTAATGCAATGCCATGTATATATTCCTCAGTTGTGCAAATGCACAATGTGAAGTATAATTAGTTATGAGGCACAAATTGAAGATAAGGTGGTGATTATACAAGGATATTATCTCAAGAGAAGATAGAGGGTTGCATTGCAAATTGTGAGTCAATATCAAAAGATCATATAAAGTGTGGAAGAGTGTCTGTAGAAACTCTAGCATGTGTATGAGATGTGTTCAACTGCATAAAAGATCTGTAATCTTTATTTGATTAATCTGATAGGATTGGTGTTATACTTGTAGGGCTGGTGCTCAATTCATTGTATTGGGGATTGGTGTATCTAGTAGGTTGGTGCCTATGAATACATTAGGGGATTGGTGTCTCTGATAGGTTGGTGCCTACTTCATAATGTAAAATTCACTTGTTATATTCCTACTTTGTGAGGTTGTATTTGGATAGTAATTCCAAGCAGCTATTCTCACCGTGGTTTTTCCCATCTTGGGTTTCCACATATATCTAGTGTTCAATTGTGTGAATGTGTGCTCAATGCTTGATTAGTAACAGTGAAGATTCAAGTTATACGATCATCTATAATTATGTCAAAGTTAAGAATTTTAAATTGATTAGATCTACTATTTCACCCCCTTTAGTAGATTGTGTGCCCTTCAATTACTTGTACTATTAAGTTAGTTAATGCATTTAATAGAGAAGCATTGTTTAGCATTAAGATCTTTTCCAATGGTGTTAAGATTGATGCTCTGTTTGACTCATGTTTACATACTAACTCGATCTCATAAATCTTAGTAAAAAAACTTGGTTTGAAGACATTCAACATCCTAAGCCTTATGGTTTGGGTTGAATTAAGGGAGGCAACTAAATTTTGGTTTATAGACAATGTAAGTTGAAGTTTTTTCTGGTAAGTTTATTGGTGAAATTTTAGAAGACATTTGTGGAGTTGTGTTTTATAGCTCCTATTTTTATAACAATTTATGAAAGTAATTTATATAGGAGAAGGAATATATGTCAAGACAAGAATGAAAAAACCCTCATATTGTATCCTTTTCATGGTGGTAAGAAGTATTCCAAGATCTTGAATCTTCACGGGAAGACAAGTGATATTTTAAATAATTCCTAGTTTAAATAATTTTTATTATATCATATAGACTCTTGGAGAAAGAATTATACTCAATTATGGTTTGCTTTCATATTATAGTGTAAGACGAGTTGACATATGTTTACTTATTAAGGGTTTCTACTATGTCATTCTCCAAGTCTCTAGCTTGTGGGGACCAAAAGCTCCCTAATTAGGGGTGTGATTAAAATGGGTTGGGTTTTTGTAGTTGAAGTGTGTGTAGGGTAGAATGGGGCATTAGTTTGTCAAATTAAGTTGATAAGAAAATAATTCAAGATACATTTTAGGCCTTGATGAATTCACTAGTTTGCACAAGTGATGGATTTGAAACCATTGTAGTGATATCCATTTGGCCAAAATGGTAATTATGTTATAGATGATACTTTGTATCTTTTGACTTTCCAATTTTTATTTTTTAGTTTCCTCTTCTTCCTTGGCTGTCATTTTAACTTCCTTCATTCCCAAGAATCTATAAATAACATGTTTAAGGTCAAATTAAGCATGAATGAAGTTTTTATATTCTTATAACTCAAATGTTGGGAACTATTTGTGAGTTTTTTTTTCATATTTTTATTATTTTGAGGAAAGGAAATAATTGAAGAATTAAAAATTAGTCTTAGGAAGAGTTTTTAGTTATTTGCATGAGCTCTTAGATGACTTGCAGGGCCAAGATAATTTTTATTGATGATATTTTGGGGTAATCAAGTGATTCTAACTCACATTTTAGTGGAATTTTGACTGATAAGGGGTTTCTCCATGTTAGTTCTTATGTCTCCATTGTTATGGTGATTTTCTCTCTTTTCTTGTTCCTTATTGCAATTCAATATTATGCAAGTAATATTCAAGTTAATTACTTCAATACTTTACTCTATCTATACTTTTATAAGTTGGGGGCCAAACTAAGGAATATATCCTTGGTACTTTACACATCATAAGAAATCGCTTTTACATATTGTATTGTTAAAATTTAGATCTTCCCAATGATATATTTTCCTTTTCACATGAATATGTTGTTTTGGCTTCTTATATTTCTTTTCTCTTCTTTGGTTCTCCTTTTTATGTTATTGACATGTTATTCCTTTTAAATTAATGGCTTGTGCAGTTTCATGTTTAAATCCTTAAGACTATTGGGAATTTCTATTTAATGTCTCTACTTTTGTATGATGCTCTCCTCCATTCTCTACTAGCCTTGGTGAGTCAATTTATTTTGGATTAACTACTCCTCTTCCCTTTTGGATTTTTGGTTTTTATGTTATCCCTCTCCCCTCTTCTTTTTAACTAGGTTGGTTTCCTAATTACTACTTCATCTCTCTTCTCATGCTATCCACTTTATTCTTCCTAATGATGGATCATGAAGTGTGATCCAAAATGTTGATGAGAATAAACTTACACAATCAAATACAAAAATATTCTAGCTACTTTATATATCACCAAGTTGTGTTTGGTTCAATTTGAGCTTGCAATTTTGCTAACTTGATTGTAACATGCCCAAAGTTTACCCTATAGATTTCACCTAATTTTTAACTCAAAATGTGAAGACTCAAGTTCACAAATACATAGAAATAAATTTGTCCTTTTTAATAACACATTTGCATATTTGAAATATTCCCATTTCATATTATATTGCATGAATAGAATAAAATTACACAATCCCAAGTAATTGATTTCATATTTCATATATATTTACAAATAGATGCAAGATCATAATTACAAATCATAGCTTACAAGAGCTTAATGGTACTATGTAAGGGGGAAATCGATAAGTGTGAGAAAATCAATGTTAAACGAATTAAATAAGATCTAATTCAAAACAAGGATTTAGATTCATACACATTAATCACGAAATGATCAATATGAGATTACTAAATTCAATAAACTAAAAGCAATGCAATCAAAGAACATACAAAGAATTCAACTAACTAATTATGTTATCCATCTCATGTTGAAGTGTATTCGCAATGATGTTGGATCATTGTTGTATCAATGTGAAGCCTCCATTTGTGCATTGCAAAAGCTTCAAAGTTGTGTGATGTTGATTGAAGATGTATGTAAAAGCTTCCAAGAAATCAATGATTAGTTTGGCATTACTTCATTGTGCAAAATATGTCAATTCTCTAATTGTTTTTTAGAAGAAATGAAGTTGTTATATAAATTTTGTGTTTTGAAATGAACGATTGAGATCGCGTAGTAGAATATCCTGATCAATGATTCAAAACCATTGAGAGGAATTAGATGGGAAGAATAAATGGATTTTGATTACGTAATCAGTGTGATTGATGAAATCAATTTGAGTGTTCAATGGAATTGAGGAGATAGATTGAGCTTTCAGTGGGATTGAAGAAAAAATGAATTAGTCAAAAAATAGATGAATCAATCAACCAATCAGAGTGAGCAATTAGGGGATTGTAATTTGCTCAATCATGAAAGTGGGTGAGGGTAATTAACTAATTGAATTAATTAATTAAGTTTTTTGGGTTGAACATACACGTCACATTTGACTTTTGCAAACAAAGTTGCATTATTTTGTTTTGACCTTTTTGAATGATGTTTTGAATAATTTATTTAATTATTCAAGTTTAGGGGAAAGTGATTTAATTAAACTATTATATTTGAATAATTTAATTGATTTATGGGAATAGGGTAAATTAGCACCATAATTAAATAATTGATGTTATTTAATTAATCAAGAGGAATAAAGTTATATTAGGACTTTATTAAATAATTGAAATTTATTTAATTAGTCGAAAATGATGAAAAAAGTGAATTAATTAAATAATGTAATATTATTCAATTAATAGAGGAAATTAGGGTTTTCAATGTAATTGATGTGAAATGCAATAATATTAGGTGATAATGATGGTGATGATGAGAAAATGTCATTTAGGATGTGCAATAAGTGTTAGGTCATTTTTACATGTCTATAGGTACAAGAATATATTGGCCAAGTTGTCCACAACTAGAACACATATCTTCATCTTCTTCTGTTTCTCAAGCTTTGACTACCAACTACATGAGGGAGAGCATCACCCAAGTGCTTTTTTTCCAACCATGGACTTAACATGGTCCTTGCACATCTTCCCAACCGGTAAGATGGCCTTACCCTTCAAAAAAGAGTTTTTTTATGTAAACCCTCCAATATAATGCCTATTTGAGCATGGTGTTGTGTGCTACATAACTAGAGTTTTCATACACTAGATTCACACCTAGCATGCATGACACTCCCTAGTAGTTATGCAATCATAGCTCACAGTGAACCAATAAAGTGTACATGGTGGCATCTACACTTTGGCCAAAGTTTTGATATATAATAACCAAATCCACTTTCTATGAAGTGATGTCGTATGTTAACCCACCCCCTCACTCTACTTGGAAACTATATTGACCATAAATAACTCTTGAATAGGTTGACCTCCATATAACATAACAAGATTCCATTCCAAAAAGTGATGACACCTTTAAGTTGATCTAATTGACCAAATAGGTTAATCCCAACCTTTGGTTTATCCTAACCCAAGGAACAAATTGACTTCCTACCTTCAAGGAAATATGAGTAACCAAGAACTTAGGTTCTCCACTCAAGGATAAACTACCAACATAGGTTTATTCAACATCATATCCTAACAATGATGCCATAATACTTCTAACATGATATTAATCCCTTTGCATTACTAACATCATAGCTTATGCAAGCATATATGTAACATACTATAAGTTAAATATCATCATAATTCCTTCTAAAAGTTTCACATAATTACGTCATACAAACATGACAATCATAATAGCTATATATATATATCATTTCACTAAGATTCCTCAACCAACTTACTTTCATTCTAGCTATATGCACAAGCTCTATTCAATAGCTATAATAATCAACAACAATTTACTCAAGCACTTGCAATCAATAGCAAAACATAGTTTCAAGAATAGAAAAGAGTAATGGATAAGAATAATAATGATTCAAATGGAGCCATTTTGATAGCAAAATGATAAGAATTATTATATGCAAATTTCACCAATGGTAAATAATCTTCCCGTTTGTATTTTTGATCCATACAATAAATTCTTAGTAGGTCTTCTAAAACTTGGTTTATCCTTTCTATTTGACCATCTATCTTTGGGTGATAAGCTGAAATTATGTTCAACTACATCCCAAGTGAAGAAAATAAGGTTTTCCAAAACCTTGACGTTACACAAGCATCCCTATCTAAAATAATTTTCTTAGGAACTCCATGTAACCTAAACACCTCTTGCATAAACTTGCGATCTATAACTAGAGCTCCATCTGTTAGGTTCCCTAGAATAAAATGAGCTACCTTGGCAAGCTTATACATTACTACTAAAATAGCATTATGCTTATTCCTAGACATTGGAAGGCCTTGCACAAAAATCCATGCTAATTACTTGCCATTTCCTAAAATTTCGTGAGGATACAATAGTCTTGCTAGGTGATGTTGTTCTGCCTTCACCCTCTAGCACTATAGAAAACTTTCTATAAATATTGCAACATCCCTCTTCATTCCTTTCCAAAAATATAACAACTTTACATCAACCAACAACTTAGTTACTCCAGGATGTCTAGAATAGGGTGTGGTATGAACTACTTTCCACACTGTATTCCTTAATTCCTTAGAGTCTGGTACATAGATTCTTCCTCTAAACCTTAGTAGACCATCCAGTTCAAAGTGAAATCCATCATACCTCTTGTCTTGTAGATCATCCAAGAGCGCTTTCTTAGCTTGCTCATAGTACTCATCGCTCTAAATTTTTGCAACACTTGATTCTTGAAATTGGTATGAATTGATATCATTAAGGAGATATGTCTCCTTTGACTTAGGGCATCAACAACTCAATTTTATTTTTCCTTAATGTAGTTGATCTCAAAATCATAGTCTATTATCAACTACAATCCCATCTATTGAAATCACATGACCCAAATACTACATCTCTTTCTAAAAGAAATTACATTTTGAATGTTTTCCATAAAGCTTATGCTCCCTTAGACATTGGAGAACAATCCTCAAATATTGGAGGTGTTCCTCCTCATTCTTGGAGTATATAAGAATGTCGTTTAAGAAAATTAACACAAACTTGTCTAAACAATCCTTGAACATGTTATTCATTAGGTTCATGAATGCCGCAAGTGCATTCGTTAGTCCAAAAGGTAGGACTATGAAATCATGATGACCATACCTTGTCCTAAAGGCTATTTTATAAATGTCTTCATCCTTGATCCTTAGTTGATGATATCCTAATCACAAATCAATTTTTGAAAACACTGTCACTCCTTGCATCTGATCAAAAAGATCATCAATTTGCATTAAAGGATACTTTTTATTTATCATTGCCTTATTTAGCATACAATAATCTATACACAAGCATAGTGTACCATCCTTCTTCTTCACAAAGATCACTAGTGCTCCCTAGGGTGAAACATTCGGTCTAATCAATCCTTTTGACAACAAATATTTGAGTTGAGCTTTTAAATCCATTAGCTATGTTGTGGTCATCCTATACGAGGCTTTGGATATAGGTTCTAACCCTAGAACTATATCAATGGAGAAGTCAAATACTCTTTTGGGAGGTAACCTAGGTAGTTCATTTGCAAATACATCCTCAAAGTCCCTTAAGATAGGATATTTCTCCATATTTTATTTCTTTGGTTCCATTGTTTCTCCCTCTTCAAATTTTTGAAGATCCTAGGTTCATAGTACATTCCATCATCTTGAAAAATGAACTCCTTGCACTCATCCAGTTTTTCCATTTTCACTGCAAAAAGTTGACACCCCTTTTTCTTGGCTCTATGCATTTGCACGACAGAGATTTGACACAACTTAACTTCCCTAGGAGTGATTTTCAAGAATACCCTATTCTTGAGGTCATATAGACAATCTACTATCTTGGCATGACAATCAACTTTGGCTCTATGCCTCCATAACCAATTAATACCTAATATGGCATCATAAGATCCTAGGGGGGCTACATACAATTTTACTTCTATAGAGAAACTAGAGAGGTCAACCCTTGCCTCAAATAAACATTGCTCTACCTTAGCTCTTGTCTAGTTTCCATACTCTACAGGCCAAGAATTTTCCATAAAGCCAACTTTTCTAGATAACTTACTAGCTACATTAGGAGAAACAAAACTTTTAGTAGCACCAATGTCTATTAGAATTGAAATGGGTATGCCAAATAAAGTACTTGGAACCTCTATTGGAGGAATTTCGTACTCCGCTTGTCAGTTATCTAGCCCCACATGAATTATTTGCAAGAAGCTACTTGCTAAGAGGGCAAGGCATTTCCATGAGGTTGCATCCCATGTGTCTTATTGGGACACTAATTTGTGTAGTGATCACCACCACACAAGAAAAATCCTCTTACTAGTCCTTGCCTTGCTAGTGGCTTCCTAGAATTTCCTTCATTCCTATTGGGGTTGTTGCTGTTGTTACCCTTGTGGTCACCCCTAGACTCATTTCGGTTGTTGTGGGATCCCCTATCTCCTTTCCTCTTATAATATTGATGATCACCTTTCTTTTTAAAGGTTTGATTGGTTTGTGACTAGTTAAACCTCTTCCGACACTTCCCATGGTAGGCATAAATAGACTTAAGCTTTTGCTCCTACTTGATAGTTTTTTTGTACACTTGGTCCATAGTAGTAGGGCCATGCACATCTACCTCTCCTTTGATTTTGGCATTAAGACCCATTATGAATTCTCTAATTTGAAATCACTCATCCTTTTGGTACTGAGGTACATACTTCAAAAGGCAAGTGATCTCCTAATACTCATTCACCGTGGACTCTCCTTGCCTTAGATTCTAAAATTCCATTAACTTCTGATCGAAGTATAGCCAAGGAAGTCACCGCTTACGAAAGAGTTCCAAAATCTCATCTCAAGTTAACTTTAATGAACTCACATCAAGTTCCATCTTCTTGTTCATCCACCACATGGATGCTTCGCTGGATAGTTAAAAGGCTCCCCAAATGGCCTTGGTTACCTTAGAATAATTTCTTATTTCAAAGTATTTTTCCATCTTAGTGATCCATGCTTTTGCAACATCCCCATAGGTGGTTCCGTCCAACTTAGGAGGAGTGAATTTCCTCATGTCTTGCGATAATTCTTGAGCAGGTTGATTCCTCCTACTCCTATCCGATCTTGATTGAGATTCATCACTACCATGATTGCTTAAAGTAGTGTGATCATTGGAGTTTTCTCCCTCTTCTTCATTTAGAACTTCCTGCTCCTATCTACCTGCTCCCCTAACCTCTTTCTCAAGGTGACCAATCTTGTCCCTTGCTTCATTCAACATAGTTAGAATCTAGTCTAGTTTGGCCTTAGGGTTTCCAATGGTTTGACCCACTTTCTAGCTACCCTTGGGATTAGCTCTTTTCCAAACCATTATTGCAAAAGTATCCCACCTAGAGGTTTCATTTTAATTATCTCTTAAACAGGTTTATTTAACAAATTTAAAGATTTACATCATTCAATCATTCATATTCAATAAAGTAAACAAGAGAACTTTATACAAGTTTTTACCAATTTCCTTTTTCTTTTATTAAACATAAGGATTTCAATCATCTTTTAGTACATAGGTTACATAAGATGACTATTCATAATAGTTGAGGGGAGTATATCTCTAAGATTCACTCTCACATACATAGTTACAAGGAACATATCTCTCTGACTCATTATCATATTCAATAACTATAAGTTCAAGTGATGAGGGTACATGAGGGTCCCTTTGAATCAAAAGTGGACTAAGACTGCACTCCAAGGGCATATCCCTTGAGAGTGGTCAAGAATCAGACTTGAAGGGTGAAACTGGAGGTATGAAATTGGTTGCTTCCTATAGTTTCTTTTTCTCTATTTTGATGCGTGTTGAAGCACTACTCAGAGTCTCGGTATCCCCAAGCCATATCTCCCCAATGTAGTTGGTTCCTTCTATAGTTTTAACTATGGCTTCTCTTTCCTTCTTGGCTTTCAGCTAGCACTCATTTCTGATTATTGACTTCCTAACAGTCATCTTGAGTCGCACCATCTTGGCACAAGAAGTCCAAACATTAGATCCTCATATAATGTTGGATGAAAGACTAACATAGTGAGATCATAGGTTCCAATATTGAACCTAGTAGCTCTGATACCACATATAACATGCACAAAGTTTACCCTGTTGATTTCACTTAAGTTTTAGCTCAAAACTTGAAAAGACATAAGTTCACATATACATAGAAATAAAATTTTCCTTTTTAATAACACATTTGCATATTTGAAATAAACCCATTTCATATTATATTGCATGAATAGAATAACATTACATAATCCCAAGTAATTGAATTCATCTTTCATATACATTTACAAATAGATGCAAGATCATAATTACAAATCATAGCTTACAAGAGCTTGATGGTACAAGAATATATTGGTCAAGTTGTCCACAACTAGAACACATATCTTCATCTTCTTTTGTTTCTCAAGCTTTGACTGCCAACTCCATGAGAGAGAGCATCACTCAAGTGCTTTTTCTGCCAACCACAGACTTAATGCAATCCCCCACACATCTTCCTAATTGATGAGATGGCCCTACCCTTCAACGAAGGGTTTGGTATGGAAATCCTCTAATATAATGCCTACCTAAGCATGGTGTTGTTTCCTACATAACTAGAGCTGCCATACATTGGATTCCTACCTAACATGCATGGTACTCCCTATTAGTTATGCAATCCTAGCTCATAGTGAACCGACAAAGTGTACGTAGTGGCATCTACACTTACTTTGGCCAAAGTTTTGATATATAATAAATCAAATCCACTTTCTATGAAGCGGTGTCGTACATTCACCCCCTCACTCTACTTGGAAACTCTATTGACCATAAATAACTCTTGACTAGGTTGAACTCCATATAAGATAACAAGATTCCATTCCAAAAAGTGATGACACCCTTAAGTTGATCTAATTGACCAAATAGGTTAATCCCAACCTTTGGTTTATCCTAACCCAAGGAAGAAACTAACTTCCTACTTTTAAGGAAATATGAGTAATTAAGAAAGTTTAGGTTCTCCACTCAAGGATAAACTACCAACATAGGTTTATTCAACATCATATCCTAACAATGATGACATAATACTTCTAATATGATATTAATCCATTTGCATTACTAACATCATAGCTTACGCAAGCATATATGTATCATACTATAAGCTAAATATCATCATAATTCCTTCTAAATAGT
Organism: Sequoia sempervirens; assembly: GCA_007258455.2. Taxonomy (NCBI): domain Eukaryota; kingdom Viridiplantae; phylum Streptophyta; class Pinopsida; order Cupressales; family Cupressaceae; genus Sequoia; species Sequoia sempervirens. The sequence goes on along the minus strand of VDFB02000013.1, from coordinate 206,439,206 downwards.
TTCACACAATTACATCATGCAAACATGACAATCATAATAGCTATATACATATATCATTCCACTAAGATTCCTCAACCAACTTATTTTCATTCTAGCTATACGCACAAGCTTTATTCAACAACTATAATAATAAAAAACAATATATATATATATATAGGGATGTATCATATATACATACATATCATTATACATATATATATATATATATACATATTTATACCATCCATATATATATTTAAATACACAAAGTATATCTCATGTTTCAATACAATGATTTAACACTATGACTCAAACCAACTAAACAATCATATATAATCAAAGACAATCGCCCAAACATTTCTATTAACCCAAAAAGCTAGATCACCAAGGTTTACTTACCTGACTTAAAGCCCAAACTAACTTGACAAAGCTTGTCTAACCTAGGCCGTGAGTGTGTGCATTAACTCAAGTAGGTACATTAGTGGTTTCCATACCAACCTCCTCTCCTGGGTGATACTCTCCCTCTCCTCACTGGAGGGCTTGATTCTTTCCTGCATCCAACTTAGCGCATCGTGAATGAAGTTAGCCGTTAACATCAAAACATATTCATCATATATCATTTGCATCATTAAAGCATTTAAGAAGCAACCACTTCATAATACATATTCATTCATCTCATTCATTCATTGGAATTCACTAAAACATAATCATGTATTAAACACATTTACTCATAAAAAGTATTAGTAATTGGTAAATACACAATGGGGTGTAACATTGATGGTGGAGAGAACTTAATACATCTTTTATATTCCACATTTTATTCATGAGTTTAACAACACATTGAAATACATTGAGAAGATAGCTTGGGTGAAATAAGTGATGCTTGAAGGTAGAGATCCATAATGGTTTGTATGCAACCACCACAAGTTATTTTCGTTAAGGAAAATTTCAAACTTGTAGATAATATATATACTAGAGCTATTTCAACTTGTTGGAGATAATGTTAGAGGTATAGGAGGCTCTACAATCTATATTGTGACTTGTAATGAAATATAAAAGTAGGTTGGGGCAAACTAAGCATATACAATGACAAACCCATATTTTATTTATACATATAAAAATATGTATATAAAGTATACATTACTCAACATTCATGATCTATAGTTGTGCAAAGACCTAATAAGTATTGAAATTGGACAAATAAAATCTAACATGATAATCTAAGGGATGAATTGAATAATAATAGTATCTTTCTCATTACATGGAATCATCTATATCATGGGAGAGAACCTTATGTGTGATTTAATTTGGCTCATTTTATGCTAGCTAATAAAAACCTATAACAAATCAATGACTAGATAATATATTGTCTTCAAGAACTACTTATAGCTACTAATTGAAGTCATCTTGAGATAATTGCAAATGACAAAGTCAAATCCCTCTAAATTAAAAGTAGAAAGCTTGACCAATTCTTGCTTAAACGTGTCTATTATCTTCTCAAATTGGGTCCATCCCTCTATCAACACCTCAACTTGAAATAGAAGTGAAATTCATTCACAACAAACAACAATTCCTTAGTGCAATGCTTTAGAAATCTAACATAGTTGTTATATCTCAAGTGAAGGCTTGGAAACTCATTCCTCATAAGCTTCACATTGGAGATCACATTCACTATGTTAATATGGTTTCTTTCAAATGCATTGTTTGTCACAAGATGAAACCAACAGTATATGTTTTGGGAATATAAAATTAAAAAGCCCATTTGGTCAATTGTGGATGATGCCATACCCATTATTTAAAGGCAAAACCTTCAAACAAATCAAACAATTTTGGGCTTACCAAGTTTTTGATAGGGTGATAGTTGAATCATCTAAATAGAAGATTATTAATCATTTATGGAAGAAAATATATATTGTTGAAATTAAAAACTCTTACTCTCATTTGAGAGTTGATCTTTAGAAACTTTACTATAACACTAGTATTCAAATCTCTAATTTCTCTTGACTTGTGTAGGATTTTCTAATAGTGAGTGTCGACCTTACCCAATAAATAAAGTTGATTTGGAAGCAAATTGAAAAACTTGAAGCTAATCAAACCAACCTTTCAAATAACTTGAAAAGATCAATTTTAATACCATACAATTACCCTTAGTAAATATCACTTTTTATAATAAAAACAAACTAAACCAAACTAATTTATAATACTCATTAAAAAAATATATTTTTACTAATTTTATATTAGTTGAATTACTTATTTAATTAAGCTATTTCCTTTACTAGACTTAATCAATAAACTATTTATTTTCAATTAAAATATAGTTAATATTAAAAGAATTTAAAACATTTTAATTTCCCTACCTTGTAAGTGGACTCTCCCAACTATCAATGAACATAAAATTACATACAAAACACCCCCATTAAATATATTTAAACTCACATTTGACAAATATATAACCTAGATGCAATGAGTGCTAAGTGGACCATTTGATATCATGAGAAATGGGTTCTTGTTGAACCACTACTCATGAAACATGGGTCAATGAGTTTGACTCGAAACTACACGGTTGAATCCTGATAGCAATATCATAATTTGACACGCTGTGGAAAAATATCTCCTACTTATCAAATATATTATAATTCCAGTATACTTGTAACAACAATAAATGAGACGTACCTAATTTAATAGTATTTATCACTCCAACCAAGGAGAAGGCGTTCAACAACCCTGGACCTCGTAATTAACGATGCCAACAAGAAGCGTTTATACAGAGCCCTAGCTTACCAGATGCAATTCAGGGGGAAAATTAAAACAAGTGAGTAGATCTCGCATTTTCCTGTGTTTCAATGGCCGCTCTCTCTGTGTCAGCAAGTCTGCTGAAATGTTCAGTTGCACAAAAGAACATTAATGCCAGCACGATGCCCATTAAACTAGGGCAAGTGAAGAATCCCTCATTGCAGTTGCAGAGGAGGAGCTTTAAAATACATGCTATTACCAAGGAGAAAGAGTCGGAGGAGGAATTTGACGTACGTGATATAGGTGTTTCTCTTTCCGAGGGCATAGACAAAGCAATGTTGAACAAATATGGGAAGGAGGAATTTGCAGAAAAGGCGCGCTTAGAGTACGACAAAGCTATTGAGATATTGAGCTTGGGCGGATTTCTGGATGAGGCCCTTGAACTCAAGAAATGTATGGAAATGAAGGGAATTCCCCTCAGTACGCACACTTATTTTCACCTCATTTTTGGCCTATGTGCAGTGAAGAAATTAAATGAAGCGATGAAACTGTTCGAGGAGTCCAAAGGTAGGCCAGGCTGCGAGCCCAATGAATTTACATATGCCCCCATAATTGAAAGGCTGTGGCTAAAGAAAAAGGATGAAGGAGCTGTTATGCTTGTGCGGAACATGCTTAAGCAAGGCTTGGTGCCTCTGGATCTTACTGTTTTTGGCCTTGTTGAGGAGCTGTGCAAACACAAGTGTTTTGCAATGGCTACTGAACTTGTTCATGAGATCTTGCCGCCTAAGCTTGTTTACTACAATTGCCTCATTGAGAATATGGGAAAGACTGAAGAGGCTGGTCTTGCCAAGAATACATTGACCCTTATGCAGCAAAGAGGGGTGGATCCTAATTATTATAGTTATTCCAGTGTGGTAATGAGCTGTGGTTCCAAGGGCTTGCTTGATGATGCTGCACGAGTTGCTATAGAGATGACGGAAAAGGGATTTGATGAAGTTCCCAGGCCTCCGCCTCCTCCTGGAAAAGCTCCGCCCAATCCTATTGAACTCGAAGACGAAGACCAAGAGGATGCAGATATTTAGATTATTGTATCAGATAGTTTTGAGACTTGAATTTTGAATTCCTTAATTGTGCAATATGAACAATTTACTACAGGTACTTTTCTTTATGTTTTAAGTGACAACAGCTCCGTGTTAGATCACATGTTTGAAATAAGCGAGACTATAATTTTCGACGGCTTTTTTTTATTAATTTTTTTTTATTTGTCTGTCTCATGCATTATTTTTTTTATTTGTATGATACACAAGAAATGATTGGATAGGGCCATGTACTTTGGTTTGAGGAAGCTTTATACACAATTTAAATGATCACGTCAGCACAATTATCTGGTTTCTGAGTGCAGGAAATAGAATTTTCGGAGGTCCCAATTGTAAGATATCAAATAACACCTGCCTTTTTATTTTATTTTATTTTTTGTTGGGAAGATAAATATCACAAATCTTTTCACAGCCCACTGGTATTGGGTTCTTCGAGTGCATGGTTAATCAACCTTCTTCAGATTAGTTTCAAGGGCCGAGGGGTATCCTTCTGTCAATTTGCCTAGAGCACAATTCCGGTCTTATCCTTTTAAAGTATTAAGCTTTTTCATTCAGTAAGACTTGATTCTAGATGGATTCTGGCTGCCGGAGTTGAATTTTATTTAATTATCACTTATAAAGCAAGTGTGCACCAAGAGAAATTTGAGAAAACTGAGATATAGGTATGATCTCTGGGCCTTGCGTATGCTATAGTAGTATCTTTCGGATCTCTTATCTATAAGCCCTTGGATACGGTATAAACATCAATACCTGTCAATTTGGACATTAATTAGCCAGGTTTACATAACCTATATATTTAAAACAAGTGCGTGCTAAAAGAAATTTAAAATCAAAACATATGGATGATTTATATGTCCCATGCATTATATGATAGTATCCGTAGAGTTTCTGTCTTCAAGCTGTATGCATAAGATATCAAAATGGCAATCCGTGTGCAGTTTAAAGTCTTATTAGAAACAAGATGGCTTTGGCAGCCTAGGTTGTAGATGTTAAATTCCTCATCAAGAAAAGCCTCTGCAAGAAACTCCAGAAGAGTAAGGCAACTTGCTTGCTCTTGCCACTATCTTTGCTGCAATTACAAGTTTACTTCTTGAGGCCTCAATAGACACCATTGATCAAAACTACAAAACCCCAATATTTGCAATGATCTACAACTTGCTCATAAACACACCACTCTACTGCACTAAAGCAAGAAGAACCCATTGATTTTATGTTTGAATTGGATCATATGCTAAAGCATAATCATATAAACTTTCTCAACTCTAGCCTAGTGACAAGATTCCAAGCCATGGCTCTAAATCTCTAGATTGTAAAGCATTGTGGGCTTAGTCATTATGTTGAAGAAGCACATTTTTGAAGGCATATAGAAAAAGAGTGAATCTTGCAAAGAGCATCCTTGGTCGTGTTGAAGACCATAACCTTAGTTTACTAAGGTTGACAACAAGTTGGCAAAGGCCACAATACTTAAAAGGGCATCAACCTGTCCCTGTAAGCCATCAAGAGAGTGATAGAGGACCACATACAAAGAGCCATATAGCTTTCAAAACATGGTGAAGTAAGCAATAATCATCCATGTCAATATGATGTCTTAGTAAACCCTACTTGACTCCAAAAGTAGACTTGGTAAAGTCAGAGAGGCCATGAGGTGTCTGAATCTTCTAACAACTGTTTCATAGAGCCTCATGATGGACATAATGAAACAAAGAAATTTTGAACAATAGATGCCTTGGGATAGAATCAAAGGCCTTCTTAAAGTCCACAAAACAAAAAAAGACTTTAAAGACTTATGATGATGATCCTTGATGGTAGCTCGGAGTTTGAAAATATGGTCAACAGTTTGGGAATCTGTCTTGGAGCCAGTTTAAAAATAATAAAGCAAAATGATTGGTCTATGAGGATAAAGCAAAGATAAGATCATTTTTGGAGTCTTTACTGTCTATATGCATGGTAGAAGGATGATTTTTTAAGAAAATTGAGTGCTCACTTGAAATCTTTCATTGCTCTGTATATTGGTGGTGTTAGAAGAGATTCTTATTGTGTTTTTACTCTGAATTTTTTTTTGTAAAACTTAGATTTGGTTTAAACTGTTTAGTTTTCAGATTGAGTTCCTTTACAAATTTTAGAGAAGAAAATTTCTATGGTTACATGAAGATTTCAATAGTGACCAAATATTTGTTCCAGAAGCCTTTGAATTTCGATATTCTAGAGATGATTACTGCCTTGACATGAGCTTATGTAAATGTATTACCGGGCAGGTTCATACTCCTTCAGGTAATGCGGATTACACTTATGACACTGTTGTTATCAAAGCAAAGTTGTCTACCCTTATCTTTTATCGAGTATACATCTCTTAGCAGGAAAATCTTATTTTTGAGATAGTAGGTCTCAATGGATGCTGTCTTTATTGTGTGTTAGTTATTGCTATTTTTCTTTTGCTGATGGCATTATCTTGACAGATCATAAAATTGCATGTCTCTAGTTCTAGCTTCATTTTCTTGTTATCTTTAGCTACATGCATGGACTATAATTTATCTTGGGAAAAATAAGCATCGTGACCTTTAATGTACTCAAGGAGGATGCTCAAACAATTACATTCATCTTGAAGGGTGAAAGGTTTGATATCACTTTATTTCATATCTACATTGGAGTTCTCTTCATTAGTTCTTCTTTGGCTGACTCCAACTTTGGGACTAAAAGTAACAGGTATTTTGGATGTAAATTTTTTGAGATATAATGTTTGCTGTTGTACCGAGATATCAATTCTACTTGCTACTTTTTTAACACAATTGGCATTTCTGGTTTTTATGGTCTTGTGAATATAGGGATCGAGGTGTTTGGCTGGGTGTGTGTTAAGAGGCTCGTGGTATCTATGCATTAGAATTTCTCCAAACTCTTGTTTCTTTACCTATACTTTCCATGTGTACACTGCATAGTGGATTACTGTTGTGAACATGCGTTTCTTGAGTCAAGGTGATATGAGCTCATTGATGTCCTAGAAAAAATGCCTGCTTCAGGCATTGATCCCAGAGTTGGGTTTTCTATACTAGGCCTCTCTATGATATTTCAAATCAGTCCGTCATTATACTTTCCTCTTCTCCATGTTGTTAAGGGATGCCAAGAGAGCCATTCAAATCCTTTAAACCCACAAATGAGTAGATTTTTATACTTCAGACTGAATTCCTTAATGGTGTAGTTTGCTTGCCTTCTCAATATATGAGCTCTTTAATAAGGCTGAGTTAGAATTTCTCCTAACTCTTGGTCCTTTACCTATACCTTCCATGCGTAGTAGATTGCTGTTGTAAACATGTGTTTCTTGAGTCAGGGTGACATGAGCTCATTGATGTCCTGGAAAAAATGCCTGCTTCAGGCATTGATCCCAGAGTTGGGTTTTCTATACTAGGCCTCTCTATGCTATTTGATATCAGCCCATCATTATAATTTCTTCTCCTCCTCCATGTTGTTAAGGGATGCCAAGAGAGCCATTCAAATCCTTTAAACCCACAAACAAATAGATTCTTATACTTCAGACCATAGCAGCAAAAATTGTTTGGGGGAAAAATTGGCAAACCAAAAGTTCAGGATTTTTTGAAAAAATGGCGAAAAAATCAGATTTGAAAAAAATGTAAAAAATTGTAGAAAAAGAGACAAATGCTACTCATTTTTGAAATTTAAGGTCATTTCCATAGCATAGAGATATAGAGAGCAAATAAAATAGAGATTTTAACCCATGAATTGTAGAAAGCTTGCATGTTGTTTATCAAGTTTATGTTTGTTGAGCTTAAAGGGATCTGTTTCTTGCTTAGGTTGTGAACTAAAGATCGGTTGGAGCACCTCATACAATAGAGTAGTGTTATTTGAGATATGGAATCAATTGTAATGTGATTTTTTTGCGGAAATGACATATGAGAAAAGTGGAAAAGGCTAGTGTATGAAGGAGTCATAAATGATACAAGTGACCAAAAGCTTTGAGAAGGCAATGACATGAATGAAATAAAGTGGAGGATGAAAAAGTAAGTGTGATAAATTAAAGGATTTGCTAAGGGTTAAAATCTTAGGCAGAATCTCTTTAAAGCTGTGCAAGCTTGCAATCAGAGAATGGAGTCTGAATTCAGGGTAATGCATTGTCTCTGATTTCAAGCTTGCAAAATGATGTCTTTGAATTACAGACATAATCTGCATGCTTGGCATAAAAATGGGTGCGGGATAAAAATCCTTCGAGAGCTATTTTATAAGTTTTGAACATGAAGTGAAATTATTTTAAAGTAAAGTGCCTATAGGCTATGCAGGTTATAGATTTAGTATCAGACATTTACATACTTTCATTACATTGCTTCAGTCATCATCAATGAGGACCCTCATCGTTTTTCATTTTGGAATAGTACAACCTTGGACATTTTGCAAGAGTTAGCTAAAAAACTAGACCAAAACATGATAACCCTGCAACCTGACAAGGGGAAGACTATAACTGATTTGACTTGACATTTAAATGATGATTAATCTATGACAAAAAGAGAGACAAAGTAGTATGATCATTGATTTTTGTATAGGTACCACAAATGGTTTATTTGCGGGACCTTGGGACAAACTTGGGCCATATGAGGACTTCAAAATCTCTGGGAAAAAGTTTGATCAATGTTTTATCTAAGGGCAATAGAGTCAAGCCTATCACCTAACATCTAAACAGATAAAAACTTAAAATGAAACAATAAAGTTTTTTACAATTTGGACTGATTTGGTGTAGACTGCTCATTTTTTTTACAGGTTTCATATGTACAGTTTTGACTAACTTGGTCATCAAAGTTAGCTTCTGAAGTTTTCTTGGCATGGAGGTGGTAAATTGTATAACCATTTATAAGGTTACGTTACACAGGAACGACTAGTGAAAATGGCTGGAATTGCTTATTTTGATTAATGAAGAATCCCTTGCTTTATTTTGCTGTGTTTTACTTTATTTCAGGGCATATTGACAAGACTGTGATCTTAAAGTTCAAAGCAGAAAGGAACCCATTTGCGCGTGTATGTAGGGTAGACGGCAGAGTTGACGGCGGTCACCCTTAACTTATCACGACCTTGATTTATAGCAAAAAATGTGCCAAATTTAGGGTTTTTAAATGTGGGAGTTGTTAGGATTTATGGCAATTTTTTTGCAATTTAATGCAAAAAAAATCATGATTTTCAATGATTTTTTGCCAATCAACAGTTTGCAAAAAATCCTGAAAAAATTGGGGAAAAAATCAGCAAGCTTGAGGATTTTTTAAAAATCATAAAAATTGCAATTTTTTAAGGATTTATGCTTCGCTTCAGACTGAATTCCTTAATGCTGTAGTTTGCTTGCCTTCTCAATATATGAGCTCTTTAATAATGTTGTTTTTATGAGGTTCTTCCCTTATGGTCTTCATAACATTAGAGCTCTGTTGATGATGATTGTATATTATATACATAATTTACTGATTGCTATATTACTCTTTGTTGATGATGGTGTCATCCTCTCTTTACTGACTGTGTATGGAGACGGCAACATTGCTTGCTTTGTAAGCTTTGCCAACTTATGGTGAACCCCAGTAAAACTAAGATTATGGTCTGCAGCTCAATTACAATAAGAGGCACCAACCTCTTGAATAAAGTATTGTTCTTCTTGATAATATTCCTTCAAAAATTGCCTTTGAATAATCTTCAATTATTTTCTCTTCACACAAATCTGCTGGTGTATTTGTGATTTATCACTTTGTCTTCCACACACATTCTTCTCCTCAATCCACAAACTTTATTAATACCTTGACCAAAAGAGGCGACTTCATGAAGCGATGCATTGCTTAACAAAGGAGGCAACTATTCATTATTTTATACCTTTTCCTTGCGCCCTTTCATAGCAAACTTGGGTGCTCCAAAAGGGGTTGGTACCTATAAATAATATTAATTTATTTTCCCAAAAAAAATGGGTGCCACTACGAGAGGGGGGTCGGCCCAAATTAAAAATAATTTAATTTAATTTTTTAATCACACGAGGAGGGAGCCAAAACTAGAGGAAGTCGGCCAGCATAAGCATGATTTTAATTTTATTTTATTTCTGCCTTGTGAGGACAAAATCTTCCGTTGGAACGATTAGTGGCCTTTGACCTTCATTTGATGTTCACAATATGAATGGTAGCAATTAATTTTCCTTTCTCCTCTGTCAACAATGACAATCTCATCCATATGTCTTTGACATCAATGACAATAATTCTAACATGATCTGCATCTGCTTCTGCAGGATCATCCACATCCTGGCTTTCCATTCTAAAACTTGCAACTGCCATTTAAAATAAATCTTCAATATTCTTTATTTGAACTGAAAAGTAAATAAAATACTAAATAATCAAATAGAACTGAAAATTGGCTCATATGTTCCATGGCATAGGAGGTCTTACAACTTTCCGTCGTTTTGTTTCGATCTCTTATAGTTATAATCAGGTTCGTAGATAGTGTAATAAGTTGGTGGGTGCTCTGGCCAACTTCGGAGCCAACCATGCCATTGAATTGCTTGAATTGTTCACCGGACTAGGTTTCTTACAATTTTTAAATGTTGAAAATTGAAAGGGGTGCTGAGGTCCAACACAATTCATAATCTCTGCTAGAGCACCCAAACATGATGATTGCTATTAACACAACCTGTGGGCTGATTAACAACTGCCCATGCTAAAGCTCCAGTGCGTACTTCTATTTGTATAAAGAAGACTGAGAAATGATCACGATTCATGAGAATGGTGAAGGGCATTAGTGGTGGTGCTAACGTCAGGGATCAAGTCCAAGCCAGACACAGTGAGGTTGAGGTAAGAGCTACAAAATAATGCAATTTTTTTTTTTTTTTGGTTTGATCTTGGCATTTGCAGTTCCTAGTTTGGATTTTTGGGTAAGTTTTTGGAATGGGGCCATCGTTATTTCCCCTTGCTTCCCAAATTCCAAAGAGAGAGAGAGAGAGCGAAAGAAACATCAATTGTAACTCATTAGTTCTAGTGCATCTACAAAATATTTTTAAAATCTAGAGCTGTCCCACAACATGATAAAAGTATTGTGTAACGTAATTTACTTTTGTACTAGTTTTGGGTGATACAAAGACATGTTGCAGTTGAGTACTTTTAGCCCTACATGCTGTTGTACAACAATAAACAAGAAACAAATCTAAACTACCTTTTGTCCTTATACTTCATTTTAATAGTGAATTAAAATCTCAATAAATAAGAATTTGTAAAACAAAAGAAAATGAATGAGAAATAACTTTGTAGTTACGAGCATGCAAGGTAAACTTATGATGTCTAACTATGTGACACACTGGTTGATGAAGGCACATCATCATGAATGAGAGCAAGTAAGATTTTGCTTTATATGCTGAATTCATCTACGAGTGGAGTTTCCTAATGTTCAATCCCTAGGATTGGATCCTTTAACAAGCCTAAGTATGCACAAGAAATTAAATAGTGGATAAAACTAGGCATACAAATTTACATATAGAAGAAACATAAAAATCAATTATGCATGAAGTCCGCACATCTTTGCAAGGTTTTACACAAATTTCCTTCCTTCTGCCTGCACATACACATTGAAGCAAGATACTTCTATTGAAATGGATAGCATCTGATGAAAACCAACTTGAACACTGAGGGAAATGATTAAAAAGTATTACTGTTCCTAGATAAACTGTATTGATGTGTTTAACTCTGAAATACATTTTCATATAATAATCACTCTATTTATACATATATGGTTTACTGTTTTAGTATTTATCTATTTTTAACCTATAGGCATAATGTTGCAAGCCCAGAGTATGTTATGAAATCCAAGCATGAGTTTAATTTGGCATCTGAAATTGATTGTATTTTCTCACTTCATTCTCACAGGGGCTCTTCTCTCACATTTCTTAATAGAGCCAGTGTATTTATCCTCAATAACAGTTGCTAGTTTATCCACTAAAGGTCGCGTTATTGAACCTTCTAACATGGAGACAACATCGTTTGAAGACCCAGTAAAGAGAGCTGTGTGCGATCAAGTGATCCCCCTCTGATATGTTGCCTGCTCCTTTCATAGTAAACGATGTATGCTTGTAAGAAAGTTTGATCAGTCCAATTTTATAAAATCTGAAATTAGCAACCAGAGCTGAACGCTGATTTTTATTATGCAGCCAATTTTTTGGAAGGCTCCAATACCACCAACGGAGTTCCATCAATCTCTTGATGATCTTTCAAATTTGAAATGCGGGTAGTTTATGTTCCTTATTTCCATAGAGGATAATACGTGAAACAATTGAGATGTTTTAGGTGAAATTATGTTCTCTACTCTCTAATAAATTATACATATTCATAGAATAGATACAACTCACATATTTTGTTGAATACACTCCATAAAGTAAATAAGGAACTTGTTTAATTGAGGTGGTGGTGTAGGTAATGAACTTAAGTGTTGAATCAAGCCACAAAATATATTCAAGTTGCACATGTTTCATTATTTAAGCTTTCCCAAGCAGCATAAGTGATACTGTCTGTGAATCATGTACCTTGAATAGGCTAAATACTATATAATTATTAAATTGCTTCTTGGAGTAGTCAAATTTTTTGACTGTTAGATGTAGTAATCACTAATTAGCAACTGTCAAAAGGCATAGGGAATAAGTAGCATCTGCAGACTTTACTAAAGGCGTTTTCACCAATCTGTGTGGTCTTTTCTTTGACTCAAGCTTTTGGTGTCTACAAATGAACGCTACCTTTCTTTTTTATGGAGTTACTTGAACCTAGTGCAATGCAGACTGATTCCAGTGCAATGTAGCATATTCTTTTATATCATCATATGCTTTAATGGCCTGTGGTAGGCAATTTCGAGGGAAGAGGACAAACTTCATGCAGTTTCTGAAGCACAACCTAGACTTCATAGACAATTTATTTTGGTGTTTGAGGGTTTATATCAATTCCAGACCAAATTGCAGAAAATGGCAGTAGTCCCCTTAATTTGGTTCTGATTCGTGTATGGTCTTTTTCTGAAATGCCAGGCTGTTACCAGAAGTGGTCCAGAAATACCCGGGCATTTCTGGACTGTCATTGGGATAGACGCGTGCCTCCACTTGGCTCAAACATGTCCTTGTAGTATGGTTTGTCATCTGATCAAATCACTTTTTATCTATTGTAAATATGTGCATAGTGAATATGGTGTTTGTGTGTGGGTTTGGTAATAGTTCAAGAATTGATATTGGGTCCAAGATCAAATCAATATTTCATCAGTTTATTGCACATAGTTTGTTCTTGGCTTTACTTTAGGTTTATTTCCATTTTTTCATGTTCGGCATTGTGATGTAGGAAAAGTGATTTTAGATCCAATTAAGATTAACTTCTCTTCACTTAGCATCACATTTGGACACAAAACCAATTAGGATTGATGATTGGTTCGCTGCCATAATGGAGAGCCAATCTTCTAGGGTCTTGTCTGTTTTTGTGTTGTGATGATAAATTTGATGTGTTTTAACAAACCTATTTGATATGCAACCTTAGATCTGAAAAATGTAATTTATTGCATAAACGAAAATGGAAAACCACATAACAACTTCAATTCTGGAAAATAGAGACAGAGAAGAACCTATGCTATAAATTTGAGGCTGAATTAGGTGGATGAAGTAGCTAGGCACCATAGACCAAAATGTTGCTTTTTTGGATCTAAAAACTTTGAGATGTGAGTTACAGTCTATTATGTGTTTTTTGTAACTTTCAGTTGACCAAACTTTTGGATTTGACTTGCACACATGAAAAAAGGGGGAAAAGGTTGTGTTGTATAGTAGCTAGGCACCATAGACCAAAATGCTGCTTTTTTGGATCTAGAAACTTTGAGATGTGAGTTACAGTCTATTATGTGTTTTTTGTAACTTTTAGTTGACCAAACTTTTGGATTTGACTTGCACACATGAAAAAAGGGGGAAAAGGTTGTGTTGTATAGGGGCTTGCTTAAGTCAAACTCCGTTTTGGTGTTTGTACCTCCACGTACAACAAAGAATGATGATCAAGAGGGCATACCCTAGGTCGAGCAGACGCTGAAACAATAATAATTGATTGAAATGATAAATGATAAATGACAATGTTATCTGATGTGAAATCTTTGATGAAGTGATACCACACCACAAGTTGCCACAAATGTTGATTGATGGACGCTTCGATTGTTTGATAGACCTACAAAAGTTTAGTTCTCAAAACACATTTGCTTGTTGTAGATAGCATGTAGAAGATAACTCAATACATCTTCATAATAATTGCATGATAATAGTGTATTTTTCATAATTGCCTTTTAATATTTAAATGAGAATAAAACTTGTTTATATATGCATTCCAATTGACATCCTTGAATATAGGTCAACCTGGGATCTTTTTAAACCACCAAAGGTTGACAACAAATTTAATTCTGAGATAGGACATCCTTAAGGTCATGGGCACCCCCACCTCTGATTGAGTAATTTTGCCCCAAATTTGTTGAGAAATCAAAGAATTTAATATTATTTTATAATCTGGCCTCAAAATGAATAAATTATTATTATAATTAATGTTGTAGGCAAAATAGGGTGTCAAGGTAGTGTGAAATTGTCAGGGGTGACAATTTACGATGCTACAAGCATATTGAGATCTTATACAAGTAGTTGCACTTGGGTCAAATTCTAACCTTTTGTGACATCTATTTGAAACATAAGGTAATTTTCTGGTGGATTTCCTCGATTGCATCTTGCCAACGCGACTCTCCAAGTTGGTGAATAGATACAAGGACTAACACTTTTTAAACAATAGTATGAAGGTTAAAACTTTGAAGTATGGTCTATTCCAATATTTTCTAAATGTGTCTTGACCTTTGGCTATGACCCATATCTCACTAATGAACCACATAGATTTGTGACCAAAGTTGTACCATAGAGATTTGCAAAATGTGCTAAATCGTAAAGGTCCTATAGACATTGAGATTAGATATATCTCTTGACATATGTATAGGATGAAGAACCAATCAGGAATGAAACTTTAATAAAATACCTCATTGAAGAGACATAATTATTGTTGTCAAAGAACCAACACTATGCTTGGGAAATTCATCATGAATGCCCTTAATATAAACAACCTTTTTGTGTATACAATCCTTATAATGAAGGTGTTAGTACTCCCTATAAATCATAAAGATCAAGAGTAAGTCTTTTATAGATCATATGTCTATGCTTGGTCTTGCAATCAATATCATACAAACTATTCATAGAAGAATAACTAGGAGGATTTCTAGGCATGCCAATGGTATGTGGGTAAGAATCTAAGATATTCTCCAAAATAATATTATATGGTAGTTGATATGTGATATAAGGAGTTGAGAAGGATGATATAATTGAGCGACAAACATACAAGGAGAAAGAGAGTAACATAATTTGCATTTTCAAACTCAACTCAAACTTGGCAAACTAAAAATTCCAACTCACTAAAAGCTTAACAACATTTTTTTTCAAATTTCTTAAAAAAGCACAAGTTTAGGCAAAATTCATTTACAAAATGTACCAAATGAGTCTATAAAATGTTGGGGAAGCGTCTTCTATTAGATTTAAATGCAAATAGAGTACAAAATAGCATCATGCAAATACAATAGTTAGCTAATAACTATTATGAATTTATGATTAGTCTTTGAAAATCATCATCATAAATTACATATTTAAGCTAGTTACAATTACAAGATTTTACAATTTTCTTGACTCCATTCTAGTGAGGGTGTAGTCCTCACATGCAATTGTGACTTCTCATTCGACTTAGACGATTGTGCTTGTAGCTCCACCTTGCTACTAGTTTGCAATGACTCCTTTATCACATTGGTGTCATCCAATCCAATCTCTCTTGCTTGTCTTATAGCCACATCCTCTATAGTTTGCCTCCTAAAATCACCAATCTTGTTCTCTTTAGACAAGGGGCTCTAATTCTTGCATAGTTTGATAGCTATAGAGACCAATCTCATCCAAATTCAATAATCTCATGTGATTCATCATCCAACTTTCTTGTGTGAAGATGAAGGTTGTTTTACATAAAAACTAGGTCATTGAGGCATTGTTGAGTCAACCTATTACACTTATTTGTGTGAATGACATCACCCAAACTCCAACTGTAGTCACAACTAGAAGTGCTACAAGGTTGAGACAAAATTCAGAGGGCAAAATTTTGAAGATTTTGCGCATTACCACCCCAATCTTCCCATCAAGAACCTACAAAGATGATTTGCAAAAGTTTGTAAGCAAACAATGTTTTATTAATAATAGTAATCTGTAACTTGTAAAATATAAGACTTCCAACTTTTGTTACTTGGTGTCCAAGTGGACCTTCCTTGGATAACTAGTGGTGAAGAAAAGAGCCTCCACCTAGCTTGTTTATAACTCTACAACTTTGAAACAATGAGGTTTTCTAATCTCAATCACAATTGTCATCCTTTCATTGCATGTTGAAAGGCCCTCCATAACCTCCCCATTAGCATTTGTGAAGTTATGACAGAAGAAAAACTTGGGGTTGAGGTAGTACCTTGCTATATGAATGGGTTGGTGAAGTTGATTGTTCCACCTTCAACTAGTTATCTTCTAAATGGGATCAAATCTGCTCGTATCCCCCTATAATAGTTTTTTATGGTCTCTTTGGCTTTAGCCATGGCCTCACAAATGTATCCCATTGGGTTTTGTTCTTTGTTCATGTTTTGGCACCTACAAAGTAAAAACAAATTAAAGTTACAAACTTGTAAGTTATAATTAAAATAAAAACTATTAAAAATTGAAAACAAAGAATTTAACTTGAAATTTAAATTGAAGTTACCTTAATGATATCTATAGCTCTAATTGCAAAGGCATCAAAAATTGTCTTTGTGGTCCTCTTTCCATCAATATTGTTTGAATATGTTGAGTCTAGCAATGTTTGATTCACATTCATTTGCTTCAAGGATGCCACTGAATGAAAATTCTTTGCAATTTTAGAAAGATGCAAACCTTGTGACATTCTATTGCACACAGTCTTTTCTTTGGTGTGATTATAAATATATTTTGTCATGTTACTTGCATTTTCTATAGCTAGTGTAACCCAATCAATTTCCTTATTGTCCTCTAGAAGAAGGTCAAGACAATGGGCTATGCAAGGGGTCCAAAATACTTACATCTCTTGATGCAATCTTATAGTTGACACATGCTCACATTGTGAGTGACAACTTATACACCATTTTGCGTGCCTACCTCTAAAACAACCTTCTCCAGTCTCAAGCTCAAAGTTTTTGCATTCTTTATCTTTTCAGAGGTATCAACTAACTTCAAGAAAATCAACTCACCATTCAAAACCACCAAAAAAATGATGAGGGTGCAATTCCTTCCATTCATCCATCCATTTGAAAGAATGGTGCATCCAAACTTTTACCACCGTTTCTTGCGATCTTCCTCAATTGTCTTTGCATTTGCAATAGTATCTTGGAGCAACCTCTCACGTAAGTCTTTTGGAGAGGGTACTTAGTACCCTTTCCCTCCAAGTATTAATGTTGTCACCAACTACTCCCAGTATGAACTCTTTACTAGGTTGAAGTGAAGATTGTTGTAATATCAAAACTTTGTGCATGCCTTATTTTTTCTACGTTCATCTTTGTTCCACCCTATACCTTGTAATGAAGGTTGTACTCTAGTATGTTTCTAAGCATAAAAAGGCCTTCTCTACAAGTTGGATGAAGTGGATGTGCCATGTATGCATGGATTGTGATTAGAGTCCCCAACACCTGTCATATCTATCTCAAATTCTACTTGCAAATTAGGAGTAAGGGTTGCTTATGCCAATGCCCTCACCCTCCAATTTCTTCTCTTCCAACAATGCAAAAAGTGTTTGCATCTCTTGTTTTACCTCTTTTGGGGCATTTGGACATGCCTTGGAATTATGGTTTGGAATGCTTGCAATATGGTATTTGAGGCAATTGATGCCTTTATAAAGCTTCGTTGAGCATAAGATACAAGTCACACTTCTTGCTATCAGTCCCATTATGACATTTTTCCAAGTACGATCATTGCATCCATGGGGTTTATCTCCAATATGATAGTTTCCACTTATTGAGTTCAAACTTGATGCAAAGTTGCATGCCATTGTATGCTAACCTACAGTATTAATAAAAACAAAAAAAACGTTTCAAAAAATATGATTTTAAAAAAATACATGTAAATGCATTTGAAAAATTGAAATGTAATACAATAATTGAATAACAACCAAATTAATGAATTTGACAAAAATAACATATTTTTATCTTAAAATGTAAACTATATTTTAAAAAACACTTTGATTCACATAGACCTGTGTAAATAAAAAAAATAAAAAAAAAAATTACATATATTGAATTCAATGTAATTAAATCTATGATTTTACATGTTATAAAAAAAATTGAACAATGCCAAAAATATTTTATGTTCTTGAAAAAAGAAAAACGAAAAACTAACTTGCAAATCAGAAATTCCACACAATAGCTCTTTGAATTCTTTATAAATTCCTTTCATTTTTCCCAACAATGCTAAAGAAGCACACTAAAATGCTAATGTGCTTCTTTAGTATGGACGAATAAGGCTTGTAAAGCCTCAAATTCATGTTTTTCAGCATTTATTTTGCATTTTTAGCATATTTTTCCACATCCATCACAAGTATTTAGCCAACTTGGCAAGTAAGAAAAAATTGGTGTAGAAAAAAGGTGGTGAGGAGACGACTAACTGAGTAGTCAAACTATGAATAGGAATATTTTGCAATAGGTGCTTCACGAGTAAAAAATCTAAAATATGAAAATTGTTGTTGTATTAGGAAGTGCATATTAAATTGCATTAGCTCTACTCGTGTGAGAAAAAAAAAACATTTATTTATTAGAGCTTAGGAAGCAAGAAAATTGATAAAGAGTGGACAAGCATTTGACTTTCTTAAATAGAGATGTCTATGACTCACCATCAACCTTTAGATTGAGAATTTGTTAAGACCAAAATCCTTCAAGCCAAGCTTATAAAGAACATGCTCATACTTTGTCATATCATGAATTGGTGTCTTTAGTGTCCTAGTTGTAATATCCCTAGGATTTCTTAGTTCTAGGGTTCTAGATTTATTGAGGCTCACAATCAAACTTATAATTTTTTTTTTTTAATCTTTCATAGAATCTTTTAAACATTAGCCTAAGGCTATAATTGGATTTGGAAGGAATTGCACTATAGATCTAAAGTAAATCATTAATTTTTTATAACAATTTTGTTGACTAGTTTGAAGACATATAAATTTCAATAAAAATTACCAATGATTTGTCTCTAATTTATCTTCAACATACTAATGCCAAACCACTAATGTTGGTATGATACGGTAGGGCTTCTTGGACTACTGGTGAATGTTGATTTCCTCAGACAAGTTGAGGATTCATAGTGTTCCATTGTTAATGTGCTTGCCACTCAAAGTCCACTTAAATATGTTGTATCTACTTGATTTGGTATTCTTGTTAGGAACTTGAAAATTGTCACTTAAATTTGTTGTTACAAGATGATCTGGCGCATTGGTCACAAACATGCAATCTATCTTTTGATTGCTCTAGAATAGTGCACTAGACCCCAAATATAGGTGAAGCTCCATACGACTCCAAATGACACTTGCAATAGACCATAAATTGGAAGTAGAATGTGATCAAATTTGGGATTTGTCCTCTCATAGTGTGCCACCTGTAGAATTGTGATGATGCGTAGAACCGATTTTGCCCTTCTACAACTTCATCGCTAATGTGATCTATCCACAATTTCCTAATCAACACCCGGTTTTCTGTCTAGAATGTTGTTTATTGGAAATTTCACTCAAAACCTTCTTCTCTTTCACCACCATAGTTCTATAATTAATAAATTCAAATAAGCTCAACTCAATTCTCTAAATGGAAATTGCACCAAGGACAAGTGAGGTTTGCGTCCCACTTGTCCAACTAGCTTGCGGGTTTTATCCCAAGCACAGGTTTCATGAAAAATTGCAATGAATGAAATCAAAACTAGATGATAATAAAAGTCAAAACATTCCCTCTCTTATATTTGATTGTCCTTGGGCACCAAAGTCACCAAGTTGGCTCCAAAAGAAAATTCAAATATATTTAAATTATTAATTTATAATGCTGACCGACCTAGCTAGTTTATTTTTAAATATTTATTAATTTATCTTTATTGTTAATAATATTAATAATAATATTATTATATTATTTACTATTATTAAATTAAAATGGTATTGCTCCTATACGAAGGGGACATGACACTAGTTTAGGTGTTGAAGTCAATTGTGAGAATGATGTCATCCAAAGTTGAATAGTTTGTAGTATCAAGGTAGAAGTTGAGGTACAAACATCCACTAGTTTGAGTAATAAAGTTTTGTGGCTTTGAAAATTAGCAACCTATAAAGAAGACTAGTTGAGAAGGGCACTTCAAGTTTTGAAACTAAATATATTTAGTGTTCATTTGACATCATCACTGACACAATGAATGAAAGCAATCTCAAATTAAGCAGTTTACTATACTAGAATTCTAAATATATGTTGAATTGCATTTGTCCTACCTAAAAGTTGATGCACAATTGTCTATAACTAGAAACCAAATGCATTTAGAGTGATCATTTGATACCACTACTAACAAATTAAAGTGAAAACAATTTTAAATTAAATAGATTCTAGAATTGCAAATACCTATGTTACACCAAGTTTTTGTGATGGGGGGACATGTTTTTTGAATGGATTTTTTGGGTGGCCAATTTTTAGTAGACAATAAGGGATGATTGTTATATATATATATATATAATTATGAAATTTCAAATATTCATATGATAATATTGATAAGGCATTCATCATATATATTATAAAACCTTCATACATAATATTATAGTTGAATTAAAATTTCATAGGACAATCAACAAACAATTAACAAAATTTAATTGCTTTTGTTGCCAATGTGTATATACATTATACAAAAATTACAGCATGCCCAAAGGTTGCAAGTTTGAACTGCAAAATGACAAAAACATAGAAAATATGCCACTATCCTTAATCAACATCTACCAACATCTGTCGCTTCTTCGCGGCCTAGGATTAAGGAAGTTAGATTAGTCCCCTCAGGTTCTAGGGTTGTCTAGTCCTTGTCTGTTGTTCGACAACTGTCTGTCAGTTGTCTCTGTGTGTGGCTGTTTGGCCTTTTTTGTTGGGCCCTAGTCCTTTTTGTAGGGATTGGCACACTGGTTACTTTTGGCCCTAAGGGCTCTCTGTGTAAAGGGTATGACACCCTGTAAATGTTGCTTATTTAATCAAAAACATCTACCAACATTGCATTAAAATCAAAGTTTGAATTTGAGTGATTGCCACCATGAGGGGTTGCCTCATCCAATGGAACCACAACCAAACCCTATTGTGCCTCATCAACCTATGTAACATCTTTAATATTGACATTTGAATGTGTGGTTAGAATTTAATAATACTTAAAGAGTTTATCGATCTTGAAGTGGGAAGGAACTATGCATGGCCACCCACTTCTCCACTCATTGAGAGGTAAGCCTATTCCTCTTGACTAACTAGATGAAGTTGTATGTGGACCAATTCCTCTTTGGAATAGAGGAATTGATAACCACTGAAAGGAGGCAAGTGGCAAGGATCATCAACTTTAGTGCATCCTTGCCATACCATATCCACCATCAAATAGGGCTAGTTTGAGCTAATGTAGCTCTATTTTTCTTGGCCTTTGATTTGTTGAATGTTGGACCATAGAGGTTGAAAAAGGCTACCCATTGTGTTTGAAGTAAAGAAGAATCCTTATTACTATACGTCTTTTAAAAAACCTTCATGAATCATTCTTTCACCTCATCATCATGAGATAGAGGTAAGCCTTGTTGCATACCATTTGGGATTTAGAGCATAGGATTCCATATGAAGTAGGGTGTTCATACTATTCCACCATTGTGTCACAATAGGTCTAATATGCTCTTCATAAAATCTTAAATTAGGATTCTTGCTATGAATGTATAGCTTCATTTTTTTCAAGGCTAGGATAGTTTGTATTAGCATATCTTATGACTTTTGCACAATAGTTGAGATGAAGGAGAAACTATATTTGCAAATAAATTAAAAAAATTAAAAAAAGGTTGACTCAAATAACAAAGAGTGAACTATATGACAAATAATGAAAAAATACAATTTAGGAACATTAATAAATTAACAATTCAATAATTTAAAATAAAATTAGTAGTTTCTTACCTCATTGACCACCAATCATCATTAAGGATCTTTTGTTTCAAAATCTTCCATTCACCTATGATTGGATTTCTCTATCTACCCCAATTTGGATTAACTATCATTAATTGTAGAGGCTTCTGCACTTCAGATATCCTCTCTAACAAAATAAAGTAGTGTCCATATCTAGTATGCATGGGCTTGAGGAATTCCTTGAATTTTTTTTGAACAAAGCAATGAGATGTGAACATTTGTATGTCTCTATCTTTTTCCACCATTGCCTTCATCCAATCTATCTTCCCAATGACTTTCAATGCACTTTTTAACACAAACACAACATGGGGTTCAAAAAATGTGTTTCTAAGCACCCTACACCATTAAGCTACTAATTTACACACATGGGTTGAATTGGTCACCACTTATACATCATTAGAGGGTTCAACCTCTTCTATAATGTCTTTTAAAATTTGAAATTGGAAATTTGTATCTTATTTTTCCTTAAACAATCAATAGCTCTAAGAAAATAAGAGCCAGTTAAACATGTTACAATGACACTGATCACTAGCTAATGTCTAATATTAGTCCATCTATAGGTGAAGATAGAGCAACCATCTCTTATTCAAGTTTGTCTCATTTCATTTGTCACTACACACCTTAGATTACTCTTTATTGAGGAAGGTGGTGCATAGCTTATGTTCTTTGGGGGGGAGGGGGAGGGAATGAGGGATGAACAATTGCATTTTGAGCATTTTTTGAAATAGGGAGAATGTGCCACATAAATGGTATGGCATGACATAGGAAAAAAAAATTTAGCAAGAGAAGGTGCAACCTCCTGTGATTGCATGTTAAGCATCTTTGCAACACTAGTAGCCCTTAGCTTTCCTTTAGTAGATTTTGTTCCCTTTTGACTCTCAACATCCATGGTTTGGGTATGGAATCACACACTAAGTTGCATAGTCTCTGTTAGCTTTAACTTATTTCTTTCTTTACCCTCCATGTACAACCTAATCACCTTGACCTTCTCAATTAGGGTTATTTTTTCACAACCTTTAACCCCCTATCCACTTATCTACAAAATATGAGTGTAAACCCTTGTGGAGCTGCCCCTATAGTCTTTGTTGCACAAATGATAGTCATATTCTACTCTTCCTTGAATTTTTTTGTCCTCTTTGCTTGTGGCCATTGAAAATTGTAGAAGGGCCTTTGGATAATTGAATGGGACCTTTGCATAATTTTGAGGAGCTTAGAACTACATTCAAATGGCTTTTTGAGTTTATGGTCCTTGCAACATTCTCACTCTAAGAAGAACCCTCAAGAGTATCTTTATAACCTCTTTCTTGAATTTGAACCTCTTCACCCTCACTACCCTCATTGTTGCTCATTTTTTTGTTGAAAATTTAAAACATTGGTGCAAATGCAAATATAAAACAACAAAAACAAACAAAAAATAGACAAAATCTTTTCTAATTGTTTGAAACTTGATTTTTCTTTTTCTTTTTTTGCAAAAGAATCTGAAAATGAATAATGGATGTAGTTTTTATGCTCTTTTGCCTTCTGCTCATTGTTGTTCTTTTCTCTTCTCAATGCTTTCTCGTTCTTTGTTTCCTTGGCAATGCAAAAAATGATAAATTGAGTTTGTTTTTTGTTTTTAGTTTCTAGTTTTACTATTGTAGGTTTAGAGTTGGTGTAAAATGGGTATGGAGGTCCTTGTGGGGCCCACAACACTCCCCTTTTTTTCTTTCCATTTTTTTTTAATAAAAAATGCTTTTTTATGTTTGTTGGGTTGCAAGGGATGGCACAAAATCTGACATTTTGGAAATGTTTCTAAATTTTTTTTTTGAGAATTAAGTTTTGGTAGGGGAGGACATTTCTAACCTATTCTTGCATCCCTAAAACATCCCCTGTAGAAAATGGGTAAAAAAATGTATGGAATCTGTCTCTAGGGTACATGAACTACATTTTTCCTACCTAAAATCGGATGTGTAATTGTTAATAAATAGAAAAAATAGTTAGTTGGAGATTCATATCTTGATTTGTACTCATCTTGCATGTCAAAAAAATGCATCCCCGTATTGGAGACAAATATGGGGATGTCTTTAGACATTAAGAGACATATAGTAAAGTTTTTTTGCATCTCTATA
Organism: Sequoia sempervirens; assembly: GCA_007258455.2. Classification (NCBI taxonomy): domain Eukaryota; kingdom Viridiplantae; phylum Streptophyta; class Pinopsida; order Cupressales; family Cupressaceae; genus Sequoia; species Sequoia sempervirens. Next base: position 206,415,028 of record VDFB02000013.1, on the reverse strand, counting down.
TATATCCTAGAAGTTTACCCTTTAAATTGGGAAACTTCCTATAGAAGTTTCATAGATATGTCATAAATTACATTGGTTTTTTCCTTCAAGTGCTCTTTGGTTGAAAAGAGCTAAAAGAATAAAAGAAATACACTAATACTTGTAATTTTCTATTTTTTGAATGAGAACTTAATGTGTTTTGTTTAAGCATAATTTTTTCTCATCAAAGCCTAAAGAGGTACTTATAAGAAGAGAAATAGTAAAAAAGCTGAAGATGTCTATGTGCCTTGAAGTTTTATCAACTAATTGAAAACATAACCATCTTTTGGTACTATTGCACAATGTTCTTTAAGGCATTCCCATCTCAATCCCATTTGTATTCCTTTCTTCTTGTTATAGCTTGTGGATGTGATTTTGAAAGTCTTGCATTAGAAAATTATCCAAATAAATCTTATTAGGTAGTGAGAGGAGCCTTTCTAAGCTCTCAAATTACAAAGATGATGTTTGAAGGGTTCAATTAGTCAATCAAAGTAGACTCCTGATTCCCGCCCTAATTGATAGGCTACATATTTAGAGTGTCATGAATGAAATAGCCCACATGTAGGAGACTAGATGTCCTTCCAAGACAATTTTTTTTTAGGTTGAGTTCCTTCACTTGCCTTCTAAATTAGATTGGCTCATCAAAAACAAAGTGAGGAAATATTGTTGGTAGTAATGAAGCGAGAAGTTTCATCAACTAAGTTATTATAAATTGAGTAGAAACTATCAAAACATAAATTGTAGGATACATGATCTTTTAATCATGGAAGGAAAATATAATGGTTCTGGTTGTGCTTCTGATGAGCAGCGAAGCATGGAGGAATCAACAATTCAAAACTAATAATCAAAACCCAATTTACTAACTCAAATTTCTGAGAGATATTCTCATCAACTTTGATATTACATTTTAATCATTCTCCCCTATCATACATCTTGCACAATGGTCCCTTAATATAATATAAGGTGACCGTAACAAACATTTTAAGAAAGGAAATTAGTTCTAACTATTTCCTCAACTAATTCCTACAACATCTCCCTTACTATCTCCTATGATCTCTACATATATTCTCCATGATTTTCTCAACAATTCCTATCCCTTTATTCACTCAATTCTCTCCATCTCTTATTCCTACGTAGACTTCTAGAATTTTTCTACAATGCTACATTATGAAACATTACAAAATATGAAATATTCTCACATTCCCTCTTAACACTTATTTGTAATTTTCATCTTTTTCACATTTTTATCTTTTGATCCTTTGGCCTCTGTGTTTGTGTCTCGTCGTGTAGATGCTCCTGCATAAGACTCCCAAGGAACAAACAGACACTTCTTATGGACTCCTGGATCCCAAATTTTCCTTTATCATTGTCCACTTGCCTTACTATCATGAACATGTTCAACAACTTTCATTCTGGTATTCAACCTTTTCATCAACTTTGTCCTCTTCTTGTCTTGTAGCTGTGGATATGTTGCTACTCTCCTCAATCTTCCAGGTTTCCATACTTTATTTTGCAAACCTCCACTTTCCCTGTTAATGTATTCTCTTGAGATCAATTGATTTTTGTTGTTGATTGTCTTCTTCTTTTCAGTATGCCTCTTCCATGACTGTTTTATGGAAGATTTTCTTTCATATTTCAAAGTCTCACATGTACTTGCATTTTCACATGAAATGAATTGGTTATAGTAATCACTCAATCTCCAAAAATCACTATCAATTATAAGAATGATTTGTTCCTTGTCTTCACTGTTATCTACAAATATGTAGTCTGTTATCCTTGCATATGCATTTGTCTCTCTTTGAGCCTCTGATTCTACTTTTATAGTTTGTTGATGACATTTGCTTCATTCTTCTTCTTCATGCTTCTTGTTTCCAACCTCTTTGAAGTCCTCCTTAATCTCTGAATTGACTAGCCATTCCTTTGAAATCCTCAATTTTGCATTTCTAAGCTCGTTATTCTCCACTCCACATGCTAAAATCTTCTCATTTTCATCACCATTCTCTTGTGTTGAATGAAATAAAATTTCATTCTCAGGTTCTCTCACCAATCTCTCTAGTAATTTGATTTTCTCATCAGATTTCATTAGCCTTGTACCTGAATGTTGCTCTTTATCTCCTTGATCCTTCTTTTGATTGTCTTCATAAACCAACATGACCTTGTCCATTGTAATAACAGATTCTTCCATAATTGAATTTGTCCATTGTATAGGATTTCTACTTTGATTGTCTTTGTAAGACAATTCTGCCTCTCCTTCTTTGGTAATATGATTTTGATCTTGTTCTACTCTCATGACAGTTTTGAGTGACTGTCCATCATCCTCAACACCTACAAGGCTTGCATGCATATACAAATTATTAGTTTTTAAAACAGAGGGCTCTCTAGCCTCATCTAAATCTTCTATCAGTTGATCTTCATGTTGATATGAACTTCCCAAACAATCCATGAGACTTTCATGAAGTCTCTCATCATCATCCTCTCCAAGGAATGATCCCTGCTCTAGTTCATCATAGTGAACTTCTTCCTCAAACTCAGTTTCTTTGAGTTCTTCCTTTAACTGAGCATTCAACATGTGTCTCAGCTTCTTCCTCAACTTCCTTGCAAACAATTCTTTAACAGGCCATATAACATGTTTCTTCATTCTCCATCCATATCTCTGGTCTCTCTCACTTTCCTGTAGTAGCATCATCATCATACTAAGTTGTTCCTTCATCTTAACAATTTCTGTATCAAATTTCTCTTGACTCATTCTCTTCATCTTTATGCCATTCGCTTTGGCATTTTGCTCCATTATGTTGTGGCTTTTACTCAAACCCTTGTCATGACTATTACTAGTCATCTTTCTCTCTTCCTATGTGAGCTTCTCCATGATCACTATGAGCTGCAAATAGCCTCTGTAGTAACAAGTCTTTTTTACCCTGCTACACAACACCTCACCAAGTTTTACTCTTGAACTTGGCCTTTTGGTATTCCTGGTTCTTTCCTCTAGAACCCTTTGAGCTTCCTCTACTCCTTTAGGCTTCTGCACTTCTGCTCACTTCTCTTGAGAACTTTCTCTACTCCTCAACAACTTATGCCCAACCTCAATTGGAAAATTTTCTTCTTTGTGATTAGGGTCTCACCACAAATCCTTTCCTTTTTTAGTCATCTTTATGAAGTCTATAACTTTCTTCTCTCTCTTTTTTTTTTTTCTCTGCATCAATCTTCTTTCATCTTTCTTTCACTACATTGGCTTTGTCAATTCCTCTTATTCTTTCTTTTCACCTGCAATTATATGCATACAAAATTTGTTTCTGTTGGGTTCACAATGTCTAACAAGACAACCTATGAACATGGTTTGCAAACTTTTGACACACAATTGACATGACTTAAATTTGACTTTAACAATGACATAACCAAGATCTATAACCCACACTTGGATAAACTCTCAACCTTTCACTTGACTCCCACACTTTACAATGATAGACCTCATTTTGACTTAGACTCATAAATTTAACTTGGGTGTCGGGTACCACCGATCATGCACCCTTTACACAAATTTAATGACTCTAACTTCAATGCACTTTTAAATTCATTTATAAGCAAGACTTTGACCAGACTTTCTTGACATCATAACTTTACCAATACTTCAATACACAAAGATGACCTTTGAACTTATCATGTCACTTTTACAATTATAACTTCAACTTCTTATTTCAAGAACTCTCATACTATGACTGAAAGATTTTCGTAAACTCCAGACTCAATAACTTTGAACTTGTTTAGACCCACACAAGATTTTTTTTTTTTTATACATCAATTCATCTTTTCAATATACTTGAATGTTTTTTAACTCTTATCACTTAGCTTATTACTTGACCTTTACCTTAAACCAAGATACTATCACTTTGTTCACTATTACTTTTACAACCCTTTGCCTGGACTCAACATGACTTTGGTTTTAAAACATGGACTAAAGTCTTGCATATCTCACTTTTACAAAGAATACTTTGGCCATATTGAAGTCTTACTTTCATGGCTTTTGCTTCTCAAAAGAACCTTCTTAAAGTTTGGACTTGCTTCAAATTTTAAGAATGAAATTCTTTTAAAGGAAAATATAAAATTACCTCAACAACATGCTGGAATTTTACTTGGTAGATGACATTTATTGCATGGAGCTTTGACCCAAATTAAATATCTTCGCAGGCTTCTTTCAAAGTTGTCTTGAGAGTTGTCAATTTTGCAAGAAAAACCCGTCATACTCTGATCCAAACTGCTCACTAATGAAAATGAATCATCCAAAATGGTTTTTGGGTTCAGTGCATCTCGTTCCCAGCTTTCGAGAACATTTTGAATTTCTGAATTTCGTTAAGAAACGAGAAAGTTATGGATATTTTACTGGACTGGGTTTTGTTATGACAGCAGCCTTCACAATGACGCCTTCTTTTAAGAAATCTTCACACACCAATCATTATATGGTGACTCATCCAACAGTGATGACCCAAGTCAATACAAACACAACAAAATGCTAACAATTAGTCACTCAATAGATCTTAAGTACTTATCTCAGTCACACAGGCTGATGAATTTCTGATAGCACAATTATGGTTCATTTCTGCGATAGGCAGGCTCCTCACAATGCTAATGGAAACTTTTCTCAAATGCCACCTCTTCTCAGCCACAGTAGCAATGGTGTGAACTTACAGGCTGTAGCTCTTCAACCGTTTTGCAGAAATTCAGACACTATGGCGAACAGCTGCAGTTTCCTTTCTGTGATGGCAACGACTTTATCACTGGCTATATATGCGATCTCTCCTTTTATAGTCAGCAGCGCTTCAAGCTATCTTTTGACAGTATCTGCAGCTTCAACATCTTTTTAACACCTGTAATTAGCGCCTTTATATTGTAGACTGTGAAACAACAATGACTTACAAGGTTTGAAACTGGCGATTTCTTTAATGAAATTACTACATCTCGAGTCTTTGGCGGCTCCTCACGAACTTGGTCAACAATCTCCTGCTCTGTAATATTATCAAACTAGGTTCTAATTTTTTCTTCCAACTTGATGGTTTCTTCACACAACTTTTCTGCATAATCTTCTTCACAGTAATCCTCCGATTTGCTACAGTGTGATTCTCTCACCACAATCTGCAATAATATCCTTTACACAATCAACATGCTATCTCCTTTGACCTGGGTGATTCTTGTTATTTGCTATAGCTAACATAGCGATCAACACCTCTTTTGGTTCACTCCAGCGACAGATCTTCACAAACTCTTTAAAAGCAAACTCTCCCACAATCTTCTGCTCTCCAGGGTCTTCAGGGTCTGATACCAAATGATGAGCAGTGGAGCATGAAGGAATCAACAATTCAAAACTAATAATCAAAACCCAATTTACTAACTCAAATTTCTGAGAGATATTCTCATCAACTTTGATATTACATTTTAATCATTCTCCCCTATCATACATCTTGCATAATGGTCCCTTAATATAATATAAGGTGACCGTAACAAACATTTTAAGAAAGGAAATTAGTTCTAACTATTTCCTCAACTGATTCCTACAACATCTCCCTTACTATTTCCTATGATCTCTCCATATATTCTCCATGATTTTCTCAACAATTCCTATCCCTTTATTCACTCAATTCTCTCCATCTCTTATTCCTACGTAGACTTCTAGAATTTGTCTACAATACTACATTATCAAAGATTACAAAATATGAAATATTCTCACATTCCCTCTTAACACTTATTTGTAATTTTCATCTTTTTCACATTTTTTATCTTTTGATCCTTTGGCCTCTGTGTTTGTGTCTCGTCGTGTACATGCTCCTGCATCAGCTTCTGATTATGTAGTCTACAAAAGGGAAAATTAATATTCTCCCAATTGTCTTTTAGATTGACCCCAATAAGAAAACTAATAGTTTAGAAAACTAATAGTTTGCATGTGTTATTTATTAAGATATATAGGGCTAAGAGCTATATTAGATGCTTGCTGAAGCATAGTCCCACTCATGGCCTACCTCATTGTAACTATATCCAAGTTTTAGATGGTAATTCCCTTACTAAGAAATTTTAACAACCTTGCAATTGTTTCAAAATTTTCACATAGACATTTCATCAAACACTTATGGAACATAATTTTTTTTTGGATTTATTGATTATGAACAATTGTAACTAATAATTAATATCATAGGATTTTAACAAATAGTTGTCATGCATCCATTTCACAATTCAATGGTCACTCAAATCCTAGAGATAATATTAAATTGTTGATGTCTGTATTTTTTATTAGAATAAACATATAATTTCAAGGCTAATACCACATAATATGATGATGTAAAGTCAAAAATACATATATAAAGATGAGAATTAATTTCCTGGCCTTTAAGCTATAGCTTGTAAGTCCATGGATGATGTTGGTCTCAATACAAACACTTTTGAGAACACAGATACAACAACAATAATCATTTGTGCCTTTAAGTTATGTATACCACTGGTGTGTGTAGATATTTGGCCCTCTATTACACATATTACAACAATAATAAATTATTTATATCTCCAAATTTTTTTGCCAACAATCAAATTGCCAAAGTGGAGGTTTTCACAAACTCTAAGTAAGAAATGACTTCCTTCCAAAACCCCATGATATCACTAAACTCTCCTTCCCTTTTAATACTTGCTAAATATTTAACTTAATGGTGGTGGCCAGCTTGAAAGTCTCTAAATACTAGGATAAAAATATTGATTCCTCTTATTTCTTCATAAATCTCAATCAGCTCTCTCCAACAATATATGGTACGATTGCCTTCTACTTAGTGTAGTGGTATGGCTAATTTACCTTTCCGATCATACCATAAATGGTACGATAGGTTTAGGTCAACACTATGTGAATATTTTTATGATTGTTCACAACAAGGGTTTGACCTGTTCATAAATAAATTACATGATATATTTCAATTCAAAATAACACAATTATTTTTATAAATATCTTTAAAATCTTATTTGCGTGCAAATCAAAAAAGATTTTTTCCTTTCAGGCATTTGCAAACAAAGATGTAACTGGAAAGATGTAACAATTCTTGCACAATATTTTTCTTTCAGCTCACTTGTGAGTCCTAAATGAATCCACCCAATATTAGGTAGGAAGAAATCACCTCTTGAAACCAATCTTTGCTTTAGGGTTTTTGTCATAGGGCTATAGAAAACTACTCAACTCCATCACCAAGGTTTCAAGAAAGTATCAAATAACCAAATTTCTTTCCTCAAAATCACCTTTTATAAACACTTTTTGGAATAATAAAATATTATTATTTGTGTCCTCTTAATTTTCCCTCCAAAAGTAACTTTGGATTCCTTTTAAATAATTAACATAAATTATCTTTTAATTTTTTACTTTTTCGACAATTCTTAACATTTAACTTTTTAATTATCTTCTCCATATCCAACCCGAGTTACAAAAAAATTAAATTAGACCAAAAATGAATTCTAACCACACCAAAATACTCTTAAACTCTCAAGTTATCAAACTTTATGAAAATTGGTGCTTTCCAAAAATAACAAACTTCTCCAAGAAGTGTGAAGAGTTCCCGCAATATTGAAATTGTATTTGAAAAGTACTATTGGACTCAATTTGATTTCTTGAACTCATTGCCATTGTCATAATTTATTCCTAATAAAGTTGGTATCCTCCAAGAATCTTGGAACTTTCCAAGAATTTTGGAATGGATCGAGAAGGGAAATTACAAAGACCCAAAGATAATAAAAAATGCAATATTGTTAAGAGGAAGAGTTTTAATAAGAAATTTTCCCATGTTTGTTTGAAATTTAGATTGAAATTAAACAACATTTTCATGAGTTTTCACTCAATCATTTGTAAGCTATGCCAAGAGAGAGAGAGGCAATTGCCCTACTCCTTGAAAATTTCACATAATATGTCTCCCAAAGAATCCTAGTCAATAATAGGTCTACGGACAAGCCCTTGGAACTAGTCCATGGCCTTACCCTTGAATGAAGCTGCTAGCAACTTGAGGGCTACATTTGGCTGTATAACATGTTAAAATGCACACACCTTTGTGATGCTTTGGTGTGCTCTATAAGAGAAAGAGATCCATCCCATGTAAAGAAGGGGAATGCTTTCAAGGAAAATACTAGAAGATCATTCCATTGATTTATTGAAAGAAGACTTTCAAAATCCCAAGAACCAAAGGTTTTGTTTCTTGCCATTAAAATGAATGGTGCATTTACTTGTGCTTGGGACATAGTAGGTGAAATAGACCTTTTCTAGTTCAAGTGAGGTGGGAAGTGCATAATATAAAAATATACCTCTAACTAATTTTTCATTTAGGACCTTGTTTAGAGTCTTCTCATAAACTACACATGATCTGCATGTTAATTTGAGAGACACGTTTTGCTAAGTGATTGAAATAAAAAAGAAGACACTTTAATCTGCATTGGTGCACTAAAGGAAGTGAATTTTTTTTTCATGAGCACCTCAAAGGAAGTTTAACATATATATGACATACTATCTGCTTCTAGATGCAAAATTGTCTAGCACTAAATTCAAGCAATGAGGAACTAGTGGAAAGATTGAGTCAAGTTCCATGAAGTGTATGATAAATTGTTGAGGTCTAGCATGAGTGTGCTTTTGGGGAGGAGAAAGGGAGTAATTCCAAAGGGTGAAAAAGAGGCATCCTATGATAAATGTAGGAACCTTCTTGACCTATAGATAGGGCTAGAATTCTCAAGGCTCCTTGTGCAATAGAAACTAGTTTGTGATAGTGTTCACCATATCTAATAAATAGTTGAACCTATTGATGCCAACAATGAAAACCCCAAGCCAAATCTAATTCTATTATAAGATGCAGAAAAAAAAGTACACTAATACTATCTACTACTAATCTAATGCTAGTTGAGTTAAAGGGATAGAAAGAGGTTAAATATTTAGAAAAGGGGGAGAAGGGTTAAAAAAATTAGAGGGGGAAATGCACCAAAAGAACACGATCAATTTGACTTTCCTTTCAAATTTCAAACTTCCATTTGTATTCCTATGTTATGTATGGTTAGAGCTAATTCAACCAATCATTATAGCTTAAAAGAAAACTATGGATGCATTCAATACCATGAGATTGGAAAAATTACAAACATACATTCACACAAACATCTAAATCTTAACAATTAGAGGATCCTAAGAAAAAACAAAACATAGAGTATTTTAAGTTTGAGGACTCTCTCTAGGATGAGACAATGGAAAGAAAATATGTAAATGCACTTTTATTAGACATCGAGCCAAAGAATCTTTTCGAATGAGCATAGCCCATGGATATTTATATAAATTGAGGGCAACTAGATTGCACCTCTCACTATGATTAAAGTTGCAAAAAAAAATATAACGCAAATAAGAGAAGGAGAAAGTAAAAATGTCAAGATATGAATGAGAAGCATGATGATCTATATAGATTTGAAATAAACAATTAGGATGTGGTGCATGTGAGTAGTAGAGTGGTTGGTGATCCCTTAACTTTAAATGATTGCTCAAGGATTAATGTGCTAACTAATTATGACATTCCTATGAGATCTAGTCAGTCATCTTGACATGACAAGTGGGAATTGTTGGGTAAAGTCCATGGAATTGGTAGGCATTGATAATTGACAATTGTTAAAGTGAGATTCTCTAGGTATATGCTTAGTAGGTGGAGAATCTGAGTAAACAATGAGCTACTAACATTTATGTTGGAATATTCTAGATAGGTGCAATTGAGTGGAGGTACCTTAAAGTACATGATTAGGAGTGAGAGCACAAGTAGGTCAAAAGGATGCTTTGAGAAGATATCTTGCTCCAAGAGCCATTTTCTTGGGAAATTAACTCACATGAAGGTAGAAGACATTGATAGACTTGTTTGAATTGAAAATTTTGTAGGGATCTAGAGGATGGTTGACTTCGCTAAGGAAATAAATGTTATTTGTAGGTGGTGCATTGAAAATACCTAGTTTTTAATTTTGGTTTGGGTTACCAAATTCTATATTTGGAATTTTTTGGGGTTGGGTTCATTTTTGGTTTCTCCACTCTATTGCACTTTTAAAATATTTATTGTTCAAACTTCAAGTTCAATATTAAAATAATAATATCAAGTTCAACAATGAATTTTTAGGGTCATAGGGATTTTCTAAATCATTATCACCATGACTAACATTAGATGATATAAGAATATTTGAAGAACCACAAGTAGCACCATTGCTACTTGCACTTAAAGCATGCTCAAATTTAGACTCCTTAAGGGGTAACTAAACAAAACACATACTAAAGTAAGGCAAATGAAGCAAGAGAGTTTAAACTTAAGTGGGTAGTTGAGCCATAAGCCATAATACAAGTATAAATTGCCTAATGAGGGGATAATTCCTCAAAAAAATGTATGGAACTTATGAAGATCAAGGATGCCAACATTATCACATGTTCACAATAAGGATCAAAGAACACAAAGCATCATCTACCATCACCACAAATGTCCGAGCAGGGTTTCATCAAAAATGTTCCCTAAGGAATGTCCATGATTGAGGGGACCAAAAAAGATAATCCTAGGAGGAATTCAAGTACTTCCCCTAGAGCCTATTGGTGTGAAGGCATTCAAATTATTTATTAGTAAATTGTACTTCAATGGCTAGATACAATGAGTTTAATGGAGGTAATGATGGGTGTTGATGTGGCTAATTTTAAGTTCTAATTAAATGTTTGGTGAATTGGCCCTTCGATTTTAGGCATATCTCATTGCATTTGACATCCATATTCATGCTATTTAGGATCTTTGATAATTTTTAAAAAACCTAATATTGTTTAAGATTGCTATAAAATTCATATGCAATTGTATGGTTTGTGAAGGAAAACACTAGGGTTTGAGACATGACTAGAAAACATGTGGGATAAATTAGTTCATCAACAAGTGATGGGGTTTTCCAACCACATGTTTTCTAGATATGCATGCATTGGATCTGCAAAACAACTGAGTTAAAAAAGAAATCTACTAGATTTAGGTTTTAATTTTAATTTTAATATTTTTTATATATATATATATATAAGTGGCAAAGCCACAAACTTTTATTGAAAGGAAAAGAGTACATAGAGTGCGATGGAAATGATTGAACAAAAATTGCCATAAAACTAGGAGTAACTGATTACAGAATAGGAAAGAAAGTGGAAACATATACAGAAAGATGGTACCCAAGATCCTAGAGAAGGGATGGCAGAAGTTACAAAATGTTCCAGCAGTAAAAAGGATGGAACTGCAGACATGAAGAATTAAAGAGAGAAGATCATCAGATTTGAAGTGTCTAGAACGAAGGCGACCACAGAGCCAATCCGAAACCTACTAGGGCTGTGAAACTGAGCCATGAAGGCGAGCTACTGTAATGACCAAGCTCGAGTAATAGACAGCTAAGAGACGAGCCATGAAGACGAGCAACTGTAATGACCAAGCTCGAGTAACAAAACCTGCACCACAAAATTCATCAAAAGTGCCGAAACAAAACCCCAACATAAGAACATTCCAAGCAAAACGAAGTAGAAGAGATGCCAAACCAGATTTAACAGTAAATCCCACTTTCCTCAGATGATTCCAAGTCAGTAGACGGAGGAAAATATGGAGTGGAATGAGGTTCCACTAGAGCATGGCGGATAAGGAATTGCACTACATCAAAAAGGTCCAATAGCATATTGGAAATAGTGTGAACCAACCTGGGTTTAAGACCATGTAATCATAAGAATAGTCGTCAAGCAATCCATGAGCCATCGAGCTCAGAAGAGCCGAGACAGAGCGGCCAGATAAAATGAATTGCTGACAAAGAACACCTCCAACAAGATTAGAACCGTTTAATATATCATAATCCTCAAGGGAATTATGCAATCCACAAAACATCCATTAAATTTGAAACAAATCGAGAAGCTACCTCGTGCGGGAGTGACATGGAATGAAATTCTAACCAGTCATTCCCCAGGACCGTTCTAATTGCCTCCTCCAAGGGCTTGCATTCTATGATGCATATTTAATTAATATTACTAATGTTACAAATTATTATTTATATCATCTTAGAATTAAATATTAAGTTTATTTAATTTTGTAAGATTATTTAATATAAATGAAAATAAAAAATATTTAGATATATACATTATTCAAACATGACCATAGTTTATTTCAAATTCAATTAGTTGATGACTTTGTTTCTAATTTTTCTTTCATGGTTAAGCCTCCCTTGGAGCTAATTTGCTCAGTTGATTCATCTTGTATTAGAGAAAATATTTCACAATATTCATAATTTTCAAGTATAGTAATAAAGAACTAATATTGGCATGGTGTGATGGTTTAAAGGTGGCATTGTTGTTCTTGTCACCAAGGTTCAAACCTCGTTGGGGTGGTATTGTTGAGTGGTTGTATTCTGGTTCATAGCTCTGGTTCAAAAGCGTTTACCCCTTGAATAAAAAAAGTATAGTAATAAAGATGATTTGAGATTTAAAAACATAGCTTATTATATAGTTATGATGCCAAAAGAGATTGGCATAAGAAAATCAGCCAAGAGACAAAAACTAAATATACTACTCTTGCTTTCTTTAAAATGTAACAACTAACAATGTTTTGTTTTGATCTCTTAGGGGAAAGAAGTTTATCACAAGCCTCATATTGAGTGTCAAATAATTGATGATATTTGAACATTCTAATCTAATTGATTATTCCAAATAAAAGTAGAAAGTGAACATTGGAATGAAAGGATGCTCATTAAATTAATTGGTGAACCACTAAAAACAATTGAATCTTGAAAGAAATGTTTCTATATATTTTGCTTCTACAAACTTAGAAAGTATTATACTTATTTTCTTGTAATTTGAATGAGAAAATGAGTTAGTGAGAGGTTCAATGCATAATGGGAATGAAGTGATCATTTTGTGTACATACCCTTAGAACATATAAAATAGTATGATTAGATCACAATTCTCTAATTTTCAACATGAATCATATCTATTTATCAATTTATTTGCAAAAAAGAGTGTTTATAATCAATTTTTTGTTAAGTGAAGTTGACTAGATCCATCCATTTACCATAGATTATCTTGTCACAAATAAAGGGTCATTAAGATCCTTGATAGAGCTACAATTTCTTCTCAACCATAATTTTCTTTAGTTAGCTATTATTCTCTTGGTGGAGATTTTTCCACATATTATGCTTTTCAATCACAACTATATTTGAACCTCTCCTTCAACATGGGACCACCCTTGTGCACATTGGATGTGTTAGGAATCTTGTGTCATGTCAATATGATGATATTGGTAGGATTTCATGGTAGTAAAATGCTATTACTTTCACTCCTTGGCTCTTGCGTATTTATGGCCACCAACTAGCTTCCGCACATCACAAGTCATTTGTTGTTATGCCATTAGATCTTGGTTGAACCTTTGTTCAAGCTCTAAGCTCAACAATTTCACGAGTTGTCGCAAATCTAGGTGGCAAAGTTGTGCCACCAACATTAGCTTTTTTATGTTTATAATGAGAAAGGAGACCAAATCAAAGCTAGATTTCATTGGTTGAAGATTGACAATGTAATGTCTTGTTCTAGAACATTTCTTATTTTTTCCTTTAAACAATAATCCCAACTCAAAATGATAGTTGTATTATATTTACAAATATTAATTTATGTAAAATTGTAGTTCTTATTATAATACTCAAACTTAAATATTATGAAATATTTCTAAAAATATAAATTATCCTTATTTTTTGTTGTGATTTTTCCTTCAATTTGCAACAATTTCTTTTGTATGAATGTCTCTATTTTTTGGTCATGTTATAGATTTTCGTCCACTAACTTGATAGAAGTTAAGGTTTTTTGTCCTTAAATTTCCTTCATGAAACTTGGAAGGACTTCGTCCTCTTTAGCTATATGATTCACTTGGAATATGTCATAATATTTCTTCACAATTGATATAATGTCTAGATCCTTTGCTTGGTCTTCTTTTAAATATCCCTTTTCTTCAAGAGTCACAACTATTTACATGCCCCTTTATTACTTAATTCTTCTTTAACAAAATTGTATGACTAAGTTCTATTTTATTTTAAATATTCTTCATATGTCTTTATGTGTATAATTTTCTCTTTTGGCTATTTTGCATCCATTGCATCATCACTGTTGTCATCGTTTTTATTTTCCATCAAAGAAGTCTTTGTACAAGGGATGTTTTGGACCTTTTTCATGGTGACCATGCTTATTTGGTGCAAATAGTAGGTGGCTATGACAACCTTTTCTACAATCCACAATATTCTCAAAACCTCCACATGCCTCACTTTTCTTGTATATTCAAACTTTTGATGGTGTTTACAATAAGATTTAGCCTCTTATAAGAGTTACGACCTTCTTCATAACTATTGTGATTTCAAGAAACAAATAAACTCAAAACCAAGCTATGCTTCCTTCTATCCAAAACCCTTAGAGATTGATCATATTCTAAACATTATTAAGTGAAATTTATTTATGTATCATATATCCTTGATAAGACAACACTAATAGATGTGGCTCTTTGGTAATATGATCAATTTTAATAATATAAATAAAAAATGAGGTGCCATATCTTCTTGACAAATTTTCCCAAGGATAAATCTTTAAACATGTGCAAAATATTTGAGTATTTTTTCCTTATTACTAATCATGATGCACTTTTCTTTGTCCTCAGTCCCATAGGAGATGTATGAGGGGCATTTGGAGGTTAATATTATTTTAATTTCAAGGTGGAGATATTACAATCCACCCTTCCCAAGATTGATTGTCCTAAAGAAATCATAAACTAGGATGCTCTTGGAGTTACCAATATCCTAAATCAACCTTATAAATTTGTAATGCCTAGAAATTGCTCCTTGTGATGTGATTAGTGCCTACTGCAACATTTTGATATTAGGAATTGAAAAATATACACCAAGCACGATGCTTCTCTTATTATCTTGGGTAAGTATGACTCTATATTGCAGTGTCATCCCTCGAGAATAGTTTTTAGTATACTTTCCTCAAATAGATAACCACTATAGTTATTTAATGTCTTAAGGTTGATACCATCATATAAAGTATGAAGAAAATTTGTTGTCCAATATGCTTCTAGTTCATATATTCCCAATTAATCTTAACAAAACCAAGAGTTGCAAATTTTGGAAAGGTTTGTAATTGAAGATAAGTTTTCTCTTATCCTAAGAGAGAGAAACAAAAAGACATCTCTTGATAACATAGTTTGAAACCAAGTAAGGGTGACATCAATCCAAAAATCAATTTCCCCTTTGGTATCAACTACATTTTCAAAGAATCGCTTGGTTTGGCCCAATCTTTACACACTTTCATGAATATTTATTTGAGGCAAAGTAGGAAAATGAGCTTTCCATATACTAAGATGAGAATTAGAAGCATGACACACATCTATGACCTTAAATACAATGTTCTTTTTTGAAATGATGTTATATCTTTTTGGTCCAGTTTCAATATTCTCACATTTCGTGACTAAACCAATCAAAGAGTTACTAGAAATATCCCAAAATTCTTCTCTCCTTTCATTGAGAAACAATTCAAGATCCATGGGATGGTTATCATAAAATTCATTGCTTGTTTTGTTAATTTCATTTGTTGTATTCTCTGCTTCTCAATATTACTCTTCAAAATGATCACCATGAGTTTCAAGAGTAGAACCATCCCTTTCACCAACTAAAATATGGAAAAAATAAACATAGATTTATCTATTGAATTGAAAACTTCTATATAATATCGAATTGTATGAGAAATGTTGATTTAATTTCCTTAAATTATTTGGTGTCATTAGGCATTCCATTTAATCCTCATGAAATTGGTAGATTATGATTAGATTAGTATGAAGTATAGCTTTTGTTTGATTTTTACTAGCCCATATATTTTCTTTTTGATTTTTATTAGCCCAAACAACCTTGTAGGTGAATTTTTGGTTAGCTATTGATTGAATCCTTTGTGTAAAAACCAATGTGATGTTTTCTACCAACGATTTCTTTCCTCCCTACTTATCCAAAATCTAAAACATAGGATCATTATAGTTATGCATTATAGATAGTACTAGCTGCCTTGGAATGTTGGTGAAGATAAAACCATCATCTTCATTAGTGATGATAACAAAAAGGCATCTATTTTGTAATAGAGTCCCTTCATAGATAGGTTGTAGGAACATGTTCTTATTATAATCCAACAAACTAATTGCCATTTTTTGTATGAGCTTATGGGAACTAGTGTGAGTTTTTTTGGGGGATGTTACAAAGTTCCATCCATTGAATACGATAATAAGAATATTTGGAATTCTATATCATTGCCATTTCCTATAGAAGCTAGGGAGATTTCACAAGTTACTCCTTTCTTACTAAAATCCATTCTCATGCACCATCCTCTCTCTGGTGCTAGATGTAGGTTATGAAATAATATACTTTTCTTAACTTGAGTACTATAAAAATTCTACTCGTTCATATATATTACATTATGTATTCCTTTGAGCTTCCATTGGAAAAAACCTATGAGAGCATATGTGTTTTCCTTGCTAGATTTTAGCCAAGTGAAAAGAAACAAGAAATATTGGTATGATCACATCGAATGAGATCATAAGTTGTCATGATCTTTTGATCTCTCATTTCATTTTCACCCAAGATCCTAGGAAATGAATATAAACTCTTGATTGTCATTGAAAACATCCAAAATGATAACAAATATTGCATCCTCCCTAATAATGAATTATGGAAGTGTTGTGAATACCAGGATCCCACTCCTTTATGCAAAGAAAATTTTGTATTTGAGTAAAGGGATATAGGTGCCCTTTATTATAGGTCATAAATTTTACTTCAATTAGCATCGAGCTCCTTGGGTTGACTACATCTGTCTTCACTTCAAGTGTTGTGGGATGAAAAGGTGGTGAATGCATTCATTTCTCTTTAATGTCCATGCTGGTCTTTCCAAGAGGTAAACCAAAAGTCTCCTTCTCATGACTACAAACTAACCCATCAACAAGCCCATCGGTCTTGGAATTAGGGAGTTCAAATGTCCCATGGTTAACTTCCATGTAGTTGGTATGTATCATCATGGATTTTTATTGATAAACATGCAATTCCTCCTCAAGGGGGTCAATCTTAGATAAAGCATTCCTCGCAATGGCATAACTAATATTTTGCAGATCATCATCACATGGTCCAATTGTTTCCATACCTTGCAAATAATTTTTATATGGATAAGTTACTTCCATACCCGAAAACTATATGGATGTTTCTTGGTCATTATTTACAATTACTAACACTTCTTTAACACACACTATTGGATCTTCTTTTTCTTTGGTTTATAAACTAAAGTCTTGTGATTCTGATTTTAACTTCTCTTATGTTGTAATTAATGATTCTCTTGGATCTTTCTCCGTTATCTCCTCCTTAGCCATTTTTCTTATGTATTCATATAAACCTCTTCTATTGGGAAACTAGTACCCGAATGCCTCTAGGTACTCATCAAAGAGAACAAAAGATTTTTTTTGATTTGACAAACTTTTATATTAGTTAATAATTTTAGGGGCCTCAAGTTTGTACAATAATTCTTGTATAAGATCCATGTTTTCTTCTTTTTTCCAAGTAATTTTGACTAGAACATATCTAACAATTTAGCTTTACCCCATAGGATGGCATGATCGAAGCTTTGATACCATTTGTAATATCCCATTATAGAACATTTCTTATTTTTTCCTTTAAACAATAATTATAACTCAAAATGATAATTGCATTACATTTATAAATATTAATTTATCTAAAATTGTGGTTCTTATTATAATATTCAAACTTAAAGATTATGAAATATTTATAAAATATAACTTATCCTTATTTTTTGTTGTGATTTTTCCTTCAATTTGTAGTAATTTCCTTTATATAAATGTCTCTAATTTCTAGTCAAGTTATGGGTTTTTTTCTACTAACTTGATAGGAGAAATTAAGGGTTTCCATATTTAAATTTCCTTCATGAACGTTGGAGGGGTTTCGTCCTCTTTGGCTATATTATTCACTTGGAATATATCATAATATTTCTTCACAATTAATATAATGTCTTTCTCCTTTTCTTAGTCTTCTTTAAATACCCTTTTTCCTCAAGAGTCACAACTATTTGCATGCCCCTTTATTACTTAATTCCTTAAGGAAACTGTATGACTAAATTCTTCTATTTTATTTTAAATCTCCTTCATATGTCTTTATGTGTATTCAATTTCTCTTTTGGCTACTTTGCATCCATCACATCATCATTGTTGGCATTGTTTTTGTTTGCCATCAAAGAATTCTTCCTAAAAGGGATGTTTCAAACCTTTTTTAGGTTGACCATGCTTATTTGGTGAAGATAGTAGGTGGTTATGACAACCTTTTCTATAGTCCACAATATTCTCAAAACCTCCACATGCCTCACTTTTCTTGTATATTCAAACTTTTGATGGTGTTTACAACAAGATTTAACCTCTTATAGGAGTTGTGACCTTCATAACTATTGTGATTTCAAGAAGCAGATAAAATTAAAACTAAGCTATGCTATATCCAAATCCCTTAGAGATTGATCATGTTTTAAACATTATTAAGTGCAGTCCATTTGATATAGCATATATCCTTAATAAGACAATGTTGATAAATGTGGCTCTTTGGTACTATGATCAATTTTAATGCTACGACTAGAAAATGAGGTGTGGCAACTTCTTAGACAATTTTTCCCAAGGATATATCTTTAAACATGTGCAAAATATTTGGGTAATTTTTCCTTATCACAAATCATGATGCACTTTTCCTTATCCTTAGAATTGCATAAGATGTATAGGGGGAATTTAGAGGTTAATCTTATTTTAATTTCAAGGTGGGGATATTATAGACAACAGTGCAAAGATTTAATTTTGTCCTTCATTAGGAATGTTGCACAACATTTCAAACCCACTTGGGAGGTTGACAAGCAATTGGTAGAGTTGTTTGAAATGTTTTAAGCCTTTGTTAAACATTATAACAAATATTTAAGCTTAAAATCCTTCTCTAGCACAAGAACATGCTATTCAACAATGCCCTAATTTGTTCACATTTTTGTTTGATATTGAGTGGTTGGCTTATGACCAATTTTTCTTTTTGGATGAAGACATTTGAATCATGTTCAATGATAATGTACCAAGCTATGACAACCTTCCTTGGGTGTTTCACAAATTCCTTTGGTATAATGCTACTTTTATCTGAGTATAAAGTTGGATATATTTAATATATCAAAGTTAATTTTATATGACAATAAATTTATTGATTTTTGACAAGGGTGCAACCCGAGACACATAAAATCACACACAACCAGAGACTATTATTATTATTTTGAATATGAAAGTCTTACATGTAGAGGATCTCAAATACTCGAGCTCTGCAATACATGCAAGCCACATAAACTACAAAAATTCCCCTTTTCATAGTATGCAAACTTTTTTCCCTAAAAGTTGCCAAAAATTAGAAAATCCCCCCTATAAATAGCTCCTTTTTTGGTTTTGGAGCCAAACAACATTTGAATTATGAGTTTTGGTGGTTTGGCGCCACAAATTACAATTTGAAATTCAAAATTTAAAACCTTATTAAAAAATTAGCACATTTTTGAAAGTGCACTAACTTTCAGGAACCATAACTTTTGATCCAGGACTTTGTTTTTCAAATTGTTTGAACTGTTGGAAAGGTCTGAGAGTCAAGAACATGCTCAAAATCTACTACACTAATTTCAGAAAGTTTCAAGACTATTTCAGGGCTATTAATGCCTCAAATCTGATCTAAAAGGTTTTTAGGTGCAATTCTGGGAGACTGAAACTACAATATCTGTCAAATTGAGAATTCTCTCGACCTGATTCTTTCACCAATGTTCTTATTTTTCCATTATAAATCCTCCCATATAATTTTTGTCTCCAAATACCTTCAAATTCCAATGCCTACTAAAAATAGCAGTTGACCAGAAAAAGCAGAAAAACAAACTAAAAGTTGGGAATTACATTATGACGAAAAGGGTATCCAAAACTACAAAAACATCTAAGAAACTACAAACAAGAAATGAAAATCTTTTTGGGTGATCCAGGATTGCCCTTGCACCACTGGATGCTCCTACATTAGACACCCAGGGTAATTTGAGAAGTGACCTCATTATGCCTCAGATGGTTGAGGAAAACCCAAATGGTTCACCTCTGCCTTAGACAACCAAGACAAATCCTCCACAGGCCTTCCTCTCCACTTTACTAGATATTCTTCATATTTCCTATTTCTAGTACTCCTACCCACACGGCTATCTAAGATTGCTTCAATCTTCTCCTTCTCCGAAGTAGGTGCTGGAATGCCATACTGCTCCATTACTGATACTTCCTCTACGCCACCTTCATGATACTGTATCAAATCTAAAATGTTGAACATAGGGGAAATGTTGACTCCATTCGACAACTCTACCTCATATGCATTCCCTGAATCATGCCTCTTCAAAATTTTATAGGGACTAAATTTCTTCATCTTCAATTTATTATAGGTTCCCACTGGAAACCTTTCTTTCCTCAAGTGGACCATCACTTCATCACCAATCTGAAACTCCTTATTCCTCCTGTTCTGATCTACCTTAGCCTTATACTGCATGTTCATCTTGTTAATATTTTCTCTTACCTCCTCATGTACATTCTTGATGTGTTCAACAAAGTCTTTAGCTTTGACTCTTATCTTATTCTCTTGGTCCATCTTTCTCAATTCTGGGGTAGTTCTGGGACTGCCTCCATACACAATCTGGAATGGTGATCTACCCGTGCTTTTGTTGACATAATTATTGTAAGCGAATTCTGCTTGGGGTAAGATCAAGTCCCATCCCTTGGGTTTATCTCCTACCAAGCATCTCAGTAGGTTACCTAGACTTCTTTTCACAACCTCAGTCTTCCCATCAGTCTGTGGATGGTGTGCAGAACTGAACTTGAACTTCGTCTTCAACTTTTTCCACAAGGTCCTTCAAAAGTATCCCACAAACTTGGTATCATGATCTGAGACTATACTCTTTGGAAGACCATGTAGCCTCACCACCTCTCTGAAGAACAAGTCAACGATGTGAACTACATCATGGGTCTTCCGACATGGAATGAAATGCGCCATCTTTGAAAATCTGTCAACTACCATAAACACTGAATCATTCCCTCTTTGTGTCCTTGGAAAACCAAGAACAAAGTCCATAATTATATCCTCCCACGGCCTCTCTGGTATAGGTAAGGGCTAGTACAACCCTGTATTCTGGCTCACTCCTTTATCCATCTGACAAACCCTACAACTCTGCACAAAATTCTTCACACCCTGTGATAACTGAGGCCAATAATAATGCTCACTGATAATGGCAATGGTCTTATCCCAACCAAAATGTCCTGCCATTCCTCCACTGTGCTTCTCTTTTATTAGGTTCTCCTCATGGAACTCCTTGGAATGCACAATTGACTTCCCTTAAACAACATGCCATCCTCAATTATGAAATCTAGCCATTTCGTCCTGTCAACTGTAAAAGGCTCCTTGCAAGCTTTCCAATCCTCTACAAAATCAAGATCTTCAGGGTACAATGTCTTGAGTTCATTGAACCCAACCACATCAATCTGCATTTCCATCAACAATATTTTCCTCCTACTTAAGGCATCTACAATCCTATTTGACTTCCCACTCCTATGCTTTAAAGAAAAGGTATAGCTTTGCAAAAATTCTACCCATTTCATATGCCTCTGATTTAATTTTCCCTGACTATTCAAGTACTATAATGCTTGATGATCAGTGTACACAACAAATTCCTTTGACAATAGATAATGCCTCGATTTCTTTAATGCTTGAACTATTGCATAAAATTCCTGAGCATACACAGAGTACTTTCTCTTTGCATCATTTAACTTTTCACTAAAGTAGGCAATGTGCTTACCTTATTGGCTTAGCATTGCTCCAATGGCACAACCACTGGCATCATAATCCACCTGGAACACCTTATTGAAATTTGGGAGGGATAGAACATGTTATTCTGTCACCTTCTGCTTCAACAGATCAAAACTTTTTGCTGCCCCCGTACTCCATTTGAAATCCTTTCTATCCCCTCTCATGGTTTCAGTTAGGGGTGCACAAATACTACTAAAGTTTCTAATAAACTTTCTATAAAAGCTGGAAAAACCATGGAAAGATCTCACCTTAGTAGCAGTTCTTGGGGTAGGCCATTCTAGAATAGCCTTCACCTTCTTTGGGTCCATTTTTAGACCCTCTACTGAGACAAAAAACCCCAAGTACACTAACTCCTTTTTAAAAAAACTACACTTTTTTCAAATTTATCAACAATTTCTCCTCTATCAACTTCTCAAAAACTTTACAAATATGCATTAAATGCTCATCTAGTGACTTAATGAATATCAAAATATCATCTAAATACACAATAATAAAATTCCCCAGAAACTCTTTCAGTACCTCGTTCATGAGCCGCATGAATGTGCTCGGTGTATTGGTTAGCCCAAAGGGCATGACTAACCACTTGTACAGGCCCTCTTTGGTCTTGAAGGTGGTCTTCCATTCATCTCCCTCTCGAATATGGATTTGGTGATATCCACTCTTCAGATCAATCTTTGTGAAGTACTGAGCCCCACTCAAACAGTCCATCAGGTCATCCATCCTTGGCAGGGGAAATTGGTACTTGATTGTTATCTTATTTATGGCCCGGGAGTCTGTACACATCCTCCACTCCCCATCCTTCTTCGGTGCTAGTATTGTAGGTACTGCACATGGGCTCAAACTCTTTCAAATCAAACCCTTTCTCAACAAGTCCTGAACTTGTCTGTTCAACTCCTCATTTTCTGCAGGGGTCATTCTATGAGTTGCCTTATTTGGAAAACTGGCTCCAAGGTTCAAGTTAATCTGATGACTGATCTTCGTCATTGGTGGTAAACGCTCAGGTACATTATTAGAAACAATATCCCAAAACTCATGCAATAATCTAGAAACTTCTACTAGCACCTTCTCACTATCTTCCTTATCCATTCTAAGAATCAATGCATAACACATATGCTTGTGCTTCATGCCTTCTAAAAATTTCCTTCCATCAACATAACAAACTCTAGCACTACTACATACCTTTTCTTTGGCCTCCTTTAGGGGTTTCAACTTATGGCAGACTCCATCCTTCGTTAGGGAATAAATGTTTGCATGGCCATCATGTATAGCTCACCTGTCGAACTGCCACAACCTCCCCCAACAACATGTGACATGCATCCATAGGGATGATATCACAGAGTACCTCATCACAATAACTCCCAATCTTGAACTTTACCAGGCACTACTCATTGACCGAAACTTTGCAGTCCTTCTACAACCAGACAATTCGATACAGATGTGGATGCCTTTCCCTCTTCAGCTTCAACTTCGTAACCATCTCTTTTGACACCAGATTATCAGTGCTCCCACTATCAATAATGACATCACAACATTTTCCTTCACATTTGCACCTTGTGCGAAACAAATTCTTCCTCTGTTCTGGCTCCTTCTCTTTAGTCACCAGGGCTCTTTTAACCACTACGGATTCTCCCCTTTCAGCATTAACTGAATGCTCATATTGAGCCTCCTCATCTACATGTGCAACCCTTCCACAACTTTTCGGCCTTCTGTCTATCCTTCCTTGGTGTTGTGGACATTCATAGGCTCGATGTCCTTCTTCACCACACTAGAAACAAGTTCCTCTAAAACCACCTCTTTCAGGTCCTTGTCCAGATCTTCCTCGTCCTCTACCTCTTTGATCACCACTGTTTTGATCACGAGGGTGGTAGAAGTTATCATTCTTCTGGCTTCGGTTGGTACCCACATCTTTATTTTTCTTCTCATCCTCATTTTGGCTTCCAGAAGATCTTCCACTACCCCTTCCGCTTTGACCTCCTCATCCTTTTTTCTTGCTGTCAAATCTTTTGTTCAACTTCTCTTCAACTTTTAGGGTAAAATGGTACGCGTCCTCAATGGTGGTCATTCTAACCAAGCTTAGCTCCTCTTGAATGCTCGACCGTAACCCATTAAGATAACGGGATACCTTCTCCTTGTTGGCCTCTACATGGCCCATTCTGATGATAATCTTGTGAAAATATTCTATGTATTCTTTCACAGATCTCTTTCCTTGCTTCAACCCTTGAAATTTCTTCAACAGATCTAACTCGTAGTCCATTGGTATGAACTGCTTCTTCAGTTTCTCCACCATGCAATCCCAACTACTAATCTTTCCTTTTCCTCTTCGATTTCTCTCCAACTGGACCTCCTTCCACCAAATATTTGTGTGTCCCTTCAACTTCATTTTTACAAAATTAACCTGATCTGGGTCCTCTACTTCTTCATACTCAAAATATTCCTCTAGCTCATTGATCTAGTCAATCAACTCTTCTGGGTCCAAACTTCCAGAATAACTAGGAACTTCTATTCTAGGTCTTTTTCCAATCTTCAAAATGGCCCTTATTAGCTACATTTGATCTTGATCAATCACTTCTTCCTCTTCTACATCTGAATCTTCCACCTCTTCTTCATCCTCACTTTCTTCTCTCCTTCTCGGGTTTAACCTTCTTCTCATTTGTTTATGCAATGCATCAATTTGTCTCTGGAGGGCTTTGAAACCCTCAGCCGCCAATGGATCTCTTCCACTAGCATTCCTGCCTCCTTGGCCACCTCTAGCACCACCACGCCTACCAAGCATCACTCTTGGAGGCATCTTGAATATCTTGAACCCACAACCATGGTCTTGGTGTGAACTGCCTCACAATCGATGATCTGTCCACACGCCCAAGAAATCTCACTCTGATACCACTTGACGAGGGTGCAACTAGAGACACAAAAAAAACACGCAACTAGAGAATATTAGTATTATTCTGAATATGAAAGTCTTACACACAGAGGATCTTAAATCCTTGAACTTTGCAATACATGCAAGCTATAAAAACTACATAAATTCCCCTTTTCACACTATGCAAACTTTTTTCCCCAAAAGCTGCCAAAAATTAGAAAATCCCCCCCCATAAATAGCTCCTTTTTTGGTTTTGGAGCCAAAAAAAAATTTAATTATGAGTTTTGTCAGTTTGGCGCCACAAATTACAATTTGAAATTCAAATTTTAAAACCTTATTCGAAAATTAGCACATTTTTGAAAGTGCACTAACTTCTAGGAGCCATAACTTTTGATCTGGGACTCTGTTTTTTGAACCGTTTGAACTGTTGGAAAGGTCTCAGAGTTAAGAACGTGCTAAAATATGCTATTCCAATTTTGGAAAGTTTTAGGGCTGTTTTAGGGCCGTTTAGTGCCTCAAATCTGATCTGGAAGGTTTTCAAGTGCAATTTTGGGAGACTGAAACTGCAATATCTTTCAAACCAGGAATGCTCTCGGCTTGATTTTTTCGCCAATGTTCTTATTTTTCAATTCTAAATCCTCCCATATAATTTTTTTCTTGAAATACCTTCAAATTCAATACTTGCTAAAAATAGCAGTTGACTAGAAAAAATAGAAAAGTAAACTGAAAGTTGGGAATTACATTATGACGAAAAGGCTATCCAAAACTGCAAAAATATCTAAGAAACTACAAACAAGAAATGCAAATCTTTTTGGGTGATGCATGATTTCCCTTATACCACTGGATGCTCCTACATCAATTTTATTATTGATGTTTAAATATTATAAAGTATATTTATAATTTAGATATAAATGCGCAAAAGTGCTTATTTATCAATTTTAACTAGTTTAAGAACACCATCATTAATATATAAACTGTCATTCAACAATATGATAAAAAGGGAACAAATAACATATTTAAAGAATCTAATTAAATAAAATCCATCTTTTTTATACTTAATTTTGAATAATATTGAATAAAATAAGTTTAGTACTTATCTAAATCATAACACTTGGAAAGGCCACTCTCACCCTAAAAATATTTAAGTGGATTTGACCCTCATAGTTATGACACACTTTAGAGAACCTCTATAAAAACATAGAGTTATTACATACACCATGCATAAGCATCAAAGCCCTGGCCAAGATAATCTCGAATGTACTCTGTACCTTGAATTGGACACACTTAGTGTGCCCCTTTCTATAGTGTCCATACACACAAAACCATATTATTCTTCCTTGAGTGATCTCCATGTCCCCTTTTCCAAGTCTCACATAAATATTTTATATAAGCTTTAAGGGGTGGTTTTCAAACCATCACACCCTTTTGCAAAAGGATGAATTTATTTATTATTTAATTAATATAGTTATTCTTCCATTTTAAAATGTTTTTCTTTAATATTCTTCATTAATCTTCATTTTAACCAAATAAGCATATTATCCCTTTTTTTTTTAATCTTCGTTTTAATGTTTTTATAACTTTCTTTTCACTTTGGGGAAAATTTTTCATAACATCTACCCCCTGTAAATTGGCCATTATCCTTAGTAGCTCAAATTGAATCTACAACATAACTCACAAAAATAATTAGTTAAATAGGTGTGAATGCAACACTATTAATATAACAATGAACCTATATTGCTTTGAACATCTATATTTATGTACTCTAAATTTTATATCTTTTCCAATAGTATTTTTTTTAGATTTAAATTCACAATGAAGTTCAATAAAATAATTTTTCTAGTCCATAAAATGATCAAAGCTATGTATATATATTTCTTAGGGAATATATCATGAATGTGTAAAAATACAATGCCAGTCTATATCTTTTAATTTTATAATTTTGCACATTAATTTAGATGTTTTAATATATCTAAATCTAACTTTAATATAACACATAACACTTAGTGAAATGCATGCATATCCTATACCATGTAGTCATTGATTGTTGAATACCATAAAATATACATACTCAAAACATATTCTAAGATGATAGTCATGCATTCCATACTACATGAGTATCCTCTTTTCCCATACAAAATATAATTGAATGAAAACAATTATATAATTACCCTTAAATAAACAAAGGTCATAATCATTTTAAAAAATCATTCAAAGAAATCTCTAGAGTAATTTTTGAATCAACAAGGATGCAATGTGAACTAGTTATAGCTATCAATGGGATATTTATAATAGCTAACTTGGCAATAAATAATTTGAGCATAATGTTAACTATTCACAACTAAGAAATATAAGCATTCCAAGAATCATAGTCCTATATAGTAAAGCAAATGTACAAGGTTAGTGGGTTGATCAAGTCTAATAACAAAGTGCATTAAACAAAATATGGTACAAAAAATCCCACAATGCATCTTATATAGCAATACCATAATAGTAAATTATTACCATCTATAGAGTACATAAAAAATACTAGGTTTAATCTTCCTTTAAGAAACTATGTTAATTAAATTTTAATTTACTTCTAGGATGAAGATTTGTTCAATTAATTTTTTTGGATGAAGTTTTGACCAAAACAATGAGGATACCCTCACATTAGGCAACAATGTCGTAAACCTCAAAATAAAGTGGAACATAACTTTTATTAGGGATCTCCTCATAAAATTAAATGAATAAAGTTACACAAGGAGAGGAAATATTATGTCAATCCATAATTATATCCCTAGGTTGAGACACCTATTAATATATGATATTATTATATTGCACATGAAAAAATAATTACTATAAATTTGAAAGTTTATTTTTCTTAGAGGTTATTTCTCCCCCTATAGAAAAATAACATGCCCCCATGTTTGACCCTAAAAGAGCCTATTTGGTTTCATATCCTATAAACATGTCATGCTATTCTCACTAATTAATTCCAAACATAATGTATTTTTTCCAAGTTAAAGATATGAATAAAAGGACTCGTAGGTTATGGGCCCAAAATGTAACTTATATTAAACAAATCTAGATGGGTTTAAATAAACATAAGAAACATTCTCATATGAAGGATCATATGTCAATAATATTGTAAAGGTATATGGCAATTGAAATTTATATGACTTCACACTAATAAATTATATAATATACATATTTAAATGTTATCAAGACTTAAGGCACCATATAAATTATGAATAGGAGTTGGTATTAATAGGGTATTTTGTCATATTTCCAAATAGGAAATATACATCATGCATTTAGTTGTTACTAATAGGGTTATAAATACAATTGAAGTCTCTAGCAAGAAAATAATATTTTCCTAACAAACATATTACCTTGGACCAATGTGGTACTCAACCATTCAACACTCCATATGCAAACCTCTTAGAAGATCTATATATTGGTTCTCTAACCAATGAGAATCACACAAACATGTGATCAAGTGTCCTTTGAGTCAATTTTTAATTATTGCACTAACAATAAAAATATTGAACACGTAAGAGTTGGTATATAATGCTCTATACCATGCAATATTTGGGTAAAGATTGTAGCCACCCAAGATCTAGGAATTTCATGAAAGAACAAGAGAGATAAACTATGAGAGAATAATGCTATTCTATCAAATGATTCAAATGATAGATTATAATGGATTATGATTATTATGATTGTTGATTTACACATGAGAATCCCTTGGTTATATAGCCAAAGTGAGACATAGGGTTAGGCAAGATCATGACAAGTATCTTAATCTTATGTCATGAGACAATATTAAATGACCTAAGATACGAGAAGCAAATGACATAAGATAAGATAAGATCTAATTCAAACTAAGACTTTTAAAAAGATTCCTAGGACCTAAGTAAACTTAACATGTGAATAGGACCTACTAGGTGAACTAGTTAGGTAAAAGACTGTAATGTCCCCGTTTTGGAGGTAATTTGATTTAATTAATTTAATTAATTAAGTTGTCCAAAATAATGAATATTTTATGAGGATGACTAATTAATTATTTTAATTAAATAAATAAGTGGTATTAAGTTAATTATTTATAAAGTTATCAAATAAATAAATATTAAAAGGTAACTTTATATTTAATTAATTTAATAAAGTGACTTGAATTATAAAATATTTTATAAAGTCACTTAATAAATAGAATAAAATAATGTTCTAGAAGTTTCTGGAGAAAGTGGAGAAAAAGAATAAATAGACGTCTTGGGCTTCATTCTCGGGCAGGCAGATTTGATGTTGATGATTGATGATTTCTTCTTGAGTATTTGTGGAGCCAAGTGGTCTGCAGATAATCAAATTGATCTTTGGGAATGAAAACTCCCATTGATTGCATAACTGAGGGAGTGAAATATCTCTTGAAGGGTTGCATTATTGGAGGAAGGTATCTCAGCCTTTCTATCTGTGCTAGATTGGAAAAGAAATACAAAGAATAGAAGGGTTTGATGCATATCCATTTGCAGATCTTCAGGGATTTTAGTTGAAGATTTTTGATATATTTTGAAGAGGATTTTTTGGTTGATTTTATGATTTAATTTAGCAAGCTACAGTGACGCTACTACAGTGACGCCGCTACAGTGTCGTGCTACAGTGACGAGCTACAGTATTAGGGTTTCTTTATTGGCTTGTGCTGGGCTTTCAAGTTACAATTTTCAGACTTTGGATTGAAGGTTCTGGTTTTATTTTGAAGAGAAATTACTGGTTTGGATAGTTAAATCTTGGTAAAGAAAAAGACTCCATTTGGTGGTACTTTTAAGGATTTTCTGCTGTGAAAAGAAGACATATAGCTGGGAGCTGGGTGATGATTGTTTGGAGTATTCAAGACCATAGAGTTGCTCAGCTCGTGGATTTTGGAGGCCTAGCATATTGCTGTTAAACTCACTTATCAGATGCTTGAATCCATGTATGAAGTCCTTTCTTCCTTGGTGCTGTAGGTGATGATGAGGAGGGAATATTTACTGCTGCTAAGGTGCCTAGTCAGATCTGAAAATAGATATTATTTCTGAGTTGTTTGAAAAAGATTTTACTGCAGCTGCTGTTGGAGTCTGAGAACAGTGATCATTTGTATTGGATAGCAAGGGAGCTCTTTAATAAAATCTGGATATTATTACGTTGCAAGGGAAGCTTCATTGTTGCTGCTTTTGCTTAACCCCAGGTCTGATATGTTCATTTTCTGAGTTTGTTTAGTTGCATGAGAGGTCTGATATTTCATTGAAAACTTATAAAAAGACTATTATAAAATGTGAGGAAAGTTCAGTTTGCATTCTCATGTTGATTTGTATTGGGAGATTGCATTTCAAATAAGATACCAGCATTTGGGAAACCCTACATGATTGTCTTATGCATTTTAGTCTCAGTTGTAACAGCTTAATAGAATGTTTGTCAACTGTTTGACAAAATGCCAATAGGTTGTAGGTGCATGTTTCTAGAGAAAGAAAACATATTAGTGCATTCTAAATGATCATAATTAGTCATTGATGCATTCAGAGGTTAGTTCAAGCATTGCAGCATTGAAATTACAAGCATTTGGAACACTTTAAAGTCATTTTTAAGCAAGCATATCAGATTGTAACATCAGACCAGCAAGCTGGGAGATTGTATGTGAATTGTTTGACGAAATTCCTTCAGTCTTCAATCAACATTTTAAGGTCAGATTTGAGCAGGGTCATTACAAAGACCTAACTCACACCAACACCCCTCCTTAAGTGAAAATTAGGGAGGAACAAACCAATAAAAATAATGCAAATATGGGCCTCAAATATGAGGCCATGTTAGGTACCTATGCACAAATGCAATCTCTCACAAATAAATGAAAGGAGAAATCCTAGTGGTATAAAAATATGCCCCAAAAGAGAGACACAAACAAGATTCTCTTAATGAAGAATGAGAAGGACAAAACCCAATGTGAGAAAAAAAGTCTCACCTATAAGAGAAAATAAGAGAGACCATGCACTCCCCAACATAGAGTCTCTCACAATGATGGTATATGCTCGAAACTGAATGATGAAGATGATCCAATCTCATTGAACAAAATTCCTCTCCTTAGGAAGAAAAAAAACCAAGATGGAATTCATGATGTCTTCCTATTCCGAAAAGGAAAATGAGGGAATATTGATGATGTGTGATGTTTATGAAGTATGCTCAAGTGTCTCCATGTCAATATTGAAAGTTTTCACACTCCAAATAAGCATTATAAGCCACAATGATGAATATGATAATCTAGAATCTCCTAGAAATGATTGTAGAACACAATCCAAACCGCACATATCTTGATATTCCCATGCAAATGTAGCTTTATGAGTTCTTAATATAGCAATCAAATCAGTAATTTGTGTGGTTCTTAATTATGGATTGATATTAAGTGTGTGTCCTTGTAAAATTTTCATTGCTTATGATTGATAAGGTGAGATGAAATCTATAGCCATTGATTGTGGAGTAGGTGGTAATAATGAATTATATAACACACAAATCTATTTGGAATGGATGTTTCAGTAAATAAAAATTAGACTATACAAACAATCATATGGTAATAATTGATGCAATGTGATAAAATTCTATAAATATTGAAAATCACTTACTAAAGGAGAATTCACAAATAGAAAATTATCATATATACAAGAATGAAAAATTAACTTCTCCAAGAAATCATTAGATGAATACCTATTTTGAAAGAAATTAGCAATTATAGCATCTTCAGATGGTTCTTGAAAATCAAGACTATGATCAATTGTTAAAGATAAGATTCATCTAAATCACTATCAACCCATAATGGATCATTTGTTTCTAATAGAGGTTGTTTTGGTGGATATAATGTCAATTGTTTCTTTTGTTCCCCATTAGAAATATCCATATTACCTAATCACAATTGATAAAAGAATCTATAGT
Source organism: Sequoia sempervirens (assembly GCA_007258455.2). NCBI lineage: Eukaryota > Viridiplantae > Streptophyta > Pinopsida > Cupressales > Cupressaceae > Sequoia > Sequoia sempervirens. Next base: position 206,383,269 of record VDFB02000013.1, on the reverse strand, counting down.
AGCCAACCAAGGTCATCCCAAGATCAAGGGATACCCCCCAACTTTATTTTAGGCTACGAAAATGATAAATTTAGTTGGATATTTTGAAGAATCAATAAAAAACAATAACATCTTCAATCATACATTTAAGTTTTACTAAATATATATCATCTATTTAAAGAATTATAGGTCTAGGCCTTAGTCCTTGAAGACAATTTTTCCTTGGCTTCACTGATCATAATATTTATAGAAATTCCTAGATCAACAAGTGTATTTGGAATGATAACATGACCAATACATACCCGAATCATTGGAATCCCAAGATTAGAATACTTAACAATTGAAATATTTCATAGCATGAGATATGCAAGTTTCCCAACAACTTGAAATTTTTTGGATCTTGCTTTTATTTTTGTGTGGACATTCGCAAACTATCTTAGTGTAAATAGGAATATCCTTGATTGCTTGCTAAAGAGGAGTTTTAACATTGACATTTCATAATTCATTAATGAGATCAAATTCAAGTTATGATATTTATTTTTGAATTGCTTTGGAATGAAATTGATCAAGATATGAAGGAGGTGTTGGTTATGTTTTTATTTTATCTAAGTCAAGTTGAGTTTATTCTATTTCTTATGGTTCTCCAAGTTTAGTGACTATAGGATGTGTTGGCCCTTGAAAAGCCTTTCCTAACCTGATTTGTAATCCATTAAAATCTAATGTATTAGCAGGATAAGTTCGATATCCATTCACTTCATTATTATAGATAGGTTTGGTCATATTATTATTTGGATTTTGTGTAGGTTGTGTAGAAATTGGAGTAGCTTTTGGTGGTTGTGATGGATTTGATGACTAATTATTAATTTTTTCTAGTATGGGTGTCAATAATCGTTGTTGTGGCTATTGATATGGATTAATAGTAGGTGGTGTAGGCCATGATGGATATTGTGGAAATTGTGGCGATGCTTCCCTCCATGAATATTTCCAAGGTTGGGGGTATGTTGATGTTATGAATATTGATTTGGCCACTGAGAATAAGATGGAGGTTTTTGCTAACCTTCATACCATCCAAGTTGGACAAGATATGGAAAGGAAGCATATTTTCCACTTGATACCATATTATAGGAAGCATTTAAATGAATCATCATACCTGGTGGCATAGGTCTTGGTTGCCAAGGTCTTCGTTGAGCCATATAATAAAAATATTCTTCAACATATTTCATTTCTACCATATCTATAGGTAATGTGTCATATCCACATTTTAATGTGAATCTAACACAGACATCACAACTTTAAAAAAAAAAAACATAGATTCCCAATCTAACATCCTACACATCATTGCCACCTTTGAACTACACAACTTTTAAATTATGACATTATTTGATAATATTATATTGAATAGGGAACAACCCATAGTTTAGTTAGTTATAGGTTCTTTGTTGACTGACTCCTTTAGTCGAGTTTGATAGATGTTTGAATTTAAGTTCTTACAAATGTATTGAGGAGATGGTGTTTTTATTAATATTACCACTAATTAATTTATCTCTTACTTTGAACCCTCGCCCTTGATTTCCCCTAAGATATCTTTGTTCCCTCAACTTGGTCAAATTAATTTACTTGTAGAGTCGTTGACCCTAATATAGTTATTTTAAAAATTATGTGGAAAAAATTTAGAATCTTGATAACAATAATACTTAGGTATAACTTTTTAAATATTTCATTGAAATATCCTATTGTAACTTTTAGATTGAACCACCTTATATTATCCATCGTTAAAGGACTCTTTCTTCACTAATTAACTAGGCATGGTTATTTAAAATTGATATACTCAACCTTTCATCTAATAATAATTTTTCTACCTTTAATCAATTATCATATTCATTATTTGGACTTATTACCCTAAAATTGGTACCCCCCATTAAAACTATCTTGCTTCCCCTCTTTTTAGTCAAATTGTGCACAAGTTTTAAGGCCAGGTGGTGTTTTACTGTACGTTGCAAACTTAAGTGGGGTTTTCACTAGTTTTGCTAACCTCCCACTTTACCGCTTCATTATTATTCTTTGATCATGGGTGATGTTTTATTGTTTCATTATAACTTACCGCCCATTTAAGCTTATCTATCTAAGTGGTTCATACTAAAGGTTTGCTAACTTGTCAAAGGTCGTCAGGTGACTTGTTTTACAAGTTTTGCTTTTAGGTAGGATTTCAGGAGGTGTTTGAAACTTAGGTGGTATTTTGTGAAGTTCTGCGAACCACCCGCTCTACTGCCAAAAGAAATTTTCAAAGAAAAAAGAGTAACATTGATGCAAATATACAGGGAAAAGAAATGAAAAACATTGAATTTGATATAAATAGAGTTAACAGAAATCACCCATGCAAGAAAACTGTGATATCAAAATGATATTTTTTATTTCATATATATATATATATATTTACATTGTAGTGGCATTACAAAATTTGTCAATTCAACTACAAAATTTAATAACAAAAGGTTGATATCGATAGAAAATAGGGGATTTCTTTTTCAAACGTAGAGGGTGAACATTAAAACTCGAATGGCCACTATCACAATCTGAAGGTGTTCTATTTGAGCAAGGGAAAGTAGATTCTCATGCATCTGCTGAAATTGGGAAAAGAGCCCCATGTCATTCCTCACAATCCTTGCATGACGAAGAGTCACAACCTCCTCCATAGTCTCTTTCTAGAGAGTCGATGCTATGTATATGGCATCGCCCACCAATCCACTTTGTAGATAGTGACAAAGTCCAACAATAACTACATTCACATGGTGGTGAAATTTAGGCCTCACCAAGCACTTAGATGCTCTCATGCCCCAGTCATGACGACTAGAGGTCCTGATGACTGTGTACACAAAATGCTCCAACATGGTAGTGTTATGCACGTGCACTTGGCCCAAAAATTCTTCACCCAGAATGCTACGAAGCACTTCTTCTTCTACCTCGCTTTGTATAACAAAAACTTCCTTCAGTTGATCAAAAAATTCCTGAATAGGGGACTGCATTTGATCTCCTCCAAAATGATGAAATCATTTTTTGATACTCCATCACTCTGAGCGCTTGCCATATTAGATGCTTCTGGATGGAAAAGTGTGGTAACACCTGTGGAATTTATAGATGATTGGTTAGACATCTTTGCTAGCTCTTCTCAATTTGATGAGATGGAAATTTGGTTTAAATTAATGGCTGATGTGAACCAGTTTTAAATTACACCTCCTACTGGACATCATACATGTGCAATCATATCGTGTCTCCTTAAATCCTCATTAATTGCATAACTGTGAGATATATCATTGGCAGTCATTGGTGTAAAGCAAGATCAAGTTCCTTGCCTAACATCTTTTGATTGTCAGTTTAATTATTCTGTCTGATCATATTCTTTTTCTATTTTCAAGAAGATGATTAAAGACAAGAAATGTTTCTAATTTTAGCAACAGTTTTGGTAGTCATTTTGGAGAGAATTCATTGCCATATCTAGGATGAAGGAGAAGGATACAGTGTCCAATCTCCATAGATACATTGTGCTGTATTTCAAGAAGGAACACTTTCATTTATGTTGATCTTATATTGCACCAGTTTGTAATCTGTGTGTTATAAATTCAAATGTGGTGTTTAGCGTATCGATCTGTGTGTCAAACGCATAATAAAGGCATGTTTTCTATGTGAAATATACTTTATTACATCCATTTATTGCAATATGATTTATTTTCTCTTAGTAAAGTATTCATAAGTCTTATCAATCTGTGTGTTGTTGATTTATGGCTCCTGCTTTCCTTTCACATTGGTGCCATTTCTATGAACTAGCATTTGTCACCTTATCACTTTCTCGTTAAAAGCCACCATGTGATTAGATAGATTATACGAGGGAGTTGTACCTCTTTAATTTAGAAGAAAGTCACAAATACAATTGCGACATTTCCCGAGCTATTAGCGATTGGCTCCAGTGTAGTGGGGGAAAGTTAGAGTTAAAGTTACCAATTATCTTAATAGGCCAATTCGTTCGATAACAAAACTGAATAATAAATAAATTTTATATGCTTTATAAAACAATAATCACAAGAATTGATTATTATGGATAGTAAATGAATCTAAATTGAATTGTGGCACTTTTAACAAGGTTAGAGTAAGGTTGAGAAAGATAAATTAATCCAACTATACCATTATAAAAAATATTATATACATAAAATTAAATGAATCAGTTAATAATTTTTATCTAGTTTACACTAGATTGGATATATTTAATTTTTAAGATAATAATTTATATTTGAATAATTTCTTGATCAATATTTAAATTAAATCTATCTCTCTTTTGTATCTATTTTTATAATTTTAATAGTTATGTCAATTTGTTGATATGAACAATTTTAACTAAGCTTTTGAAATTAATTGATAATAAATAAAATTCATTTAATTTGATATCCCTTTTTCCCAGGTGGGAACACATTTAAACAAAATAAAATGATTTGACAAAGTCAATTTAAAATATCCACTATACAATACCTTAACCATTATAATTCTTCCCAAAATTAATCCATGCATAAAAAGTATCTAAATAACTTTTAGATAACTTAATTCTTGCCTAATAAGATTTAAATCTCCACTTGGTAATTATAAATTTGAAATAAATTGGTAATAATTCAATTATAAAATTCCATTAAGCCTTTTAAGTTGTCACTAAAAGGTCCTAACATAATAGTCCCCCACCATCAAATTAATCTACATTAAGTGAAGTTGGGTTAAGTTAAATAATGTTTTATGATAAACAAAAAGTAAATGGGATGAGAATTCAATCTCAACCATTAGATGAGATTGAATCTCCACCCTTAGATCTTAGGGTTATAAGTTGGAAGCCTTAATTCATAAGGATTGCTTAATAAACAAATTTTCTCCCTATTTCTCATTCTATCTTCTTGTTGCAAGTTTGGAAAAAAGAAGAACGAAGAGGAAAATTATAGTAAGTTTTACAAATTTACTCCATTGTTGCTTTATGTGGTTTCTTGAGAGGCATTCTCATGATTTTTAGTTGAAGAAAGTTTAATCATTTTGCATACACATTTTATTTTCCTTCTTATATTCTTGTTCGATTTGCAAGTATAATGGATGTGTTTACTCTTTCAAAAAGAGGATGATTTAAGATTTATCACGTTTATTTTTAAATTCATATATATTCACTTTTTGTGTGTGTTTTTTTTTGTATATAGACATGTTTTATTTTTATTTTTTAGGTCAAACAATGCAGATTAGAGACTTGCAAATCACTTTATTTGGCAATGGGTTGTTGCATACATTTTCTAATTTTTATAATCCAAAGTGAAATTGAAAAAATGAAAGTTTTTTCTTATGAAATATCTTTATGTAAAATATAAGATGAATGGAGGGGAGTGGTAAACCACATATAAGGGATTCAAACCCCTTTTGAGGGTTGTGTAGGGACTACACCTTGTCACAATCCCCATTCATGGGGGTTGTAGTAGGGTGTAGGCCCTATCACCACCCCCCTTTCATAGGCGAGAGGGATCGCAAAAGGCCTACCTTGGCCATGCCCCATGAAAAGGGGTCACAATAGGGCTTCTTGGCCACACCCCATAATGTATTTTTTTTATTTTCTTTAAAAAAACAAAAAAACATTGTTTTATTAAAATTTAATATTATCTTTATTTATATTAAAATATTGATGCAACCATGATAGGAGGGTCCTTAAGGAGAACTATCCGGACTGTGCAACAAGAGAAACGCAATGAAAGAAACATAGAATATGGAGGCAAATGCAAATGTAGATATTTTCATTAACAAAAATCTCAGTTACATTTGACCGGCAACATCCGGGTTTACAAATTCGGCTCACAGGCTTGATATAACATGTTCAATATTACAACATTCCAATATGCTCCTATTAGCGAGCTGAACTCTTACAATTCAGATCAATCATAGTCTACTCAATAAACTACTAACTTCCCCCCTTCTTTTCATTCTAATGATTGATTACAAGCTTTATACTATATCCATGATTCTGGAAACATCCGTGTTGGCCAAAGATCATCACATTATCCAAGGAAAGAAAATGTAACGTGCGCATGAATAGGTCAGCCTCAAATTTGAATTACTCTATCAACATGTGATAGAATGAAGTGTGGACCTATAAGGAAGGTCAAGGACACTCCACAAAACACTTAGAATCATGCCTTCGAGATCCACAAGTCACAGGGATGATCCACGAGAAATCAGATTAGCTGATCATAGGCTTGAGAACTATTCCAGTGCCAATTCAAGAAACTATCATGAAATTCCAGAAGCGATAACTTGTTGGGGAAAGATCCAATCACACACAAATCTTGGAATAAGGAAAATGAACATGCCCACAATGTACACAAAGATCCATAGGGTCTAGTGAGCAAAGATGATGAGTCCACCATCATGAACTAAGCAAGAACAAAATAAGAACACAACTGAAAGAAAATATTTTTTGGTTGCTGCAAGATTGCCAAGAACCAAGGATGCTCCTGCATCAAATATAAATATATATTAAATTAATTATATTTATATGCAAACACTCTTTTTTTTTTGATATTTTTTTATAAACAAAGGTATATATAAATATATATTTTTATAAAAGTATAAATCTATATTTGTATATATGTATATAAACATATATTATGTATATATATATATTTATATTTATATACTCAAATAATAAGTTGTTCTTGAATATAAAATATGCTCGCTTTGAAGGGAACAAAATCTACTAAGAGGGGTGAATCAATAGATCTAATCAATTCAAAATTATCAACTTCAACACTAACTACCGAATCTTACAACTTGAAAATTTGCTACTATTATCAGAATATATGATTACTCACAACAATCACAACATAAACAAACAAAACATAAAAGAATAAAGCACACAAGAGAACACCAAATATACGTGGAAAAACCAAGATGGGAAAAGCCATGATGAGAATAGTTGCTTGGATATACTACCCAAATATAGCCTCACAATGCAAAAATGTACAAGTGAATTTTACACACTGAAATAGACACCAACCTACTGGAGACACCAATCCCCTAATGTGCTTGTAGGCACCAACCTATTGGAGACACCAATCCCCAAATGAAACAATACAATAGGTAGAACACTAGTCCTATTGGAATACAATGATAAAGCTTGTGGATCTTCAATATAACACATAAATAGAGCCATTATTGACACTCTTCCTTACTATCAATGATATTCTGATACTAGCACACTCTCTTTTCTTCACACTTTCTCTTTCAAATAAATTTTCTTCACACTGGTGTAATTATACTTCACATACTATACTCAAGTCACATTCCATGCATCTAAGCATTTGAAATATATGCATGACATTGCATTAACACTCTTCCATGTTGGCTAGGAATTCACAAATAGCTAGGATGACATAAGGTGGACCTAAATTCAATTTACATGAAATGTGTAATAGGTTAGTCTAATTTAATTTTTTTTTGTTGCCAAAAGAACATGATGTCGTGTGCTACCACAAGGATCTTAACCAAGCCCTATCCTAGCACCACACATAATATTTGAATTTGGCAAGCTACTACCCATTATCACACACACCTTGAACTCGAACAGGTTGATCGAAAAGAACAAAGAACCTTTTGTCACTTCAAACTTCTTGTATATTAAACATATCCTCTAGAAACTCAGGAAACTAATAAAGCTAGTGTACAAACATACCCTCCTTCCAAATCATAGAGTAAAATTGCATTTCTAAAAGAAATTCCAACCATATTTATATTACTAGAGAAATATCTCTTCCCAAAAGATATCCTTATACAGACTTCCGAGCCACCACAGTCATACTGACTGCATACTCTACATGGTATATTAAGCATACAATACACACCAATTCTCAAAAAGACAATCACTCCTCAATAAAACTTGATTTAGTGATATGATTGATGAGACAACTTCTTCATGATTAACACCTCTGGATACACAACATGCTACTAGAAATATAACATATACTTTTACAAATTTCTTGCAACACAACATGACAATCCCAAGGGAATATAATGATAATTCAAGTATCTCTACAATATTTTTCACTCATGACAACCTTGACATCAAAGAAAGTTTTGATAGCCTTGACACCCTTTGACATCAATGACAACCTATGTTCAATAATCTCCCCCTTTGTCATTCAAAATGTTGGGCCACCTTAAAGAACTGCTAAAAAGATCTGTTGGGCCACCAAACTAGCCAAAAACACATGAAGATGTTTACTCCCCCTTTGAATGATTTCTTCTCTATAGAATTTTGAGTTCACTCCCTCCCCCTTTGGTAGATGTAGCATTTTGAGTCCAATATTATTTCTGAGCAATTCAAAATTTTAAGTTCACTCTCTCCCCCTTTGACATCAATGACAAAGGGTCAACACTCTCTCCCTTACTAATACTAACTTCTAAACACACATACTTCAAATGTAGAGATATGTAGAGCATTTATTTGAACCACCTTGATTGCAAAAGCACTTCTTCCTCCTCCTTTCTTTATTTCTAGTACATTGTACAATTTAGAAAATTTCTTTCCAGATAGACTCCCCTTGAGTCCATGCTTCATTTCCTTTTAGAATATACCACAAGACCACCCAACCTTCTTGTGGTAGGGAGACCAAGCCACCCCTCAACCTATTCTTCCTCTTGATTCAAGAGGAGGGAGCAACAACTCTGAACTTCTACTAGAGAAATTCAAATGTCTCCTTAGGAAGTGGATTTGTGAATATATTTGCTACTTGCTCCTTTGTATCAACATACTCCAAGTCTACCTCTTTCTTTGCAACCTTATCCCTCAAAAAATGATGATTGCAATTTTCTTTTCCTTGAATGCATCACTGGATTCTTTATAGGTTTATTGAACTGGTGTTGTCACAAAGAATGGAGATAGGTTCATCAAACTCAATCTTCATTTCTTTGAAATTTTGCTTCATCCAAAGCACCTAAGTGCAACATGAAGTTGCAACAATATATTCTACTTCTGTTATATATAAAGAAATTGATTCCTATTTCTTGCTCAACTAGAACACCAAACTATAACCAAGAAATACTGCTCCTCCACTTGTGCTCTTTTGGTCATCAACACATCCTACCCAATCTGCATCTTTGTATGTAGTTAAAGTGAAATTTTCACTCTTTGGATACCATAGTCCAAAATATTTAGTAGCCTTCAAATACTTGATTATCCTCTTCACTGATTTAACATGAGTTTCTTTAAGTGTTTCCTGAAATCTATCAACCATTCCAATTGCTTGCATTATATTCAATCTAGATGTCACATACAACAAAATTCCAATCATGGATCTATACAAGGTCTGATATGCCATAGTAGACTCATCATGTTTAATCAACTTGCATCCTATGACCATAGGTGTTCCAACTAGTTTGCAATCTTCCATCTCAAATTTACTTAACATCTCCTTTATGTACTTGTGCTGAGAAATTAAAATGCCTTTATCTAATTATGCAATTTTTAGCCCAAGAAAGTAAGACAATTCTCCTAGCATTGGGATTTCAAACTCATTTTGCATTGCCTTATGAAATTCCTTGCACATGTCTACACTACTATCGCCAAAAATGATATCATCTACATAGAACACAACTATCAACAATTGACCTCCTTTTGTTTTTATGTATAAAATACTATTTGCACTTCCTCTCTGAAACCTTTGCTGCTAAAAGTATCTATCCAACCTTGAATACCAAGCATTAGGGGCTTGTTTGAGTCCATAGAAATCCTTCTTCAATATGAAAATACAATTTGGATTGTTAGAACATTGAAATCATTTTGGTTGTTCAATGTAGACCTCTTCTTCTAGCTATCTATTCAAGAAATTCAACTTCACATCCATTTGCTATACATTTAAGTTCTTGAAAGCTAAAAGAGCTAAAAACATCCTAATTGCCTCTAGTCTTGCTACCAAAGCAAATGTTTCTTCAAAATCTATGCCTTCAACTTGAGCATATCCTTTACACACAAGTCTTTCCTTGTTCTAGATCACTTCATCTTCTTCATTTAGCTTGTTTTTGAAAATCCACTTAGTTCCAATCACATTCTTTCCTATAGGTCTTGGGACATGTTCTCAAGTTTCATTCTTCATGATATGATTTAGTTCTTCCTCCATAGCTTCTATGTAACCTTTCTCTTTGCTTGCTTATTTGTATGTCTTAGGCTTTATCTTTGTCACTAATGCAAAGTCTACTTGCTCACTTTCTCTCTCAAGTCTCTTCCAAGTCTAAACCCCACTATCTTTGTCTCCTATAATGTGATCCACAAAGTGATTTTTCTAAACATACTTTGTTGGATTTTTTGTAACTTCTTTTGAATCTTCAATACTGTTGTGAATTGGTTCTTCATCATATTCTACTTCCAAAATACTGGTAGACTAAATAGTTTCATCAACTCTCACATTTGTACTTTCTACTATCCTCTTCAATATTTTGTTATAACATATATAAGCTTTACTTCTTAAAGAATAACTAAGAAAAATTTCTTCATCAGATTTGGAATCAAACTTAACCAAATTTTCTTCATCTCTTTTGATGTAGCACTTGATTCCAAATATTTTGAGATTTTTGAATGATGCCGGTCTTCCTCTCTATAGCTCATTTGGTGTCTTATCAGTCTTGTATATAATGTGAAATCTATTCAAAATATACACAATAGTTTGTGTAGCTTCTCTTCAGTATATATCTAGTAGATTTTCTTGACATAACATAGATCTTTCCATCTCCTATATAGTCTCGTTCTTCCTTTCTGCAACTCCATTTTGCTGTGGAGCTCTCAAAGCTGAAAATTTCCTTTGGATCCCATGATCTTCATAGAATCTATCATACTTCTCAGAAGTGAATTCTCCACCTCTATTAGATCTCAAGACCTTGATTTTCTTTCCAATTTCATTCTCTACTAATGCCTTGAATGCCTTAACTTCTCAAATTCTTCTAACTTCTCTTTTAGAAATGTAATCCAAGTCATCCTAGTATAATCATCAATAAGCAACATGAAATACTTGTCACCTTGTAGAATTTTAGTCCTCATAGGTCCGCATAGATTTGTATGAACTATACCTAATGGTTTTAATGTGGAATATTCCTTAGCAGGTTATTTGCTTCTTGTCTACTTCCCTTCATGACATGGCTTGCAACTGGTTGATTGAGACTTATTAATCTTTAGCATATCACAAACCATTACTCTTGAGCTAATCTTTACAATGTCATCAAATTTCATATGTCCTAACCTTTAATGTTTAATCCAACTTTCTTCTCTCTACACAGTGAGACAACTCTATCCATTTAGCTCACTGAGATTGTATATGTCATTGTCTGTTCTACTTCCTTTCATAATTAGCTCACTAGTGATTGATTCCCTAATTTCACAAAATTTAGCACTAAAAGATAGCTTATAGCCTTTATCACACATCTGAATGACACTTAACATATTATGCTTTAAACCTACAACATATAAAACATCACGTGTCTTTGTTCTACCACCATCAAGACTTAAAGTACCCTTGCTAGAAATTTTGGCAATTTAATTATTTCCAAGGGTCATAGAACCACCTTCAAATTTCTTGAAATTCATGAACTTGATTTTATCTCCAGTCATGTGGCTTGAGCAACCACTATCTATGATCCATAGGTTCTTCTTTTGAGCATGTAGTGCAGTTTGAGCAATCATTGACTTTTTTGACTTCTTTTCTTTAGGAACCTTCTTCCAGACCTTTTTGGTTCATGACTTCTACTTCGGATCCTTTCCTTGCACTTTTTGGTAGTAGAGGACTCACAAAATGGCTTCTATAGTTTCTCGCAATGTATCCAATTTTTTTTGCATTTGAAGCAAATGATATTAAAATTGTATAGAGGTGAAAATTCATTATTGCTGAAAAAGTTATTTCTTCTTACCAGAGGTTTTCTACATTCCACAACCTTATGTCTAAAATTATTGCAATTAAAACAATAACCAAAGAAAGGAAAATTAAGCCTGGTGTTTTATTACTGTCTTCTATATTTTCTTCTTTTGTTCTACACTTGAAGAAATCCATCACTATGTGTCATGCTTTCATCACTTTCCATGCTTCTTTTAGACTTTGAACTTCTGGAGCTAGTCACTTCCAGATTTTCCTTAACAAACTTCATAGTTTTTCTGTCACCTTGTTCTTATGATCATCCAAACCTATTATGGTTTTGACATGCAAAGATCTCTGACTTCCCAATATTTGATCTAGGGCTTTTGTACTCTTTCCAAACTTCATTTGCAATTGTTGATTCACCTTCTCATGCTCTTTTTTTATTATCACAATTTCACCTTCCATCTTTTCACAATCCTTATCTCTTAATAACAACTTTTCTATCAAAACTTTAATCCTTTTTTCTTCCTCTATTCGGGTCTTCAAATCAACAATCATCTTTTCAAACTTCTTCAACTCCCAATATACCTTTTCTTTAGCCCTCACTTCTTCAACAATTCTATTCTTAAACCTTTTAATTTCTTTTCTAGAATCCATTTTAGCATCTCCTTCAGTAGTCTCAAAATCCATGAACATAGCTTTATCTTTTTCATCTCTAGAGGCATCTTCATCTTCTTCTTTAGTGGAGTAGTATTCTTCCTCATTAGTGTAGAAACTCTTATGTTTACTTTGACATTTGAACCTTCTCTAAAATAATTTATTTCCATTCTTTTTTTTGGCATTGTTAGAATTCTTATGGGGACACAACCATAAAATGTCCTACTTCACCCCAATTGAAACACTTAAAATGTAACTTTCCTTTGTACTTATTGGAAACTCTTTGTAGCTTCCTGGCAAAATTTACTTCTTTTAGATCTGATCCAACATTAGAGTCTTGATCAACCTACTTCATAGATAATTTGAATGTAATCTCTTTCCTTATAGAATCTTGAATTTCAAATTTCATCTCAAACATGAAGTTATAATTTGATGTATTTTAGTCAACTTTAAGACATTCAGATCCTTAGCTTCTTCAATAGCAAAGACTTTAGAATCAAACCTTCTAGGGAGAGATCTAAGTACCTTTTTCACAGCAATCCTCTCTTCCAATTTCTTACTTGTAGTGTCATAAATTGTCACCCTTGACAATTTCACATTGTGTTTTTCTCCCCCTAAATTATTGATCCTAATTGACCCCATAAATTCTTAAAATTATGTATTCTAGAGCCCATTTGTATTACTTCTCAATAAATTACAATAATTGAATAAATTCATCTAATTCATATGTTTCCCTTGACACTTAATGTCTTGGAAGTTTGGGTAAGGACCCATTCACCCAAGGGTGAATGGGTCCCCCTTTTTAGCTAGGACCCAATTTTGAACATGTCAAAGTGGCCATTTTAACATTCAAAACCCCACTTTCAAATGTCGACTATCGGGATCTAATTTTTGGGAAATTAGAATAATAGCATATAAATATCTAGTCTTTTCACCATTTGAAACTAGAAGTGAAATAATCTAGCAAGAGGTGAACATTAAGAGAATTCAAGAGCAAGTTAAGAGTAGCATTTTAGTGGTTTATTGTAGCAATCCAAGATCAAAGTATCATGTCAAAGTGTATATGAGTTCATTTTATCATTTTTTGGTGAAGGCTAATCCCTTTTGTAGGTCTCCAAAGCATTCAAGAAAATCAAGCAAGCAATATTCAAGACCTTGAGGCGATGTGTATGACTTTAGTCTTTCAAGGAAGCCATTAAATGGTAGTGAGTTGTAGCACTTTGTGATTTCATCATTCCTTACTATCCATTTATCCATTTATCATTGACATTGCCATCATGGAAGTGGAAACACTTACATGGGGTTTGACTGAGGCAAGCCCCTAAATGGCCCAACATTTTCCCTCTTTTTGAATGTGTAGGTTATAGGTTTGAAGAGGATTGAGGGAAGATTGAAGAAAAAATGTTTATTATTACATTTGAATCCCTACATATTGTCAATTCACAAAAACTCAGTTAGAAAAATATCTAATAGCGTCTCGACATTTGTAGGTGGGAATTTGAAGCTTAGATCCAACATCAAAGGACCCTAAAAATAGAGTAGAAGTGTCATAAAAAGACCCATTCACCCAAGGGAGAACCAATCCTACTAGAGCACTTAGATCCAACTTCTAGTGATAGGTACACAATCATTTGCACTTCCTAGATCTGCATGTAATTGATTGTTTCCGTCTATCAATTATTAGAATCTTATATTTTTTAGTATTAAGGCACATAGTATAATTAGGTTAAAGTGAAGGAAAATAAATTCCAAATAATTCCAATCCCCTAATTTATGGAGATCTAGGTCTAATTGGCTCACCTTCATGGTTGAAAGTCAATCTATACACCTTGTTGATCTCGATCTCAATGAAACCCTAGGAAAAGTCATTGTATCCTATGGTTCTAAGCACTTAGGAACTAGGATCATATTTTTCTATATTTAATTTTTGTGAACTTGATATTTGACATCATAATGGTCTTCTAAAATTGGAAGCCTTTGAAACCCTAGATCTAGGTTTTGCATTGCATTGCTTGTATTTCTCATTTGAGGGTTTCTATTTTGCATCATAAAAGCATGAAATTAAAAAAAAATGCATCACATATTGCATCATAGGTTGTATTAGGGTTTATTCTACTCATTTAAATCAGATCTACATTCAAATTGCATCCATTAGGTCACAAAATTTTAAAAAATTTCATTGCATTCATTTAGGCATCTTTCATTTAGGTCAAACAAGTGAAAAAAATTGCATAGTTTTGTTTCAAAATTAAATCAAATCATCATTCTCAAAATTTTACATCTTCAAATAAGTCAATTAAACCATCTTAGTTCTAAAAATTGTATTCCAAAATGTCCTTTATTGTTGCATACTTGCATTTTAATCACATTGTCTTAAATTGAAGAAATTTTGAAACAATCACTGTCAAACCTATTTGCAAATAGAAACAATCTTAAACAACATAAAAATTCCAATTTTGAATTTCTAGAATCCCTATTAGGGACTCAGATGCCCTTGGGAGCCTTTGTCCTTTTACCCTAGCATTTTCCAAAATTTTCACATTATTTTGTGTATGTCTTCTTAGTCTATTTGTGCTTACAAATCCTAGAATTAGAATTCATAATTTCATCTTTTTAGGAATTTTGCATATATTTCATAAAGGTGAAAGAAAGTGCATTGTTTAGTTTCAAATTTGCATTAAAAATAATCATTTTTAGGTTGTGGCATCCTAGGATTAGTCATTTATTGCATTTTAGATCTAAAATTTGCATTCAAAACTTTTTAAAACATTTTCAACCTTGTTGTACACTTGTATTTTGAAGTACATTATCTTAAATTGAGAAAAATTTGGAAAATATCAATTGTTCAACTTGTTTGCAAGAAAATCCATAATCCTTCAGTAGTGCTTTACATAGTAAAATTTTGAATTCTTAGAACCCCTAGCTAGGACTCAGAAGCCCTAAGGAACCTCTGTTCTATTACTAGTGGCTTAGGAATATTTTTCATAGATCTTTGTCTCTGTATTTTAGGTCTATGTCTACCTATTGATCTCTGATTTGAAATTCTGAAACTATGTTATTGTATGTGCAAGAAAGGTGTCATTTTGCTTAATTTGCAACAAATTTGGTAAAATTGTTACATTTCAATAGGAAATTGTTTACATCATGTTCTCATTGCAAATATCTTTTGTTATCATAATTCATGTTCTATTGTTAGATCTTGTTAAGAATTTCAAAGAATTTTTGTTACAAGCATGTGAGAATGAGTTCATTTCTACCTTTTTGTTATTTTTCATTGATCCCTCTCCCACTATCTCTCCTATGTGTGAGGTTAGATTGGTGAAAGAGAATACAATCATTGACAATCATGGAAATCATGTTTGGTGTTCTCTCAATATCTCTCTTATGTGCAAAAAAGGTATCTTGGTGTTAGAAGATCCAATCATTGAGCATCATGAGAATCTCATTTGTTTATCTCCCCCTACATCTACTTTGGAAGACATTGGTGGAAAATATCATGAAATCGTTGATACATTTATGGATTTCATAGATGAAGATGCTAAGGTAACATCCTAAGAGTCCTCTAATTATTGGACCTCCTAAGTCACCTCTCATTATAGGACCCCCTAAACCTCTAGGTTCTATCCTAAATTTTGCAAAACAACTTACTAGTAATCATGTGTCACAACAACCACATTATCATATTGTAGCTCACACATTATAACACTAGAAAAAATAAGCAACAAACAAAAAAATCTAACATCGATTCCATTGCCTCATCCATACCTCCCACCCATACCTAACATCCCTCAACGTAGTGGTAAAGAATTTGATCTTGTTGAGCAACTTTGTGACACTCTTGCTAATATTCCTTGTGGAATTTGATTCAAACATCACCTACTTACCATGGCATGCTTCAAAATTCTTTGCAAAATGTTGTTATCCCTCCTACAATCTTATACATGGGGGAATACAATCTTATACAATCAAAATCAAAGAAAGAGAAAGAAGCAACAATGGTATCAATACAACCTATCATTGAATCATCAAAAGCATTTGGTTCCACAACTTCTAGCAAAGAGGAAGACAAAAATTACACATCCACCTATGATGAAGATGATTTTGAAAATCCACCTTCTCCAAGAAAATGGAAGCCATTTATGGAAGAGGTTATGAAATTTTAAAACAACTTGGATATAATGGAAAATGATGTGGTGTAAAGAATAAGGCATTATGTTCCCATAGAGCCCAATATGCAGGAAACAACAATAGGTCTTGGCTATTGTCCTTTAAAAATAACAAAAACATCCAAAAAACCTTTCACTTAATCAATATCATTAGTTGTTGTTCCTTTTCATGTGGTAGTTGTAGTATCACAAAATGGTCACTACCATGCATGAGGTTATAAACTAGGCTTTATACAATCATCTTTCATTTTTCAAGGAGCAACATATCATAATCCATTTGGCTCACCTTTGTCCTTACACTTGAGGGTAAAGGGGTTAGATAGCCTTGTCCTAGGTGCATTCCTTCTAGAAATGGATCCCTCTTTATCTCCTTAAAACATTAGAGTAGCAAGTACACAAACATTTTAAGGGGGGCATATAGTCCCTTTCTCATTGTTTGTAGATGAATAGTCTCTTCTTAGAAATGATAGCTTACATCTCCTAGGAAGTGTGACCTTGTCAATCAAAGTGTGGCCTTCTTGATCTATGCAAGTGTCTCTTTAGTGGTGATATTAGGTTTGATATCCCTCAAGAGTGTGACCTTTCTTGGCATATGACATTCCCCTTGGTGGTAATGCTATGGCTGGTATTCCCTAAGGCGTGAATTTATCTCTCCACAACTTGTCCTCTCTTGGTGGTGATGTCATCTATGATATTCCCTAAGGTGTGACCTTTTTCATATATTGAGCCAAGCCCCTTTGTTTTTGTAAATAATCTCTTGTGGTGGTGTTGTTATAACACCCTTGAGTTTTAACCTTATCTTATTATCATTTATGCACCCCTTGAGGTGAGTTTTATGTACCCATTGAGGTGAGTTTTGTGCACCCCTTGAGGTGATTTTTTTTCATCCCTCGAGATGTTAAACTTGAACATCCATTTTCTAGCATGGCCACCTAGTATAACACACCTTGCTTTCCAGTGGATCCATGTGTTTCATGAGTGATGTGGCATAACAAAACTTGCTAGTCCTCATGTGAGCTAACATTTATTTGATGGATGGCATTTTTCATTTGAGACAATTTAAGACCGAGGTCTCTTTGTATTTTCCTTATCGACTCAAATGTTTACATTGTGTTGGTTTCCAGTTCGTTGTCATCTTTATGTCCCATAATTCCATGTGTTTTCATTGTGTATGCTTCATGTTTTTTGACATGTAAGTTTGTGTATGTTGTCTTGATGTATATCATATATGTGAGTTTTCCTTTGTGCTTATGTTGGTGTGCCATGGGGTCTTGGATCTTGGGGGATTGCACATCCCCCTAGATTCATTGTCATCCTATCTCTTCAACATTTGGACATTTGGATCCCTCTTGACATTTTTTTTCTACTTTAGTGTGAGTCTAAGCATAAGTTCATACTCTCACTAAAGTGGGGGCTAAATATAGCATCATAAATTATCACCCCTAATAATTTCACACTATGTTTTGTTCCCTCTAAATTATTGAGCCTAATTGACCCCATAAAATCCTAAAGTTATGCATTCTAGAGCCCATTTGTACCACTTTTCAATAAATTACAAGCATTGAATAAATGCATCCAATTCATATGTTGCCCTGATACTTAATGTCCTAGAAAGTTGGGCCAAGAACCATTCAACCAAGGGTGAATAGTCCTCATTTTTAGCTAGAACCAAATTTTGGACATGTTGGAGTGGCCATTTTAACATTCAAAACCCCACTTTCAAATGTTGGCCATCATGATCTAATTTTTGAGAAATTAGAATAATAACGTATAAATACATAGTCTTTTCACCATTTGAAAATAGAAGTGAAAGAATCTAGCAAAAGGTGAACATTAAGAGAAATTCAAGAGAAACATTTTAGTGATTTATTGTAGCAATCCAATATCCAAGTATCATGTGAAAGTGTATGTGAGTTCATGTTATCATTTTCTCATTGTTTTGTGAAGGCTAATTCCTTTTGTAGGTCTACAAAGCATTCAATAAAATCAAGCAAACAAGATCCAAGACCTTGAGGTGATGTATATGAATTTAGTCCTTCAAGGAAGCCATTGAATGGTGGTGAGTAGCAACACTTTGTGATTTCATAATTCATTCCTATACTTTTATCCATTTATCATTGATATTTCCATTGTGGAAGTGGAAAAACTTACACAGGGCTTGATTGAGGCAATACCATAAATGGCTCAATATTTTCCCTCTTTTTGAATGTGAAGGTTATAGGTTTGAAGAGGATTGAGGGAAGATTGAAGAAAAATTGTTTATTGTTGCATTTGAAGCCCTATCTATTGTCAATTTATGAAAACTTAGTTACACAATATCCAACAGTGCTCTGATAGATTTGTAGGTGGGAATCTAAATCTTAGATCCAACATCAGAGGACCCCAAAAATAGAGCATAAGTGTCATATAAAGGCCCATTCACCCTGGGTGACCCAATCTTGCTAGAGCACTTCGATCCAACTTCGAGTGACAGGTACATAGTCATCTGCACTTCCTAGATCTGCTTGCAATTGACTCTTTTTGTCTATCAGTTACCAAATTATTGCAATTTTAGTATTAGGGCACATAGTCTAATTAGCTTAGTGAAGGAAAATAAATTAAAAATCATTCCAATCCCCTAATTGATGGAGATCCAAGTTTGATTGGATCACCTTCATGGTTGAAAGTCAATCTATACACCTTGTTGATCTCCATCTCAATGAAAACCTAGGAAAAGTCCTTGTATCCTATGGTTCTAAGCACTTAGGACCTAGGATCATCTTTTTATGTGTTTCATCACCAAGACCTCAAATAGAGTTGACAACTTCATCAACTCAGAGCATGAATGGAACAATATTCTAATCTTCTTTCATATTTAGACCTTCAAATTGAGCTTTGTAAGTTTGCAACTTTTCCTCTTTGACTTTGTCATCACCTTCATAGATACTCTCCAATTTATCCCATATATCCTTTGTTGTTTTGCACTGTATCACTTTCAAAAATTAAAAATTAGTCAATCCACATAAAATAGAATTCCTTTCCTTAGCATTGAGTTTACAATCCCTCTTTGCAACTTGATCCCTAGGAGGGTTTTTTAGGAATTTCATATCCCTCTACTACTGACATCCAAAGTTCCATCCCTAAAGCCATCAAATAAGACTCCATCCTAACTTTCCAAAATGAAAAATTTGATCCATCAAAGAGTGGTGCTTTATTTCTAGATAATCCTTCATGTGCCATCGCAGATCTACCTTAAGCTATTAGACTTCTTCAAAGGAACTTGACTTTGATACCAATTGAAGGGCACACAATCTATGAAGAAGGGGTGGGTTGAATTAGTAGATCTAATCAATTCAAAATTCTCAACTTCAACACTAACTACCAGATCTTGCAACTTGAAACTTTGCTACTGTTATCAAAATATATGATTCCTCATAGCAAACCCCACATAAACAAACAAAACATAAAAGCATAAAACACACAAGAGAACACCAAATATATGTGGAAAAATCAAGAAGGGAAAACCACGGTGAGAATAGCTTCTTGGATCTACTACCAAAATCCATCCTCACAATGTAAAAATGTATAAGTGAATTTTACACACTAAAGTAGGCACCAACCTATCAGGGACAACAATCCCCTACTGTGCTTGTATACACCAACCTACTAGAGACACCAATCCCCAAATGAAACAATACAATAGGTAAAAAAATAGTCCTACCGAAATATAATGACAAAGCTTGTGGATCTTCAATACAACACATACATGTTCCAGAGTCACTGCTAACACTCTTCCTTACTATCAATGACCTAATACCGACACACTCTCTTTTCTTCACACTTTCTCCTTTAGAAAATTTTTCTTCACATCGATGTAATTATACTTCACATACTATACTCAAGTCAAATCACATGCATCTGAACATTTGAATTATATACATGCCATTACATTAACACTCTTTCATGTCAGCCAGGGATCCATAAATAGCCAAGATGACATAATATGGACCTAAATTCAATTTACATAAAATGTGTAATAGGTCAGTCCAATTTCAATTTTCTTGCTGCCAAAAGAACATGATGTCATGCACTACCACATGGACCTTAACTATGTCCTATCCTAACACCACATGCAAAATTTAAATTATGCATGCTACTAACTATTACCACACATGCCTTAAACTCAAACAAGTTGATAGAAAAGAACAAAGAACCTTCTGTCACTTCAAACTTCTCGCATACTAAACATATCCTCTAGAAACTCAAGAAACTGATAGAACTAGTGTAGACATACTTTCCTTCCAAACCATGGAGAAAAACTGCATTTCTAAAATAAATGCCAACCATATTTGTAGTTTCAGAGAAATCTCTCTGCCCAAAAGATATCCTTGTGCAGAATTTTGAACCACCACAATCATATTGACTATTTGCATGGTATATTAACCATACATAACACACCAACTCTAAGAAAGGAAATCACTCAATAAAACTTGCTTTATAGATATGATTGATGAGACAACTTTTTCATGATTAACACCACCAGATACACAACATGCTACCATAAATATAACATATATTTCTGCAACTTTCTTGCAACACAACATGACAAGCCCAAGGGAGTATAATGATAATTCAAGTACTCCTACAATCTTTTTCATTCATGACAACCTTGACATCAAAGACATTTTTGTGACATCAATGAAAACCTATGTTCAAAACACTCTCCTATGCATAATGTAAGTTTTTTTTCTATAAGAGCACATATTTAGATGTATGAAATTTGGTTAGATATTTATTAATATATTGTTCACTTACAACCAAGAATTCATTTGAACCTTTACTCAAATAGTTGTCATTGTTCAAATTATAGATTTCTATGATGATTAAATTTCTAAGAATTTCAAACAAGTCTTAATGGACTTAGATAACCTATTATTTGATGGGTTGTAATTAAAAAAAATACGTCCTTTTTGATCCACATATAATTTTACTACACATTACCAAAACTCTTTCTTCATTGTAACTTGAAAAAATGACTTTCTATCATGATATACAACTTAAATAAACATATTTATTCCTTCAAGTACCAAATGAAAATATCTCTTTGTCTCAAAGATTTATTTAATACAAGCTTATATGGTACCTTATTTCTTCATTGCAATATACTAAAAACATACAATATTACAAGTAAGATATATAAATGTAAAGATAACATCCCAATAAGAGAAGTAAGGATCTCCACCCTACCAAGAATGACATCATTATACCATTTCAAGACCCTAACCATCTCTTGAGTTGAGAGAACCATTTCAAACGCAAACAAAAAAGTTGTAACCCAACACTAGATTTTTTTTACAACTCAAATATAGAATAACTAAACATAATAGCAATTCTACCATTTTTAAAACTCATTAACACAAAAAAAAACAACAAGCTTATTGAAATATTTAAAAGCACACCCATTTTCAAAAACTCTCATTCCAAGAATCCTTCATATCACTCATAATTCCAACTAGAAGAAAATATAATAAGGACTTATCTTTTTTCTACATCATTGTAGAGATGTAGCCTCTTTCTCTATGATACCCCCTTCTTTGATTCATCACTCTTTCTCTCTACTATTATCTCAAGATTTATCCTTCCTTCTCCCCAAACAAGCATGTCAAAGGAAAATACAACCCCCAAAAGAATTAACTCCAAAAAAATCTCCCCCCCCCAAAAAAAAAGACTCAAAAATCCAAAAAGAAAAATCCCTCCCCCATTCTTCCAATGGAAGATGAAAAGAATAATAAATGAAATAAATGGAAAGTACTAATCCAAGATAAATTGTTTGAAGGAAAATATTAGCATCCAAGATGAAAACTAAGAGCACCAAGAACATGCACACTAACTATCCAAGAGGAGACACAAGATTTTGTAAGGGGGGAAATTCAAAGAAAAAACCCCCTATATTATGAAGATGGCATAAAGCCTAAATAAAATTACAATGAGAGAATGAGAGAGAGAGCTCAGGAATATAATGTTTCATGTGAAGAAAGATATAAGCACCTCAAATAAATAAAGGTAAGAAAGGAGCTGCCTAAGTAACTCTCATGTCTATGTATGCCACCTTTCATCCTATGTGTGTGCAAGGTGTCAAGATCTTCATAAAGAGGAGGCTACACCTAAGCCTTAATATTGCTCCAAAAAGGAATTATAAAAATGAGTGATCCTCACACATTTGTGAGAGTACTCAAATGAGAGAAAAAACTTGTAGGCATTCCTTTGGAATATTCCTACAAGTAATTAAATTATACAAATAATAAATAATCTTCACTAGGGTTTTCATCAATTGGTGAACTAGGGTTTGAAGGATTTTTAGTTCTTGAAAAGTAAAAAGCATTCAATCAAAATATTGCAATTAATATTATATTCAATTTATATAGTTAAAAATTAAAAAACTACCTCCTTGACCTCATGGATGTTGTGGCAACATTGTGTTAGTGGCTTGATCAACTAAAAAATGTGTTCACATTATTCCTCACTCGTATTTGGCTACTCAAAGATAGGGAGTCAAGTTCAAATGAGGTTGACCTCTATTCATTTTCTGTTTTATGATAGACATAGCCTAAGCACATTATATTGCACTCACATAATGGCTTATTAGTGACTAGATCAATCACTACCAAGCCATAATGGGAGCATATTATAATGCACTCATGTTATGCCTTAGATGGACCAAAACGTAGTTGTGGTCATTTTTTGGTCCCCCATCTTTTTGCACACACCCATGTCCTAGATACTCACAAGAAAGTAATAAGAATAGTAGATTCAAATTACATCCACCTACAAGGCTTGCTTTAGAGGTTTTTATTGAGGATAACTTGAACTATTTTCTCTTTCTATGATATATGCGATCACATTGCTATAAATTGTTTGAAGATATTTCACATTATGCAACTTTTGTTTCCCCAATCAAACCAACAAAATATTTAGGGTAACCTTCAAAAATTTTGAGAGATGATCGATGGTGAATCTATAACAAGATATTTTCAATATAGACCCATTCATGTTCAAGAAGTGAACAATATATGCAACCATGTTTTAATGAAGAAGCATGCTGATGGACTCAAAAATGAACATGTAATTTAAAGGAGAAAATTACATGAAGAGAATCCATGGAGGGAGGTGTTGTGTGGTCTCACAACACACCCCAAGACTGTAAGACTTGGGGACCCAAGTGAAAACTAACACTTATGGAAAGTACTGGCTAGTTGGAAAGATCACCTGAAGTGAAGAGCAAAGAGAAATTTTTAATAAAAAATAGTATTTCGTAATTTAAGCATTTTGGGTACCGAATACTGGGAACCAGGAATGTTAGAAAGGAAAAAGCTAATACAAATGTTAAGCAAAGTTTTTCAGTTCAATAGTCGAGGTTTGATAAAGAAGGAAGTTTTGGTAAAAGCGAAGTCCAGGAATATCATGGGTAAAGCTGAAACTAGGTAATGATGCAAAGCAAAGTTTTAAAATTTTAAGGTTATCCAAGAATTCTGATAGTCCAGTAACCCAGTCTATAAAATGATAACTACACAAGAATTTATGAATTTTCAGAAAGTGTGTTATTTATGATGGATTTATATGATAAAAATTTAATGACGGTTTTATTTACATGAGAATTTTTTTATAAATGTTTTTTCTTTTTCAAAGGGATTTAATGAGTGGAATTTGTGATTGTAGGAGAAGCAGATTGTGATGTAGAGTTCAGATATGGATGGTCAGGAAAACTAAAGTCGTAGGCATATCCGATGGTGTTACTAGGTTCAACAATATGCTTTGGAAGCTCATGCAGAAATAGAGTTCATTGCAAAGATACACCAGATACTGAGAAATTGAGACTTTGGAGTTTAAGCATGCAACAAAGAAGTGTATTCATTCCGGGGATTACTTATTCTTGGAATGTTCAAATCAAGATTGAACCTGAATATAGGAATGAAAATTTGACCTGATCATTTTGTATGTATGAGAATTTCCTACATTCTATTTATGCGGATTTGTTTGGTTCCAAGAAGGAACCCTAATTTAATAAGAAGATAAAAAACCTGAAGGACTTCAACGTGTAGATGGAGGTTGACCTTCGTTGACTTCATTTGTAATTCTCTTATCAGTCACCACATTCCACATGCCTTGATGTGATTCATCCCTTGGATTTCCTCTCATGTATTTGTCTTATCCTACCTATGTCTTACTTCTATAAAAGGCCAAGGGATACCTTTTTTTAGTTAGGTTCATAATTTGTGGATGTCGGAAGAGCCATAACTTCTTTAAGTTTTGTTATTTTTTCCTATTTTCTGAATCATTCCGGACTAAAAAATTGTATGCACATAGAATTTAATCAATATCGAAGCCAATTTGATAGCTACCTATCTCATGTATTTTTGTAGCTAGTTTTGTTAGTTCATCCAAACAAGATTGTGTGCTGCACCATTTAAGGGTTCATGTAGAACCTAGTCAGTGTCCAAACTAAAACCCCCTTCTTTAAAAGCTCACATCATTTTATATGTAACTGTGAAGCAATCTAGTGAAGTATAAAGTGGTTTTCTTTGATTTGACTAACTCTCGGGGCATGCGTGGAGAATAACCGAGATAAATTTTAATTTTTAGTATTTTTATGCTTTATTTTAGATTAGATGTTTAAATTCTTGAAAATGTTTCAAAAAATAGATGAATGGATGGAAATTTATTGAAAATATTTCATTTTCTATGAAATTGTTGAATGCTTAAAGCTAGATCTACTTAAGTGAGCAAAATTGTTGATGTTCATGAAATATTATTGTAAATCTTTTGATTTCATGATGTTATTTTATGATTGAGCTGTAAACTTGGTACCAAATGCTTATGATTTTGAATGAAATTGAAATTAACCATAGACCCCTTGAGATTAACAACAATATCACATCATGCCCTTGAGTGAACCTAGTATGGTCAAGACCTAGTTACCAGAGCCTTGGGATTAAGCTAAGTCAACCTCTTCCTATTACACATACACCTTAGGTTGCCTTGGTTCAGTCTTTCAAGTAAAGATAGGCTCTTCACAATTTTCCTATGAGGATTTTATCTACACTGTTGCTGCGAGTGATGTCCTCATCAATAGGAACTGGTGCTAGAAGGAGGGCAGTGTAGAATCTGTATTGGTTTCAGGTTTAAAAGGTAGCTTGTAAGGCAAAAGTTTAGTGCAAGCTAGTATTTCAAAATGGAAGTTGAAAAACTCCAAAAAATTCTTAACCAAAAATTACATCCTTTGAGTTTATTCACCTTTGGTAGAGTTACCGAGTGTAGAATTCATGATACAATTGATCACGGTGAACTTGATTGTGAATTTTTTTTAACTAGGGTAAGTTTGGCTATGTGTAAGGTGATTCTGTTAATAGAAGAAGTTTTAACTGCTAGAAGAAAGGGATTGTTAACAAGAAATATGTTGAACCCTAGTGGAATTGAAAATGTTAAAAATTTAACTGATATATCAAAACTGTTTGATAACTGCAATTGTTATAAAGAAAATCTTAAGGTTTTGCAAGAAGATAGGCGAGAATGTCAAGATTCAGAAATATTGCATCAAAAATGAGGAAATGACATTGATGAGTCATCATTCTCTTTCTACGTGGAAAACACAAGTGAAGAGGAGCAGGAAAATCGAGCGGGAGACACGTGTTTTCCATTCCAAATTGAAAATTCACAAGCTAAAAAAAGAAATTTACTTGATTTTATGAAAGATACAGAGTATCACACTTTTACTTTTTCTCTCTTTGATAACAATACAAATTGTGATATTGCTTGGTCTATCAAAGTTCAAAGTGAAGACAAGACCAAAGACACGAAATTTTTGAAAGAGAAGAAAATCAAGAAATGGACATAGCCATTCATGGAATTGAACAAAGTAAAAAGGAAAGCCATGAACTAGGGCTTAACGAAGGTAGAGTATTGCTCAATCAAAAGAAGTGTGTGCGATCGACCTTTAATGAGGTCATTTTCATACATATGAGCCAAGTCATTGGTAAGTACATCTTTGAATTTACATTTTTTAAATACAAAAATTTAAAAGAATTCATTACTATAGTAGGACATTTGAAATTCATTTGAGTGAATTCAAGGATAAACTTATTGTAATTAGTACCAAAACAACAATGGAAATAGTCATTGAACTTAAAATAAATTGTTTTGTTAGTGTTAGTAGTTTGTTAGATTAGAGTTTTGGTTAGTTAGGGTTAGTTTGCTTTTGTAGATTTTGTTTTGTTTTCGTTTGCTTTGCTTTTGTTTTCATTTTCGTTTTCATTTTCTTTCCTTTTCTATTTGGCTCTTTGCATTAGTAAATTCTGCTTAACTTATCATACACATGAGACTTAATTCAAACATTTGTAACATTGTGCTGTGAAATGAAAAAATATAAACCATACATAGTAAATACATGCTTTAAAATGTATGACAAAGCTAAATATATGTGTGTGTGTGTGTGTGTGTGTGTGTGTGTGTGTGTGTGTGTGTGTATCATGTATATACATGGAAGTATCAAAATTCTTGCTACAAAAAGGATCAAAAAAGAAAAAAGGAGGTAGCTAAGCTGCAAATAGGAGTAGCCATTCAATCAATTTGGGATGCCTCATCCATTAGGGCTAAATACCCGACATAGGAAATTTGTCGGTGAACTTCAAAGTCAGGAGTATGGAAGTCAGTAAGGAATGGCTGGAGTGGAACCACTTCCCTGTGTTCCAAGAACCGAGGAATATCACCCATGGAAGGGATTTCAATGGTCAGATGTGCAACAAATAGAATAATATCCAGATTCTCCAAATATTTAAGTCGCACTATCAAATTCATAGCCGAGTGAACATCTTCAACAAGAAGCCCAATATCTAGGAGCAATGCTACAAAGCAAGGGGCTAAGTCAGAATAGAACTGGTAGTAACCTTTGGATTCCACATATTGTTCCCCAAGGACTAAGCACAAGTTTAACACAATAAAATTGGTAGTCCGAATGAAGAAAGCCTTTTCAAGCCTTTGTGTCATGATACGACCCAAGAAAATTTTTTGGTGGTGAGAGCAGGTCAGGAAAATTGGAGTATCCATGACCTAGAAGTAAACAAGCACTAGCAGAAACAGAAAATGAAAAAAAAAGAAGGAAAACTAGCAAAAAGTGTGAAGAATTCAAGAGAAGTTCAGAATTTATGGAAAACCATGAAGAAGTTACGATACATGGTTGCCTGGATTGAAGTCTTGGAAATCATAAGTAAGTTGGCAACTAGATGAGTTTCTCCAGAGTGGAATGTTAAATCAAATTAATTTTTACACACAATTGGTGACAATTTGCTTCAAATTCAGCCAATACGAAGATTGCGAATCAAGCAAGTTAAAGATTTCAAAATTAATGGTGGTCATTTCATTGTATTTTTATTAAGCCGTATTAACCATGAAGGTGCCCATGGGTGCAAAACAAAAGGAAAATTAAGTCGGTGAGGTAGCACAGGTCATCACCTGGAAATTTGAAAGAAATGATACGTGCACATTGAGGCATGCAAATTTAATGCAAAATAATGTGATCGTGTTTAACTGTCATCATGACATTTTTGATCCATTAATTTGATAGAAAGTTTTAGTTAGCTAGGATTTGGCATAAAAGTGGTAAAGTTTAGTTGGGAATACACACCAACATGAAATTATTAAATGAGTTTTTGGGAAGTAGTGAAACGATGAAGGGATTTGCATTGAATGAAAAATCAAAAGGTAACCTTGCTACCACTGTAATTCCCAACCTAATAGCAGGCTTCATTGCTTGCAAGTTGAAATGAGCTATCAATGAAATATCAAAAGAGAAAAATGAGCTATCAATTAAATATCAAAAGAGATATACAAAAAAAAAAAAATCAACTCTTTAGGCTATCCAAATATCTCTATTGGGGCTATAGACGCCTGGTTGGCAGTAGAGCTATGTTTGGGGGAATGACAGAGATAACCTTTTTGAGGCTATGGGCACTTGACTAGCAGCAATGATCTATCCCTAGTTGGCTTTGGAGGATTACCATATTATGTAGTTCAATGTGAATGAACTAATTTTTTTCACCGAGTTCCAGAAACTAGAATTAATCAAAGCACACATGCATATTTATGAAGGAATTTTACTATTTTTATGTCAAAATCTAGGTAAAAGTAAAGAGTTATTATTTTAAAATATGCATAAATTATAATTTACGACTAGTGATTTAATCTCAAGTTTTAGTTTAAATTTGGTTTTATTGGTTGCAAGTTGTGTGGTCTCACAACACACCCCAAGACTATAAGACTTGGGGACCCAAGTGAAAACTAACGCTTATGGAAAGTGTTGGCTAGTTGGAAATATCACCTGAAGTGAAGAGAAAAGAAAAAAAATTAATAAAAAAGAGTACTTCGTAATTCAAGTGTTCTAGGTACTAGATATCGGGAACCAAGAATGTTAGAAAGGAAAAAGGTAATACACATGTTGAGCAAAGTGTTCCATTCTGATAGTCGAGGTTCGGTAAAGATGGAATTTTTGGTAAAACCAAAGTTTGGGAATATCATGGGTAAAGTTGAATATTGGGTTTCGGGTACTGGGTAACGATGCAAAGCAAAGTTTTAAAATTTTAAGGTTATCCAAGAAGTCTGATAGTCCGGTAACCCGGTATATAAAATGATAACTACACAAGAATTTGTGACTTTTCAGAAAGCATGTTATTTATGATGGATTTATATGATAACAATTTAATGATGGTTTTATTTACATGATATTTTTTTATATTTTTTTTTTTAAAAAGGGATTTAATGGGTGGAATTTGTGATTGTAGGAGAAGCAAATTGCGATGTAGAGTTTGGATATGGACGATCAAACAAACTAAAGTTGCAGGTAGATCTGATGGTGTTACTAGGTTCAACAATACGCTTTGGAAGCTCATGCAGAAATAGAGTTTGTTTCAAAGATACAACGGATACTGGGAAACTGAGACTCTGGAGTTTAAGCATGCAACAAAGAAGTGTATTCATTCCAGGGATTACTTATTCTTGGAATGTTCAAATTGAGATTGAAGCTAAATGTAGGAACGAAAATTCCACCTGATCATTTTGTATGTATGGGAATTTCCTACATTTTGTCTATGCGGATTTGTTTGGTTCCAAGAAGGAACCCTAATAATAAGAAGATAAAAAACTTAAAGGACTTCAACGTGTAGATGGAGGTTGAACTTCGTTGACTTCATTTGCAATTCTCTTATCAATTTCCACATTCGATGTGCCTTATTGTGATTCATCCCTTGGATTTTCTCTCATGTATTTGTCTTATCCTACCTGTGTCTTAATTCTATAAAAGGCCAAGGGATACCCCTTTTAGTTAAGTTTATAATTTTTGGATGTTGGAATAGCCAAAACTTCTTTAAATTTTGTTATTTTTTCCTATTTTTTGAATAATTCTAGACTAAAAACTTGTATGCACATAGAATTTAATCAATATCAAAGCCAATTTGATAGCTACCTATCTCATGTATTTTTGTAGCTAGTTTTGTTAGTTCAGCCGAACAAGACTGTGTGTTGCACTGTTTAAGAGTGTATGCAGAACCTACTTGGTGTTCAAACTAAAAACCCCTTCTTTAAAATCTCACATCATTTTAAATTTGGTGAAGTATAGAGTAGTTTGATTTGATTTGATTAACTCTTGGGGCATGCATGGAGAATAACCAGGAGAAATTTTAATTTTTAGTATTTTTATGCTTTATTTTAGATTAGATGTTTAAATTCTTTAATTTTTTTTCAAAAAATAGATGAATGGATGGAAATTTATTGAAAATATTTCATTTTCTATGAATTTTTTGAATGCTTAAAGCTAAATCTACTTAAGTGATAGAAAAATTGTTGATGTTCGTGAAATATTATTGTAAATATTTTGATTTCATGATGTTATTTTATGATTGAACTATAAACCTGGTACCAAATGCTTATGATTTTGAATGAAATTGAAATTAACCATAGACCCCTTGATATTAACAACAATATCACATCATACCCTAGAGTGAACCTAGTATGGTCGAGACCTAACTACAGGAGCCTTGGGATTAAGCTAAGTCAATCTCTTCCTATTACACGAACACCTTAGGTTGCCTTGGTTCAGTCTTTCAAGTAAAGATAGGTTCTTCAGGGTTTTCCTGTGAGGATTTTATCTGCACTGTTGTTGCGAGTGATATTGTCGTCAATATGAGGCACCCATGGAATCTTGCTTTCAAGAACCCATCAATGTCCTTTTATTGGAAAATTATGGTGATCAATTAGATTTTCATATTACCCCACTAACATATCTCAATTCCCAACATGAAAAATAATAACCTTCTATGTTATACATGCCAAGTTGGTCATATCAACATGAGGAAAGGTCAGACCACAATTTTCCTAGTCACTTATGAAAGAGAATTCAATTTTTAAGCATGGAGACTTCAATTCATTGTTGGAATTTAAATCATATCCTACTGGAACCAATTCATTTCCCTTAGGAGGATGGGAATCACATTGTTCATTGTAATGTGTAGTAGCTAGAAAAATATCTGAAGCAGTTTTAAATTGTGGACAATCCACTTCAGCATGAGTATTTGTATTATGAATTCTACACCAATTGTTCATCACAAGGTTGGCTAAATTCACCTTTGACGTGGATCTATCATCAAAAGGATTAGTATTATCTAAAGGTGTGGATATCCCTCCATTTTGGTCATGCTAGTCATGCCAAGTTGGTCATATCAACATGAGGAAAGGTTGCACCACAATTTTCCTAGTCAATCATGAAAGAGAAATTCAATTTTTAAGCATGGAGACTTCAAGTCATTGTTGGAATTTAAATCAATGTGAAGATTTCATCATCTTTTCAAGTCATTGTGGATATAGATAAAATTTAAGAAATTTTTTTTGGTCATGCTAGTCATGCCAAGTTGGTCATATCAACATGAGGAAAGGTCGCACCATAATTTTCCTAGTCAGTCATGAAAAAGAAATTCAATTTTTAAGCATGAAGACTTCAAGTCATTGTTGGAATTTAAATCAATGTGAAGATTTCATCATCCTTTCTAAGTCCATTCTAGTCTTTTTTATTTTTGACAAAAGAGTTATTTATTTTTAAGCATGTTCATTTCTTTTACTTGTTTAGATTTGATTTTCTTTAAATTTTCTTTCTTTCAACCTTTTTAGCAACTTTTAAGAATTTTTCTTTAACATTCCTTTTCAAGGATTAAAAATGGTTACTCTAAAGTCTTAAGGATTGAGTATTTGTAAATTATAAATAAGTACTTTGAGCACATAAACACTAGAGGATGGTAAATGTTGTAAGGATAGTAGATGTTGTAAGAATGCAAGTTAAATAAAACAAATAAAGACTAAAACTTTAACAATTTAAAATCAAAATATTTTAACATGCAAGCGAATTTTGAATAGAGTGTTGACAAATTGGCTTTGTGATGATATGTTTGTTGTTCATTGTGACAACATCTACTTGTTCAACTGGACTCAAGATTGTGAAAGATGAAGGTATAATATTAACTTATAGATTTTTGAAGATGAGAATGAGGATGAGTGAACAAATAAGAATAGCATGGTTATTTTTAGTCATTTAGCTGATTTTATTGATTATATTTATTTATTTTCTCAATCAATTAATTTTGTCTTTCCCTTTTCAAAGATTTTTGTTCTTTTAAATAATTAGCTAATTAACTATGAAAATTTTATTTGATTTTATGATTTAATTAAATTAATTTGTGGATAATGATGGATTATTTGATTCGTTTATTTATTTTGGAAATTATAGATAATCAAATTATTTAAATTAATTAAACAATAAAAATCATTTAATTAATTTAAACTGGTTAAGTGAGTTAATTGATTAATGATGAATTGGTTTATAATTTATTAGTTATTTTAATTAAATGGATGTGATTTATTTTTTTTATTTGTGTTTTTTAGGTGTGATGGCATTAGTGAAACTTAAGTGTCTACATTTTACCCCTCTTTGAAATGGTATTACAATTGCAAGAAACAATGTTGTTTCAAAGAAAGTAGATATAGACACCTGATGATTGATATGCCCCTAAGATCAAAAGATTAAAGATTGATTGATTTGACAATGTTGTTGATGTGGGAAGAATACAACTCAAAAAAATGTGATGATTGGCAGAGATTTGATTCAAAGTATGCTTCAATGCTTGTAGATATTTCAAATTTGGGATTGCATGGATTTAGGATTTAATGGATGATAAGATGATGGTAAGTCCCCTCAAGAGAACGAGTGGTTTGAATGACACACATGTGGAATTGAAAAGGATTAAGCTAAAATTAGTAAAGTAATGAAGAGGTGCAGATTGGTTTGGGATGATGGAGTTAATAGATGAGGCCATTTTACTATGGCTTACTAAGTTAGAAGTGGAAATGAAGGAGCATAATATTTTTTGGAGTTACTTGAGCATAAGTAGATGCAAATATGAGGTTGCTTTATTATGGCTTATGATGTTAGAAGTGGAAATATAACATGATATTTTTTCAAAGTTATTTGAGTGTAGGTATATGTTGTGACTCTACAAAGAGATTCCAATATGTTTTAACAAAAATTTTGATTTTGCATAGGAATTATACATCATGATATAATGGACCATGATGATAATGCACCATATACATAGAGGACTAGCTCACAATAACAAATCAAAAGATAAAGGAAAACAAAGAAAAAATAAAAATGAACAAACACAAATGCATGAAAAGAAACTTGAAATCATGATGAACAACAATATCAAAGACAAGACACATGCCCTCATGATCATGACCTCAAGAGACAACATAGTATAAGAACTATGGTGTACTTGAGGAAGAGTGTGGTGGGAACTAAACCAAACATGATTTTTTAAAAAAAATTAATGAAAATAAGAATAAGGCATACACATGCATAAGCAAGCATGCATAAAAGAGAAAAATACAAGACATAAAACCTTTCCATTGATCAAGCTAAAAGCCAACAATTGATTAATTTGATGATGATAACATTGTATCATTTCCATAACAATGTGGGTATTGTGAATGATATATC
Source organism: Sequoia sempervirens (assembly GCA_007258455.2). Classification (NCBI taxonomy): domain Eukaryota; kingdom Viridiplantae; phylum Streptophyta; class Pinopsida; order Cupressales; family Cupressaceae; genus Sequoia; species Sequoia sempervirens. The sequence continues at coordinate 206,349,499 of VDFB02000013.1, read as the reverse complement.
CCAATGATGATGATTGGTTGTTCATATTAAGTTATTATTTTTATTAAGGGGTAGCCATCATGTTTGAAAGGTCTTATAACCTTTTACATGGTCAATACAATAGATACAAAAATAATAATTCAACACAATCACAACCAAGCTTATGTTGGAGAAAAAACAACACCTATACTATGTCCAACTTCATCATTGTAATCCACACACCCATAACCCAGGGACGTGATTCTAAAATAAATTTAGGAAGACTTATCTTCCTTCTTTGAAAAATTGTTCAAGACATTAGCATTATCTAAATCCACTTTAATCATGGAGAGAGAAGGGAGTCCTCATTTGATGGCTCAACCAAAGTCACCTCGTGCAATGAGAAATAAAGTCTAACAAAAGATGCATGTTGTACAAAATCTATAAACAAAGCAAGAGAAAGAATCCCCCCACAACCCATAAACAAGGCAATATAATAAAAATAAGAAGTTTGAACTATTTTAGAAAAATTTCTAATAGGGAATGACAAAATTGCCTAAGTTGCACCAACCCTATGGGAAGCCCCCTCAAGAGGAGCCTCCAAGGTCACATTGTGATCCATTGATGGGGTGTAGGACAAGGAGATTTATCAACTAGAGAGTTAAAAAAATAAACATCCACAATAAAATGATGAAGGCCATTCTACCAAGATGTAGTTGAGCCAAAAATCCTATAGTGAGAACAAGGACAATTAGAAGCAAGATGTCTACTAGCAAAGAGCCATCTACAACTTAAGCTTAATTTATTATTAAACATATGTTTTTAATTCCATTTGAACTAAAAATGGATTTCAATATCACACTTTGTATTTAAGTTACTTGTTTAATATTGTGGCTTTGTATACGATCTAATTATTTAATGCATAGAATCATGTGTCACCTATGTATTATTATTTCTTTGAATCTTGTTTGCACTAAATAATGAGTATCTATTTTAGCTAGTTGGAAGGTTTCATTTATGTATTTAGAATTTTTTTTTTTTTAGCAAAGAGAATATAGCCCATATATTAATATTATATAGATAAAAGTCTACTTACAGATAATTTCTTTTTCAGAATTAGAGGCTCTTGCTAGCCAAATAACACATTTCATTTACAGTTGGCAAAAAGCCAGGGTCTGAAGACCCATATACTACCCTGATAACCCAAAATTTAACTACCCAATTGTAATACTTGCAAAAACCTATATACTACCCAAAATCCAAAAACCCATATACTGCCCAAAATTCAAAAAATTGACTGCACTATTTGCAAATACCCATATACACAAACTGCAAGCCCTGACCCTAGTACTTGTTAATTGCAAGATTCAAAAAAATCAGAGTAGAATGAATTACTCCTCCATCTACTCAATCTCTATCTCATTTTCATCCTGTTGCTCCTACATATCACTGCCTTATAATTGTTTCACACAACTCCTTACTAATATCCCTTTCATGCCTTTCCAGAACAAACTATAGATGACACAAGCACTGTGTACCTAATGTCATTTTTATGCCCTTGTATATTGAATTATGTTCATTCTTGTGCAGCAAGAAATGCCTTGGAAAAATCCCTCCGACATACCCTTGTCCCTTCCACAGGTATGATTGCACTGCTTTTAGCATAACATTGTTTTGCAGAAAATTATCCTTGACAACCTTATTAGCTATTTCTTCAAGAGACTGAAAGGATAGAAGCAAATCAAACAGGTTAGAAACAAAAACTAACAGTAGTTGAGATGGAAACAAGATCCTCCTAGATTGCGGGTATAGCACCTCATCATCAATTACCCTTTTGATGCTTTTATTTCATCCTTCAATATATGAAAATATCATTTGCAAGATATAACTTTTAATAGTTTGGTGCATATATGTGAGGCAAAAAGTTATACATTATTTGTGTTTATGCAAAAACTCCTCAAAGGATATTGTAATGTATAAGTGTATATAATTTCTATAATTATTGTCTGGGGACAATTTAGCTTAGATTTAGGTTTAGTTTGGATTTCAAGAACTTAGCATTCAAAATTTGATGAAAGGTTTTACCTCACATTGTTTCATTTTGTGTTGTTTATTAAAACATAAATTAAAATACTACAAAATATGTAAATAGTAGAACCCAAAATAACTCAAACCAATAATTGCATAAAGATATATTCCATTCATTTTCTTATATAAAATAGTTTAGGGAATGTTCAAACATGCAGTACCCTTTCTCATGTACAATAGAAGTATAGAAAGTGGTCGAAGATTGTTGAGAACTTCCAACCGCCAGCAACTACGAAGAACAATTGCTTACACCTGAGAAACTAATTATGCCAAAGAAGAAAATTAAACTAATAGAAATATTTTCTAACTACACCAGCCCTCCAAAAAAGAGTTGTCTTCTAGACAACTAAAGAAACATAACTAAATACTAGAAAGAACAAAACTACACATCATTGAGGGTCTAGTTGAGGAGACATCCTTGGAGGTGTGTAAACCGATGAAGATGAAGTGGACTATTGGGAGACATATTACTGTAGGTGATAAACTTATTATGTGGTGCAAAATTTCAAATGATGGGATGCCAAAAAAATTTGGTTCATGAGTAGTTTTCACTAATTGGACTCCCTCAGACAATTGGTGCTTGGTCTTCTCATTTTCAAGTTGTAACTCAACAAGTTTCTTATCTTTTTCAATGAGATAGTTTTTCTTTTCCATTAGTTGTTGATCCTTTGCAATAAATTAATTTTCCTTCTCAATGACTTTGGCCTTTTTAAGTTCATTAAGGTGTGATTGTTGAGCTAGCTTTTCCTAAAACCTTTGGTTCTACTCATCCACTACTTCACGTAACTTCTAATAAAATCAATCCAACTCATCCACACACCACATGAGCTGGTTGTGGGAAACCAAATGATGTTGAAGCACATAGAAGACTTCCCAAAATATGAAATTGTTAAGTTGGAAAAGGAGAACCTAGGGTTTAATTTCTAGTTTCAATGCCTTGTCCAACAATGTGATGGTGGTGTGTGGATTCACCTTAACATTGGGGGAATTCAAATATAAACAAGAGTTATGATTGACTATCCAACAACCAATCTGCCCTTTGATCTGAATTCTAATGATAATTGTTGGTTTTGAATTGAAATATTGATGAAATGCAATGATGCAACTAATTAACTTTGAAAATACAGTGTTTTGAGATGAATTCAGACAAAATAGAAACTAATAAGAAAAATTGAAGACAAAAAATGAGAAAATAAGACACTAATGCAACTATGATTTAAATTTTGAGTTAATTTTGGGTGGTCAAGGGTGCCAAGGGCATCCTAGAATGGAGATCTAAACAAAAAACTGACTTCACAAGCCTCGTGTCCCTAATTTGTGGCTTCTTCCTTCTGAATCTCATTGTTGAATCTTCATCTGTTACTGAGATAATTTACAGTTTTCATATCTTGTCAACTTGTAGGGCTAATGATACATAAATGAACAATTTATTTTCAATCCTCTTCCAATCCTCTTCATATTTGTAACCTGCAAACACAAAGGGAGAGGAAGGGTTGTCCAATATAAGGGCTTGTCTTAGTCAAACACCATGTTGGTATTTCTACCTCCACAATAAGAAAAAATGATGATAATAAGAGCTTATCCTTTTAAGGGATAGAGGCTAAATGATAATGAAATAATAAATTGACAACTTGCTACAACTCACCACTCAAATCTAATCTCCTTGATGGATTAAAGTCATGTTGATCATCTTCAAGGATTGATTGCAATTTGACTTGATTTGTCTTGAAGACCTACAAGCATTAGTACTCACAAACAAAATGCATGCATAAACATGAAAAAACTCACATAGAACTTTATATGATTCTTGAATAATGAAATTGTGCAATAATTCTGCAAATTCTAATCTTGACTGCTTTTAGGACACTTTATTTGCTCAATTGAATTTCCAATAATTTCCTTGTTCATTAAAATTGTGAAAATACTATGTATTTATATGCAGTTAATCTAATTTCTCAAAAATTAAATCCTAATAGACAACAATTAAGATTTAAATTTTAAATAATAAAATTACCGATAGCGATATATTTAAATTTGGGACCATTTTAAGAGGTCAAGGGCGTAGGGTGCTCTAGAATAGATCCCACTTTTTTCACAATGCAAAGTGTCAGGGGAAAAATATTAAATGCATGCTTGGGTCTTGCATATTTTATTTTCTGATAAATGATAAAATGGTCCATGGAATGCATGATTTAGGAAATTAGGTGCATAATTGGTGCAAGAGCACCAGGCAAAGGATTATTTTGTTTTTGAGTTTTTAATTTTGTTGTGCTATCATAAGGTCATGTTGACCATTATTTTAAGTGCTTAGTGTTGTTTTTGGTCTTTGGAAAAGAGGGTGTCAAGTTTCCAATGAGTTTAGAGGCTCACTTTGCTAAATAGTGAAAAATTGTTAAATGTCTGTAAACACAGCGGGTTTTACAAAAAGGCATTTTTAGGTCATTTAAGCCTCGACCCAAGAACCTAAATTGTTGGGAAGGCATATTTAAGGAATTCCACGACCTTTTTTGTGGGTTAGAAGTTGTTTGTATGGACTGTTTTTCCAGAAATTAAAGAAAACAACTTTCTTGTCTTATTTTCTGTGTTTTTCCGTTCTTGTTTGCAAGACAGTAGTTAAATGAATTAAAAGAGGCATTTTGTAAGTTTTTTTAGCATGTAGAGAAGCCTCTGGAAGTTTATTTTGGCACATTTGATAGCTGTTCCATTGTTTCATCCATTCTTGTAAATTCTGTGTTTTATTTCCTTATTTGTTGTTTTGACTGGAACTATATAAAAATGGAGTTCTAGGCTGCATTTCCTCCATACCTGGAAGTATGGAATTGTTGGGAATGTAGTCAGGCTCCATATCTGTACATATTTTAGTGGTAGGTGTTAGGTTTTCATTGGTTGCAGGAGTTATGAGAAAAGTCTTGCCCTAGGCGAGCCAGTGAAGAGCCCGACTAGGAAAGGCTGCAGAACAACGTTGATAACTTGCAGGGGAGAAAAGATTTTCAAAAAATTATTTTTGGAGAATTTAGGGGAAGGTCTTGGCCACATGTGGTACCAAGGAGGAGAGCCCAGAAATCCGTTTAGGAGGAGAAATTTTCACCAGTCCTAAAACTGGTTCTGGACAGTTAGAAACCCTAGTTTTCTGGGTAGTGTTTGCATGAGGGAAAAGAACGGCTTGGATAGAGCCAAGACCCTAGAAATATTGAAGCTGTAGACAAGGGAAACAAATTTACTAAGCCAAGAACCACGTTTCTTTGGTGGGTTTAAGAGGGAAAAGCAATTTACCCCTGTTCAGAGACCAAATAGTGGCTCAAGAGGAAAACCTTTGGAATAGGCTTCATGCAAGTGCTGGTAAGATGGAGTCTAAGTGAAGTTCCAGAAACCCTAGGAGGTTGTTTTGGAGTTTTGGAAAAAATTCCCTCACCCCTGCAAGATTCATTCATGTATTGAGGGAGGATTAGTCTTTTGGATGGATAAAAGGCTAAGAAGGAAAGGAGTCATAGCACCAAGATTTGGCTTGGTAGTTGCAAACTTGACAAGATAGTGAGGTTGGCAGGAGAACTAGGGGAACTTAGAAAAGATAGAGTTCCTATAGGTTAGGGTGGAATAGAAATTTCACCAAGGAGGTCTATGTCAAGGCCTAGCACAGGAAACTGTGACTGTTTCCTGCAGCATCCGAAAATAGTGTAACTGATTCCTGCAGCTTCCAGGAATTTGTGATTGCTTCCTGTAGCCTCCCTATCAGATTGGTATCAGAGCAAGTGAAAGATTTGGGAAAGCAGCTTATATGTCAGAGGAAGTTGAGTCAAGTGAACCGCAAAAGATGGTGACAAATGTGCAGTTAGCCAAGATGGTTGAAGAGTAGGAAGAGGATAACAAATCCCTAAAGGAAAGAATAGAACAGCTTGAAGAAGCATTGAAAAAGGTGAAATTGGAAGGCAAAGTGCCAAAGGAAGAAGAGGTTGCAGAGGAGGACAAAGTCCCTGAACCTGACCCTGTTTTGGAGGAGGAGCCTTTCTTGAAGGCATTGAAAGCATTGAGTGGAAAAGGACTTGAGGGCATACCACTGTTCAGTGGAAAGATGGATCCTGATTTGGTCATGGATTGGATAGAAGGCATGGAGAATCACTTTGAGTGTGATGGAGTAACTGAAGCACAGAAGGTGAAGGTAGCTAAATCAAGGTTGAGAGGATCAGCTTTGACGTGGTGGAAGTTTGTTAAGACTGAAAGGGAAAAAGAAGGCAAGCAGCCCATTTCAACTTGGAAAGGAATGGTTGCTAAGGTAAAGGAAGCATATATGCCAGATGACTATGAGATTCAGCTGCACAAGAAGAGGCAAAGTCTAAGGCAGAAAGACCAAGATGTCAACACCTATACTGAAGAGTTCCAGAAGCTTTGCTTGAGATCAAATGTGGCAGAAGATGAGAGCCTAAAAGTGGCTAGATACCTAAATGGTTTGAAGTGGAACATACAGGAAGAGATGGCTTTACTCGGCCCTAAAACAGTACACCAATGTTATCAGTTGGCTATCAAGATTGAAGAAAGGAACAAGAGGAAGCATGATCAGTCTTCTAAAGGCAGAGGCAAAGGCAGAGATCAAAGAGGACAGCGTGGTGGTTACCAAGGTAGAGGTAATGATCAAAGGAACCAAGGTGAATCAAGCTTGCTGAGCATGGAAGGTGAAACATCTTCAAGAGGAGGATTTAACAGAGGAAGAGGACCTCAAGGAGGTTCAAACAGAGGAAGAGGAGCAGGTAGGAGTAATTCTTACTTTGCAAACATGAAGTGTTATCACTGCAATCAGCTAGGTCATCCAGCTTATAGGTGCCCAAAGAAAGCTTCATCTAGCAATGAGAAAAGAGTAGCTTACGCACAAGAGGACACCATGAGTGTCAAATCCCATGAGATCAATCAAATAGAATCAGAAGTAGGTGAAAATCTGATGTTTAATAGAGTGCTGATCAGACAACCAGTCAAGGAAGAACCCAAGCAAAGGAGAGCTTTGTTTAGAGCAAGGTGCAAGATATTGGGAAAGGTGTGCAAAGTCATTGTAGATTCTGGTTCTACAGATAATATCATCTCTGAGGAGGTAGTAACTAAGTTAAAATTGTAGAAGGTACCTCATACCAATCCTTACAAAGTCACATGGCTGAATAAAGGGCAAAGTGTTTTGGTGAATGAGCAAGTAATAGTAGAATTTTCAATTGGAGGCTATAAAGACAAGCTGGTTTGTGATGTATTACCCATGGATGCATGTCATCTACTACTGGGTAGACCTTGGCAATATGATAGAAGTGTTGTTTATGATGGAAAAGAGAACACCATCTCATTTAAGAAGGATGGAAGAACCTTCAAACTGCAGTCATTGATTGAGGAAGATGGACAGTCAAAGGTACCCAACATTATGTTGAGTAGTGGAAAGGAATTCCTTAAGGACCTACACCAAGGGAATGAAGGATATGTGGTTATGATGCAGTCCAAAGAGGAAGAAAAGGCTGAAAGGACAATGTTACCAGCAGCAGTCCAAAACTTGCTTGACAAATACAAGAGCATAGTGAGTGATGGAACACCATCAACTCTACCACCAAGAGAATAAGTCATCAAATTGACTTTATACAGGAGCTTCATTGCCTAACAAGCAGCATACAAACTTACACAGCAGGTAAAGGAGGTGGCAAGACAAGTGGAAGAGTTGCTTGAATCAAGGTCTGATCCAAAAGAGTATTAGTCCATGTGCAGTCCCAGTTGTTTTGGCAACTAAGAAAAGGAGGTAAATGGAGACTTTGTATTGATTCTAGAGCAATTAATAGAATCACAATTAGGTATAGATTTCCAATACCTAGGATTGAAGATTTATTGGATTGCCTTGGAGGTGCAAAGTTTTACACTAAGCTAGATCTTAAGAGTGGGTATCACCAAATCAGAATTAAGGAAGGTGATGAATGGAAGACAGCTTTTAAGACAAATGATGGTTTGTATGAGTGGAAAGTGATGCCATTTGGCCTCTCAAATGCCTAACTACGTTCATGAGACTAATGTAGATGAAGTGCTTAAGGATTTCTGAGGATCTTTAGCAGTAGTCTATCTTGATGACATACTGATTTTCAGTAAGACAGTAGAAGAACATTTGAAGCATGTGGAGATGGTACTTAAAAGGCTGCAAGAAGAACAATTGGCCATTAATCTTGAGAAGTGTGAGTTCTTCAAACAAGAGCTTGTGTATCTAGGCTTTGTAGTATCCCAAGGAACGTTGAAGATGGATCCAAGCAAGGTGGAAGCCATCCTAAACTGGCCCACACCAACCACAGCAATAGAGGTAAGGAGTTTGCATGGTTTGGCTCAATTCTATAGAAAATTCATAAGAAATTTCAGTGGTATATGTGCACCAGTCCTAGATACTATTAAAGGTGGTCTGAAAACAAAGTTTAAATGGACTCAAGAGGCTGATAAAGGTTTTGAAAAACTGAAACAAGAGGTGGCAACCCAACCTATTTTGTTGTTGCCTAGTTTTGATAAGTTGTTCACAGTTGAGTGTGATGCAAGTGGAGTAGCTGTAGGAGGAGTACTTAGTCAAGAAGGTAGGCCTGTAGCCTTCTTTAGTGAAAATCTCAATGAAGCCAAGCAAAATTACTCTACCTATGATCTAGAATTATATGCTTTAGTGCAGTCCCTTAGGAAGTGGAGGCATTATTTGTTACCCAAAGAGTTTGTGGTTTTTACGGATAACCAGGCACTTAGTTACATCAACACCCAAGAGAAGCTGAGTAATAGACATTTGAAATGGATGGAATACATCCAAGCTTTCACTTTTACCATCAAGCACAAAAAGGGACAAATGAATAAGGTTGCAGATGCATTAAGTAGAAGGTTGCTGAAAGTCCAAGAGATACAGCTGAAAAGCATTGGATTGGAGAGTTTTAAAGATCTCTATGGTGAGGATGAAGACTTTTCAGAAGCCTACAAGGTATGTTCTGATTTTGAGAATCATTTTCATAGTCAGTTTTCTGAGTATACACTACAAAATGGACTGTTATTTAAGGGTAATTAGTTATGTGTTCCAAGAGGATCAATGAGAGAAAATTTGATTCAAGAAAAACATAATGGCAGTCTTAGTGGGCATTTTGGTATTAATAAAGCTTTAGAGCTAGTTCAAAGATTCTATTATTGGCCTAAGTTAGCAAGAGATGTCAGAAAGTATGTGGAACAGTGTGTTGTTTGCATGAAAGCTAAAGGGGGAGCTAGCAATGCTAGTTTGTATCAACCTTTACCCATTCCTAACAGACCATGGGAGTGTGTGAGCATGGATTTTGTGGTAGGTCTTCCTAAGACCAAGACTGGTTTTGACAATATTTATGTTGTGGTAGATAGATTTAGTAAGATGAGTCATTTTATTCCATGCAAGACTACACATGATGCAAGTTATATAGCCCATCTTTTCTTCAGGGAAGTTGTAAGAATCCATGGATTGCCATTGAGCATTGTATCAGACAGGGATGTGAAGTTCATGAGTCATTTTTGGAAAACTCTATGAAGCAGATTGGGAACAAATCTGTCATTTGGATCAGCTTACCATCCTCAGACCGATGGTCAAACAGAGGTGGTTAACAGAGTGCTAGGTAATCTTTTAAGGTGTCTAACCAAGGAATATGGACAGACATGGGATATGGTAATTTCTCAAGCTGAATATGCTTATAATGATAGTGTGAACAAAACTACAGGAAAAAGTCCTTTTGAGGTTGTGTATGGGATGCACCCAAGAGGTATTTGTGAACTCAGAGACCTTGGATCAATGGAGAATAGGAGTGGACATGCCGAAGACTTCACTCAGACCATGAAGGAGATTCATGAGCAGGTTAAGAAAACAGTTACTGCAGCAACACAAAAATTGAAGGATAAAGTTGATGAGTCAAGGAGAGATGTGCAGTTTCAAGTTCAAGATTATGTGATGGTTCATCTCAATAAATCCAGATTGTAGAAGGGCATGGCAACCAAGTTATAGATGAAAAGAGTGGGTCCATGCAAGGTATTGGCCAAATATGGTAAGAATGCATACAAGGTGGAATTACCAGCAGACTTGGGAATCTCTCCAGTGTTCAATGTGGTTGATTTGATCAAATATAAAGGGAAAGCCAAGGATCTAGATTGGGATAGTAAGGAGATCTTCAAGGACATCAGCAACATGTCCATACCAACTCCAGACAAGCTGCAAGCAGAAAAGATCTTGGAGTCAAGAGTGAAAAAGACTACAAGGCACAAGGTGTACATGGAGCATCTTGTCAAATGGAAGGATAAGCATGAATCTGAAGCTACCTGGGTAGAAGAAGCAGATTTTAAGAAGCAAGGCATTGATATGTCTCTGATCTCTCCCAAACTTCTTTAGTTGTTTGTGCTGAGAGGGGGAGAATGGTGCAGGAGCACTAGGCAAAGGATTATTTTGTTTTTGAGTTTTTAATTTTGTTGTGCTATCATAAGGTCATGTTGACCATTATTTTAAGTGCTTAGGGTTTTTTTTGGTCTTTGGAAAAGAGGGTGTCAAGTTTCCAATGAGTTTAGAGGCTCACTTTGCTAAATAGTGAAAAATTGTTAAATGTCTGTAAACACAGCGGGTTTTACAAAAAGGCATTTTTAGGTCATTTAAGCCTCGACCCAAGAACCTAAATTGTTGGGAAGGAATATTTAAGGCATTCCAAAACCTTTTTTGTGGGTTAGAAGTTCTTTGTATGGACTGTTTTTCCAGAAATTAAAGAAAATAGCTTTCTTGTCTTATTTTCTGTGTTTTTCCGTTCTTGTTTGCAAGACAGCAGTTAAATGAATTAAAAGAGGCATTTTGTAAGTTTTTTTAGCATGTAGAGAAGCCTCTAGAAGTTTATTTTGGCACATTTTATAGCTATTCCATTGTTTCATCCATTCTTGTAAATTCTGTGTTTTATTTCCTTATTTGCTGTTTTGACTGGAACTGTATAAAAATGGAGTTCTAGGCTGCATTTCCTCCATACCTGGAAGTATGGAATTGTTGGGAACATGGTTAGGATCCATATCTGTACATATTTTAGTGGTAGGTGTTAGGTTTTCTTTGGTTGCAGGAGTTATGAGAAAAGTCTTGCCCTAGGCGAGCCAGTGAAGAGCCCGGCTAGGAAAGGTTGCAGAACAGCGTTGATATCTTGCAGGGGAGAAAATATTTTCAAAAAATTATTTTTGGAGAATTTAGGGGAAGGTATTGGACATGTGTGGTACCAAGGAGGAGAGCCCAGAAATCCGTTTAGGAGGAGAACTTTTCACCAGTCCTAAAACTGGTTCTAGACAGTTAGAAACCCTAGTTTTCTGGGTAGTGTTTGCATGAGGGAAAAGAACGGCTTGGATAGAGACAAGACCCTAGAAATATTGAAGTTGTAGACAAGGGAAACAAATTTCCTAAGCCAAGAACCACGTTTCTTTGGTGGGTTTAAGAGGGAAAAGTAATTTACCCCTGTTCAGAGACCAAATAGTGGCTCAAGAGGAAAACCTTTGGAATAGGCTTCATGCAAGTGTTGGTAAGATGGAGTCTAAGTGAAGCTATAGAAACCCTAGGAGGTTGTTTTGGAGTTTTTAAAAACATTCCCTCACCCCTGCAAGATTCATTCATGTATTGAGGGAGGATTAGTCTTTTGGATGGATAAAAGGCTAAGAAGGAAAGGAGTCATAGCACCAAGATTTGGCTTGGTAGTTGCAAACTTGACAAGATAGTGAGGTTGGCAGGAGAACTGGGGAACTTAGAAAAGATAGAGTTCCTATAGGTTAGGGTGGAACAGAAATTTCACCAAGGAGGTCTATGTCAAGGCCTAGCACAGGAAACTGTGACTGTTTCCTGCAGCATCCGAAAACAGTGTAACTGATTCCTGTAGCTTCCAAGAATTTGTGATTGCTTCCTGTAGCTTCCCTATCAATAATTAGGTCCAAGCACATAGGAGGGAGAAAAGTCTAGTGTGAAATTGTCAAGGTAGACAATTTACGAGGCTACATTTAGCCCCCACTTTAGAGAGAGTATGAACTTATGCTTAGAATTACTCTAAATTAAGAATATGTCAAGAGGGTTTCAATTATCCAAATATTGAAGAGATAGGATGGAAATGAATCTAAGGGAAGCATGCAATCCCCCAAGATTCAAGATCCCATGGAAAACCAACATAAGGACAAAGGAACACACATGTATAAAATGTAATGTAGCATGACAACACAAAATATACATGACAAAAACACAACACAAACACAATGCAAACATAATGCAAACACAATGCAAACATAATATAAACATAATGAAAACATAAGAAAACACATAAAAAACACAAACACAAACACAAACACATTGGTTAGTACTAAAAGGATTTGAGTTGGCAAGGAAAAGAGAATTCAGTCTTACATTTGTCTCAAATACCAAATGCCATATCTCGAATGTGATGTTAGAAAAGAGAGTTCCCTCATGAGGACTAGCAAGTTGTGTTATGCCTAGTCACTGACAAGCTACATGGATCTACTAGCTAGCAAGCTACATTATGCTAAGTGTCCATGTGATATGATGGGTCCACAAGGCTAGAAAGTTATGCTATGCTAGGTATCTCATGAAACTCATGGCTCCACTGGCAAGCAAGTTATGTTATGCTAGTGGCCATGTTAAAAAGGGTGCCTAAGTTCATGAATAACAAGCTACATTATTCCAAATCCATGGACTATCTCACAAATCATGCTTTAGGGAGAACATAAAGCTTAACATCACAAAGGGACAAAAAATAACCTTAGGGGTGCATGCAACATTTAATGTCACAGGGGAGGAACAAAAATAACCTCAGGGGGTGCACAAAGTTTAACATCATAGGGGATGAATGAAAATCACCTCAAGGGGTGCACAAAATTTAATGTCACATGGGATGAATATCAACAAGCCATGCCTTAGGGGGCATTATAAACAACACCACGAAGGGTGTGGGTCAATAAATCACAAATATCAAAAGGGATTGCTCAATACATGGGAGGTCAAACCTTAAGGAGTATCATACATGACAACAACACCAAGAGAGGACCAATCCTGGTATAAAGGATCACACTTTAGGGAATACTAATTATAGTATTAGCACTAAAGGGAACATAACATGCCATGAAAAGATGCTTGTAGGGGATATCAAGCCTAAACCACCACAAAGGAGACAATAAAATAGATTGAGGAGACCATACTTTGGTAAACATTCATGTGATATTACTGTTAATAAGGTCACACTTTCTAGGAGATGTATGATATCATCACTAAAAAGGGACCATTTCTTATGCAATAATTGTATTATGTGGGGTAATATATGCCTCCCCTTAAAATTTTAGTGTACTTTCTACACTAATATTTTAAGGAGATAATGAAGGGATCCCTTGTACCGAGAAATGCATCTAACATAAAGCTACCTAACCCTTGTCCCCAAGTGTAGGGACAAAGATGAGACAAAATGAATGATATCATGTTTCTCCTTGCAAAATGAAATATGATTGAATAAAACCAAACTTATACCCTCATTCATGGTAATGATTATCATGTGGCACTACAACTACCACATGGCAAGGAGAAACAACAAATGTAGTTTAATCTATTATCCTATCAAATTTATCATTGTGAGGATCTAATTCTTCCACTTTCTTCTTCAAGATACAACATTCATCAGTAGTGTGTCCGAACATTCTGTGATACACACAAAAGGATGTATTTTTATTCTTGCATTCAATATCTCTTCTTTCATGTATAGGTGGTAATGTAATGAATTCTAATTGTGAAAGTGTACATAAAGTGCATTCAATTTTAGACAAAGGATGTCGAGTGAGTAATAAACCTTTTCTAATAGGACCATGAGTTTTGCATGGTTTGGAGGATGGAACAAATGCTTGATATAAAGGTGGAGGACCTTGGTAACCTATGCCTTTTGTATCTTCATATGGTATTTGTTCTAAAAGGGTATGGATTTCATGTTCATTCTTTGTATCACATCCTTGTTTTTTCAAGATCCTCAAGCCTTGGCCATAGCATTATTCCAAGCTAACAAGTGTATTAGTGACTTTTTTTTCATAGGATGGAGAATCATTAAGTGGTATGATCTCATCATGATTGTTATCAATAGATACTTCCATGTGTATAGGTTGAGGTATGAATTGTAAATCACTTTATCTATGTGATGTGGAAATTTTTTCTAATGGAGGTATGGTGGGTGTTATTGATTGTTGATATGAATGATTAGGCCATATTATTGAAGGATAAAGGACCACATTGTTTTCAAGGTTAGGAAAAGTATTATTTATGAATTCATTCATGATTGCTTCATCTTGCCTCAAGATATCTTCATTGAGGAGATATACATTGGGAGATGCAAGAATATGAGTTTCATCATATGAGGTAGGGTCATTTCCAAAAACACAACATGAAACATCCACCAAATATTTCAAAGAAGATAATATTTTGTTGCAAGTATGAAGATGTTGATGCAAGAATGAAGGTGTTGTCATTGATGTACACTGGCTAGCTGATTATCAACTTTTTGTTGTTGTCATTGATGTCATGGATAATGGTTACTGGATGTATATGTCAAGGATATCAAGAAAATTGTAATAAACAAAGGTTGCAAGTGTTCATTGGTTGCTCTGAGTTTTTCTCTTAGATTTGCTCCTATGTTCGTGTGGTTCAGATATATTGATCATGGCTGTTGGAAGTTGCTATATCTAGATTTTGGGTTTCTGGATCGATGTACAATGCAAGTTGTGTTCACCAATTATGAACTGTGTTTTTCAATGTATCTGGTTGAGGTCTTGGAAAAATGTAGTTGCTTTGTACTTGTTCTTGTTTGATTCTTATGAATTGTGATTCTCAAGATAAGTTGTTGGGAATGTTTTCAAGTTAATTTTGTTATCTTGAAAGATTGGATCATGTTAAGGTTGTGTGTACTTAATTAATTTATGTTTTTTACACTGGTTTGGCCGACCTTGTGTTTAACACTACTTTCGAAGCTTATGGAAGCATGCTGAAGCATGTGGTTGGGTCACCCTCATTCTAATTTACCCTAGATTTTTTTGGTGCTGACCTAATTTGAATTTCTAAATGCAAATGGTGTATGACCGACTTTGGATATGTTTCAAAGTTGAAGATGGTATAAATACAAGTGAAGTTGTTTGTGAACGATATGAATGCAAGCAAGATAGATGTGAGATATATGCAAAACAATGTGTATGTGATGCGAGCTTAGGTAGATTAGTGCAAAACCTAATTGTGAGTTTTTGGAAGCAGTGAGCTAAAGGTGTACTCTATCATTCATGCATGTCTGCAAGTGTTTGAGTGAGTTGTGGTGGAAATCTCTGTTGCATTAAGATTATTTTCTATCTATAACGAATCTCTTCTATCTTCTTTGTAATTTTGTGGTAGTGAGCCCTGGTTAACCCTTGTTGGACAATGAGCCCTGATCTGGACAGTCAGTCCTATTTTGGCAGTGAGCCTTCTTAGGTAGTGAGTCTTTGTAATCAGTTTTGATATTCTCTATATTGCGAGCTAATCCTCACCATGGTTTTTCCCTCATTGGGTTTTCCACATAAATATGGTGTTATTGTGTGTGTGATGTTTTTCAGTTTCTGCTTTTGCACTTAATGATTAATCATATTATCAGAGTAAATGATTTGTGATTGATATAATTTTTGATGGAAGTTTTGAAGGTTAAAATTTTTCACAATTGATTCATCCCCCATCTCAATTGTCTTGTTCAACAATTGGTATCATAGCTTGGTTCCTTGGAGATAAGCTTAACCACTTAAGGAAGGTACAAATGGTAGGAAATATCACTTTTGAGTATCCTAGGTTTATGGAACTAATTATGCTATATGGAAAATACAAATGGAAGGATATTTGGAGTATTGTGGATATGATGTTGAGAAAAATTATAAGATTGTTTACACTCCTGCTAATGGTCCAAGTACAACTGATGAAATCAATGCACATGAAGCAAACAATAAGGCAAAGTTCATTATGAAGAATAGTATTTCACATACTGAGTTGATTAAAGTTCAAAATATGAAGACTACTAAAGAAGTTTAGGATGCTTTAGAAAATATGAATGAAGGATATGAAAAGGTCAAAGAAGTAAAGTTGTAGAATTTGGAGGCACAGTTTGAGGTCCTGCATATGTATGAAGATGAGAACATTGAATCATGTGTATAGAGAGTGGATGAGTTGGTAGGTGGAATGTGAGGACTTGGTGCTATAGTAGATGAATCCAGGATTGTGAAGAAGATTCTTAGAACTCTCCCTAATGCATACAATGAAAAGGTATCTGCTATTGAAGAATATGTGGATTACAAGACTTATACTAAAGATCAGTTATTGGGAACTCTAACATCTTATGAAATGAGGAAACCAAACTTGAGAAATGGATCCAAATCAGAAACTGCTTTCAATGCTATAAGAGCTGAAGATCTAGATGAAGAAAACCTCCATGAAGTAGAAGCTAACTTTGTGAGAAGGATGAAGAAAGGCTTTGGTAAGTATGAAGGTAAATTACCCTATAAATGCTTTAGTTGTGGAGGAATAGGTCATTATGCTTCGAGATGTATGGAAAGAGCTAAGAAGAACAAATAAAGATTTAACAAAGAAAACAAAGGTAAGAAGATCAATAGATAATATTATCTGAATGAGGATGCTAGTATTTCTGATGAAGAATATGATTATGGAGAATTTGATGATAATGAATGCTTGTTCTTGGCTATAAAATATGAACTTACTTTTGCTAATACTGAAAGACAAGTGAAGGAAAATGCTCTACATGCTAAACAAGAAAATAATTATTGGGTTGCTGAAAGTGGTTTTTCACATCACATGACCGGTGATAAGAGCAAGTTTCTTAAACTTGAAAAATATGATGGAGGCTTAGTTATGTTTGGAGATGATACTAGTGCTAAGATTTGTGGGATAGGTTTAGTAAGTTTTGCTGGAAAGCATAATACTAATGGTGTCTACTATGTTAAGGGTTTAAAGCATAATCTCTTGAGTGTTGAACATATGTGTAGTAAAGGATATAATATTGTATTTGAGAATGAGAGATGTGAAATCAGGAAAGGATCTAGAACAATGATTGCTGCAGGAAAGAAGTCTGAAGGAAATATATATCAACTTAAGGGTGTTGATGGACATTGCTTTATGACTTAGATTAATGACAATTGGTTATGGCACTAGAGAATGTGTCATATGAATTTTGATAACTTGGAAAGGATTAGTGTAGTACAATCCATGAGAGATTTACCAAGGATTACAAAGACTATTAATGCTATTTGCAGGAATTATCAGTTTGGAAAGCAAGCAAGAAACAACTTCAGATCAAAGGAACAATCTACTACCGGACTACTGGATTTGATTCATACAACTCTTTGTGGCCCTACAAGTGTGAGAATTCTACAAGGTGAAAGGTATTTTATGCTTTTGATTAATGGTTACTCTCAATATACATGGTTTACTTTTCTTAGATAGAAATCTTATGCATTTGATAGATTCAAGACATTCAAAGCTATGGTAGAGAATGAAGTAAATTTGAGAATAAAATGCTTGAGGTCTGAAAAAGGTGGTGAATTCACCTCCCATGAGTTTAATATGTTTTGTGAAGTTCATGGAATAAAAAGAGAGTTGTCTGCTCCGAGAACTCCTCAATGGAATGAAGTTGTTGAAAGAAAGAATAAAATGATTCAAGAAGCTGTTAGATCAATGATTACTGAAGTTGGTCTACCAAAATTTTATTGGAGAGAAGCTATTCAAATTGTTGTTTGTGTGTTCAATCAAGTTCAAGAAAGAGCTAACAATACTAAGACTCCCTATGAGCTATGGTGTGGAAGAATTCCTACTATTAAGTATTTCAAGGTATTTGGCAGAAAATGTTATATCAGACGGAATGAAGAGAATTCAAGGAAGTTTGATGCTAGAAGTGATGAAGATATTTTCCTTGGATATTCTACTAAGAGGAAAGCTTACAGATGTTTCAATAAAAGACTGAGAAATATTATAGACAGCACAAATGTCAAGGTTGATGCAGCAATGAAGAATTCAATTGAAGTTGATGGATATGTATTTGATGAACCTAACTGCATAAGAATTGAGGAAGTTGTGGAAGAATAGGAGAAGAAGAATGAAGAAGAAGAAGCTCTGGTGGTGTCCCCTTAGACACCTAAATATGTGCAAAAAAATCATTTAGAAGATCAAATCATTGGAGACAAGAGGAAAGGAGTATTGATAAGAAGCAGAGCTGCTGCTATTGGTGAGATAAATTTGTGTTTACTTTCTAAGATTGAACAAAAGACCGTAAGTGAAGCATGTAAAGATGAGCATTGGATGGAATCTATGAAAGAAGAACTTATGCAGATTGAGAAGAATAAAATTTGGGAATTGGTCCCTAGACCAGCAGATAAAAACATAACTGGATCAAAATGGGTATTTAGAAACAAGTTGAATGAGAATGAAGAAGTAGTTAGAAATAAAGCAAGACTTGTGGGCAAGGGTTACTTACAAGTAGAAGGTATAGATTTGTAGGAGAATTTTGCTTCGGTGGAAAGAATGGAAGCTATCAAAATGTTCTTAGAATTTGTTGCTCATAAATATTTCAAGGTCTACCAGATGGATGTCAAGTTTTCATTCTTGAATGGTGAGTTAGAGGAAGAGGTCTACATGGAACAACTAGAAGGATTTCAGTTGTCAGATCAACCGGATATGGTTTGAGAATTGAAGAAGGCTTTATATGGTCTAAAGAAATCCCCTAGAGCTTGGTATGCAAGGTTGGAAAGATATTTGATTCAACAAGGTTTCAACAAAGGTACAACAAATAGTAATCTATATTTTAAAATTGAAAATGACAAGATCTTCATAGTGGTTGTATATGTTGATGACATTATCTTTAGAGGAAATGAAACAATGTGTAAGATGTTTATTGAAGAGATGCAAAAATAATTTGAGATGTCCATGTTTGGTGAGATGAATTTCTTCCTTGGGCTATAAATTAATCAAATAGAGAAAGGGATCTTTATTTCATAGTCAAAATATGTAAGAGAAATGTTCAAGTTTGGGATGGATGGTTCCAAACCGATATGCACTACTATGGTGACTAGTTGCAAATTGAGTAAAGATGATGATTCACCTAAGGTTGATAGAGAAAATACACATCTATAATTGGTGGATTGTTGTATTTAATTGCTACTAGACCAGATATCATGCATGCAGTTTGTCTTGTGGCTAGATTTCAAAAAAACCCTAAAGAAACACATGTTGCTACTATTAAAAGAATATTCAGATATTTGAATGGCACTTTGTATTATGGCCTGTGGTATCCTAAAGATACCGATTTTACTCTAAGTGCTTATACAAATGCAAATTGGGCTAGTTGTGTAGATGACAAAAAAACTACAAGTGGTGGTGCATTCATTCTTGGTTGTAGATAGGTGGCTTGGTTGAGTAAAAAGAAAGATTCAGTTTCCTTATCCACTACTGAAGCTGAGTACATTGCCGCAACATCTTTCTGTACACAAGTTTTGTAGATAAGATAGACATTAAAAGATATTAGAGTAATGTATGATGATCCTATTTCTATGTTCTGGGATAATACAAGTGCAATTAACATTTCAAAGAATCCATTGATGCACTCAAGAAAAAAACATATATTTATTAGGTATCACTTTTTGAGAGAGAAAGTTGGAAATGAAGTAAAACTTAAATATGTACCTATGAAGGATCAAGTTGATGACATATTTACAAAGTCTCTTCCTAAAGATAATTTTGAGTATCTCCAGGAGAAGTTAGGGGTCATTTCCCCTCCTTTCTTGAACTAGATGCATATGGAGATGCATCAATTTGGTGGGTCTACAGATCTATTCTTCTTCTAGACTGATGTTTTGGTGGCTACCTCTCATGGGGAGTAGGTAGTGTCATGTGTTGTCATTGAAAGAGTATTTTTTTCTTAATGTCAAAGGGGAAATTAGTGTAAATTATCTTTTTCCTTTTCCATTGATGTCAAAGGGGGAGAGAAGGATGTGAAGATGTGAAAAGGGAGAAAGTATCATGTGAAAAGCTTATCTACTAAGGGGGAGAAACAAAGAAAGTGAGGAAGTGTGTTTAGAACTATTGTGTTGTCTTTGGTTTTTCACATCATGTGTTTCCATCAATGACAAAGGGGGAGATTGTTGTAAGTATGAAGATGTTGATGCAAGAATGAAGGTGTTGTCATTGATGTCAACTAGCTAGTTGGTTATCAACTGGTTGTTGTTGTCATTGATGTCATGGATAATAGTTATTGGTTGTATATGTCAAGGATATCAAAAAATTTGTAATAAAGAAAGGTTCCAGGTGTTCAATGGTTGCTACAGGTTTTGCTTCAATATTTGCTCCTATGTTTGTGTGGTTCAGATATGTTGATCATGGCTATTGGAAGTTGCTATATCCAGATTTTAGGTTTATGGATCAATGTATAGTGTGAGTTGTGTTCACCAGTTGTGAATTGTGTTTTTTCAGTGTATTTGGCTGAGGTCCGGGAAAAATGTAGTTGTTCCAAATTTCTTCTTGTTTGAGTCTTATGACTTGTGATTCTTAGGATAAGCTGTTGGGAATGTTTTCAAGTTAATTTTGTTATCTGGAAAGTTTGGATCGTGTTAAGGTTGCGTGTGCTTAATTGATTTATCTTTTTTACACTAGTTTGGTGGACATTGTGTTTAGCACTAATTTTGAAGCTTATGAAAGGATATTGAAGCATGTGGTTGGCTCCCCATCATTCTAATTCCACCCTAGAATTTTTTGGTGCTGAACTAATTTGAATTTGTAAATGCAAATGGTGTATGGCTGACTTTGGATATGCTTCAAAGTTGAAGATGGTATAAATACAAGTCAAGTTGTTTGTGAAATATATGAATGCAAGCAAGATAGATGCTAAATAATGTGTATGTGATGCGTCTTTAGGCATATCAATGTGAAACCTAATTGTGAGTTTTTGGAAATAGTGAGTTGAAGGTGTACTCTATCATTCATGCATGTCTGCAAGTGTTTGAGTGAGTTGTGGTGGAAATCTCTATCAAATTGAGATTTTTTCTCTCTATAATGAATCTCTTCTATCTTCTTTGTAATTTTGTGGTAGTGAGCCCTCCGAGTGGTTAACCCTTGTTGGAAAGTGAGTCCTAATTTGGAAAATGAGTCATGTTTTGGCAATGAGCCTTCTTAGGCAATGAGCCTTCTCATGCAGTGAGCCTTTGTAACCAGTTTTGATATTCTCTATATTGTGAGCTAATCCTCACCATGGTTTTTCCCTCATTGGGTTTTCCACATAAATCTGGTGTTATTATGTGTGTGTGTGATTTTTTTCAGTTTCTGCTTTTGCACTTAATGATTAGTCATATTAGCAAACTAAAGGACTTGTGAATGATTTATTTTTTGGTGGAAGTTTTGAAGGTTAAAATTTTTCACAACTGATTCACCCCCTTCTTAGTTGTCTTGTTCAACATATTTTACCAAAGAATTCAATCATTATGATAATAAGATGTATGCATTGGATCTTAGTTTGTTATGACACAGTGAATAGAAAACGAAAAGCAGATCTGGATAGAAGATCCTAAGAGTGTTATGTCACAGAAATATGAGAAAAAATAGCTTGGTCAGGGGTGCCAGGATGCCCTAGACTAGCAATTTTGTTTTATAAATTTCAAAGTTTCAATGTATCTAATATTGTTTAAGTGTTCTATTCTATGATAATGTAGGTTTGACAGTGAATAAATTTCTAGAATTTGATTGATTTATGATTATGCAATGCAAAATGCAAGTATTCAAGAAATTTTCAAAATTTTCAAGCAATAAAATAAGATTCTCAATTTTATTTTCAGATATCAAGTGTAGCAACTTATCGATCGTAATTTGTAAAATTTGAAGATGAAGATCTTGATGTTTTTTTGCAACAAAATAATACACTTTTTCACCTTTTGCCTAAATGCAAAATTCCTAAATGAATGCAATGAATAATTTCAACTTTGATTTCAGATCTAATATGACCTAATGCAGATTTGCAAATATAATTAAGATGTACATCTGACCTATGATGACTGAAATTAACCTTGTTTGAACTTTAAATCAATATATTATGCAAATTTTTAATTTTTCAATGCTTTTTTCATGTAATAATGGATGCCTAAATTATGGATGTAAAAGAATGCAATATTAACCTTCGATCTAAGGTGATATGCTTTAGATTTCAAAAGATCTATAATGTAAATTAATCAGGTTCACCAAAATGTTAAGTTGGAAAAGGTGAACCTAGGGTTTAATTACTAGTTTCAATGCCTTTTCGAACAATGTGATGGTAGTGTGTGGATTCACCTTAATATTTGGGGACTTCAAATCTACACAAGAGTTGTGATTGACTGTCCAACAACCAATCTTCCCTTGGATCTAAATTCTAATGATAATTAAGAGGTTTGAATTGAATTCTTGATGAAATGCAATGATGCAACTAATTAACTTTGAGAATGCAACGTTCTGAGATGAATTCAAACAAACTGGAAACTAATGACCAAAATTAAAGACCAGAAATGAGTAGAGCAGATACTAATGTAACTGTGATTTAAAATTGAACTTATTCTAGGTTGTCAATGGCACCCTAGATTGAGGATCTAAAACCAAAAAATGACTTTGTAAGCCTTGATTTCTTGGTCTGTGGCTTCTTCCTTTTGAATCTCGTTGTTATATTTTTTGTCTTTTATTGAGATAATGTAGTTTATGTACCTTGTCAATTTGTAGGGATAATGATGCATGAATGAACAAATTATATTCAATCTTCTTCTAATCCTCTTTAGATCTGTAACCTCCACACACAAAGGGAGAGGAAGGGTTGTGCCATATAGGGTCTTGCTTTAGTCAAACCCCATGTTGGTATTTCTACCTCCACAATGGAAAAAATTGATGATAAAGAGATTTTATCCTTATGAGGGATAGATGCTAAATGATAATGGAGTAATGAAATGACAACTTTCTACTACTAGCCATATAGATCTAATTTCTTTCATGGACTAAAGTCATGCTCATCACCTTCAAGGATTGATTGCAATATGACTTGATTTGGCTTTAAGACCAACAAGCATTAGAACTCACACACAAAATGTATAGATAAATATGAACAAATTCACATAAACTTGACATGATGCTTGAATGATGAAATTTTGCAAATTCTGCTCTTAACTTCCTTTAGGACACTTGATTTGCTCAATTGAATTTCCAATAAATTTTTTGTTCATTAAAATTGTGAAAATACTATGTATTTATATGCTATTAATCTAATTTCTCAAAAAATAAATCTTAATAGCTGACAATTAAGATTTAAATTTTAAATAATAAATTACCAACATTGAAATATTTAAATTTGAGGCCATTTTAAGAGGTCAAGGGTCTAGGCCACCCTAGACCAAATCCCACTTTTTCTAGGATCCAAAGTGTTGGGGGGAAAATATTAAATACATACTTGGGTCTTGTATATTTGATTTAATATGGGTTATGGAATGCATAACTGGGTTGAAGTAAAATATAGTGTGAAATTGTCAAGGTAAACAATTTACGATGCTACAAGAATTAATGGAATAAAGAGTTTTTATCACATGTCCATTAGTACCACCAAATGAAGATGCAATTATGTTTGGTTGTTATGCCTTCTTCATCTCAAAATTCAAGGTAGTGGGCCAACCCTTGGAGAGAATGATTCTTGTAAGATCTCCACAACATCCTTCCTCCATAAACTTCAAGATATGATGAGCCTCTCATAGGAATTGCAAGGAGTGGGTTTTTTCTTGTTGTTTGGTGATGTCTTCCACTTCATTCAAAATCATAGCCATCGATTCCAAGCCTTGAACATATCTCTAGATGGTACCCAAAGGGTCCTATGGGTTTGGCTTGGAAAGTTGTATAGTGATCTCCTCATCACTATTGGAGTCTTCTATTATGGTGAATCTTTTGGTGATGAATGATGCTTTGTTAAATTGAAAGTACCACCTTCATGACCAAGCTCAACACCACCTACTATTTCCTAAATGGTGGAAGGTTGAACATTTTCAAGCTTAACATTATCAATTGGAAGGCTAATAGTCAGTTGGAAAGTACTAAGCTTCTATCTTTCTCTAGTGGGGCTCAATGGGGGATACTCCTTTATGCTGATAGGAGCCCCAGGTAGCTTTACCCATCCATCAATCTACTCAAAATCCTCCACTTATAGTTCAATTGGGATAGCAACAAGAGTAATATCCTCAACAAGAGAGATGGCCTCTAGTATAGGAATGTCTCTTAGAGTGGTGCCTGATGTGGAGGTAATCAAATCAATAATGTCAACTCCCTCCTAATCACTGTCTCCTTCATCAAATGATGCTTCCAAATGCTTAATTTTCCTAATTGGAAGCTTGAATTCCTCATCTAGTTGAATTTGGGTGCCCAATTGAATCCATCAAAAGATCATGGGCTAGGAGGGACTCATACTCAATATTGGGTTGAATTTTTTTTTTTTAACAAAAGGTACTTGTGTAAAAATAACATCCAACAAGAAGGGTATGACATGCTAATTCATGTAATAGGAATATGCTTATGCGACAAAAAGTCTCAAATATGGTGAGATAACAATGTCACCCAATTATTAAAAAAATCTTCACTTAAGCCAATCATATAATCAATCATGCACACAAAAATATTAGATGCTCTTAAGAAATCCATCAATCTACATTTGATCAAGTCCATGATGCAACACCATTTGGAAATTGTCAAATAATCATTCTCCAACTCTCTACTTCATGTAGGCCACATACTGACCTACTTTTTTAGTAATATTTGTTCTGCACAACTAGAAAATGGATGCCTCCTTCTAGTTCTGCATCATTTTTATAGTGGGATTAGACATAGACATTCTCAAACACGAACAACCAAAAAAATATTTTGACTTGAGTGAAATGGTAACTGAGTAATTATATAATCTATCACTAACTTGTTTTCCTAGCCAATGTAATTGGTGACCATAGTTGTCAAGTACAATTCAAAGTCGTGAAAATTAAAAAAATGTAATTTGAACTAATTTTTCCACCTAAGATTTTTGGAGAGCAATCTTCAATGGATGATCATCAATATTAGTAAGCCATCATATTCTATATTTGATGTCTATCAAACTTTCTCATGTGATGGAATTGACTATATGTTCTTCTACTATTGATTGCTTCTTCCCTTTTTTCCTAGTTAGAAGTTTTGGCATGTGTCACTTAGACCAACTTTCCTCTGGTTTTTTTTCCTTCATTTCCTTCTAGGCTATTGTGTATGCTTGTAAAATTGTACGAATAAAATATTTAACTTTCTTCTGCTAATTTCCTTCCACAAAGTAGTTATTATAACTAATTAGAAAAGTGTATGATTGTACAAGGCAATTTGCAAGTCCTACATGGAGGGGATTCATCAATACTGGCCATACAATCCACAAACTTACATGCCTTTGACAACGTACACTATTGCATGGTATAAGATTGTGTTGTACAGTTGCAAGGAATACAATTGATGGGTTACTAGCTAGTGGCCATACAAAATGTGGGAAGAAGGAATTTTTTGCAAATTAGATAGGAGATAATGAAGTTATTATGTGGTAGTTATACAATTTTGAAACTAGCAAGATATACAACCTATATAAGTAGATGAAACTATTTCCATAAAATTTAAAAAGGAAATATATGTCATACAATGCAAGAGTTATCAGGTGAAATATGTTGTATAATATAAGAGTTATCAAGTGAAATATGTCATACAATGCAAAGGTTAGAATTTGAAACTTGACCTACATTGGATAGATGTCAAGAAGAAACCTAAATACAAAGAAATGAGTGTGTCATACAATGAAGGAATTTGGATATTGCAGGAAACAATCATTGCATCATGCAATGTAGACAGATGAGTTAAGTCATAGTACAATGACAAAGTCACCTTGTCATATAGTATGGATGGGTGTAAAATTGTCTTGTCATCTTACTCTTGGTTGCAAAATGTAGATGAAGAAATGAAATAGTCGTACAACATCTAAGGAGAAACTAAAGGGACATACAATGCAAGAGAAGAATGTGAAGGGTCATACAATGCACACAAGTGATTAGGACGTACAATAGATGAGTTGTGCAATGTAAAGGGAAAGTGAAGTTGTATAGTATTATATCTACATCTCCAACATACAATATCACCAAAAGGATAGAATTCCCATAAAATGTCATCAAATGAGTTAAGTCGTGCAAACACCAACTCACTTTATTGTAAAATATTAATATGTATTGGTCATACATCTTGTTTTACAGTCCATACAATCTTAATAAGCAAGTGGGTTCGTGTAATTTTTAGCTTCCAATGGTGTCATACAATGTAAACTTTTCTTCATCATGCAATGCATACTTTTTCTTGTCATGCAATATAAACTTCTTCCTGCCTTGTAAATCTTGTTCTTATTTTATTATTATTTTTTGTTTATTGAATTCGAATTTTTAGTATAATATTTTCACCTTTTCTATCCCAATGTCTCTATATTTTATTATTTCATTTTTCACCCTTTGAGATTTATTTGTTTTATTTTATCTCAATTTCATGCCTTAAGATACAAGTGTCTTACGATCATTTGCAGGATTCATTTGCACAATAGGTTTTTATATACTCTAATTCAAAAAAATTGACCACCATAAAAAATATTTTCATATATTTATGAATTCCTTGACAAGAATTGATAAGTCTTCCTCCTTGTTGCTAGCACCACATGACTTTATCACCTTATACAGATGGATTGTTTGTAGGATTAGGTATAGTTCATCAAAGTTCGATTGTGCATGGTATTGTTGTTGTTGGTGGCATTAAATAATGTTTATCTACATATTCTCTTATAGACTCATCATACCCTAAATGTTCCACTATCATGTACCATTCAAAAATAATTAATGGTCAAACATTTAAGGCTTGTTCCTCATTTGGGTTTAAGTATTGCTCAACTAGTTGATGGGAATCCTCTCCATTTATCTTTTTTTCATGCTAATCTCATCTTGCCTCATTTATGTTTAATTCATAACTAATTTATCATGTTCTCTATCCAGAGTATGGTGCATGCAATATCCATTTTCCATATATCCTTTTATCCATTTGGTTGGTGGGCCAAAAAGACATTTTGTCAGATGCGGATGTTTTCAAGCTATGGTGGTGTCGATTGGCTTCTCTATGACAAGCTTCTCCATGCTTACGTCTTCATTCTCCTTGGTTGTCCAACCTATCATGTTTATTTCAAGGGAAACTATCCTGTCTTTCCAACTTTATGCATCCATTCTCTAACACTTCTCTTATTTTAAAGGGTCTTAACCACCTTACCTTGAATTTACTTGGGTTTGATTTTGCTATGCCTATTATATTTTAAAATTAATTGACCCATTCAAAAGTTTAATCTTGAAAGATGTTTGCCGTACCAATATTTTAATCTTTTGCATCACCTCTATCACACATTGTACTAGTACTCTTTACTCATCTAGGTTATTTAGTTAGAAGAGTCTTTTCTTTTAAACTTTTGATATCACCAGACTAGTTCTCCACATTAATTCTCAAGCTTGATACCATGTATTTAGTAGGGACCATAACTTCCTAACCATATAGTATATATAAAAGGGCATGTGTTTTGTAGTCACTTTATACAAATTGTTCGATATGCCAATAGCACAATTGGTAGCTTTCTCCTCCCAATTAGTACCTTCAATGCCACATAGTTTTTGAATGACAAATATGAGGACTTTTTTGTTGATTGTGCTTGACCTATTAGGGTTCAGGTAGATTGAAGCAATAAACATTAACAATTATATGTAGATTAAATAACCCAAAAATAATAATGAAGAATAACACAAAAGAGATCAACACAAAATTTA